>PPLY02000003.1:0-477073 GCA_003706665.2 Barnettozyma hawaiiensis | reverse complement strand
AGTCAGATCTTAGTTCTGACAGCAACAGCAAGATGGTGGATCTATCCAATTACCAGCGTCTAGAGAAAGTTGGTGAGGGTACATACGGTGTTGTGTACAAGGCACTTGATATCAAACATAACAACCGTGTGGTTGCTCTCAAAAAGATCCGTCTTGAGTCAGAGGATGAAGGTGTTCCCTCCACGGCCATCCGTGAGATCTCTCTTTTAAAAGAGCTCAGAGACGAGAATACAGTGCGTCTACACGACATCATTCACTCGGACTCTCACAAACTATACCTCGTGTTTGAGTTTTTGGACTTGGATCTCAAAAAGTACATGGAATCCATTCCAGCTGGTGTTGGTTTAGGTGCCGACATGGTTAAGAGATTCATGGTGCAGTTGGTTAAGGGAACCGCCTACTGCCACGTCCACAGAATCCTTCACAGAGATTTGAAACCGCAGAACTTGTTGATTGATAAGGACGGCACTTTGAAGCTTGCTGATTTTGGTCTTGCACGTGCATTTGGTGTCCCATTGAGAGCTTACACTCACGAGGTTGTCACGTTATGGTACAGAGCCCCAGAGATTTTGCTAGGAGGTAAACAATACTCCACGGGTGTTGACATTTGGTCTATTGGTTGTATTTTTGCAGAGATGGTGAACAGAAAGCCCATCTTTGCTGGCGATTCTGAGATTGACCAGATCTTTAGAATCTTTAGAGTGTTGGGTACCCCTACTGAAGAAATCTGGCCAGATGTGACATATTTGCCTGATTTCAAGGCAACTTTCCCAAAGTGGTCTAAAAAGGAATTGGCGCAGTCAGTGCCATCCTTGGATCCAGCTGGTGTGGACTTACTCGAGAAGATGCTTGTTTATGACCCAGCTGGTAGAATCTCTGCTAAACGTGCTCTCTTGCACGAGTACTTTCATGAAGATGCACAAGTTCCTGATTATAACCAAGAACAATCAGTACCATTAGGTGCTTCCATCTACACTTGAATCTGTCCGCTTCCTATTCTTCTGAAAGCTTTTTTGCTTGCTTCCTCTTCTGTTTTTTTGGTTTTGGCTATTCTGATACCCAAGTATAGTATTTACAACTACCACGCTCCCTCACCATCATTCCCATTATCTGAATTGTTCGTAGTACTCCTCCTCTTCAAATCTTTTAGCCACTAATGCCAGCACTTTCTCACTGTACACATCTTCTAAGGCCTCCCCTCCAACGAGGACTCTCTCCTCGTGCACTTTCTGTTCATCCTTTGTCATAATCAGGATATTCGTCAAGCTTAATGGTTTCTTTGGGTCCCATCTTGACAAACACAGCCTTGTAGAATAACCAGAGATTGGAGATCTTCCTCTAAACACCTCGTCTAGAATGTATGGAACGTCTTTTAAACTGACAGGAACACGTTGCTCTAGACCCATTCTCGTTTGCTGCGCAGCCAGAGACTGGAAGATTCCATCGTACACTTTAATTCTGTTTTTTCCCTCAATAGGCTCAACAGGATAACCAGCCACTGTGGTCAGAACATACGTCACTAGAGCCAGGCCAAATACAGCAGGCATTGTTCCCAGCACAGGCAGAATTCTTACTCTAAAGTCTTTGAGAGCACTCAATTCGCCAACCTGGCCCTTTTCGTACTCATCTTGCGGTAGTGGCATCAACTGAGCCTTCTGTGGGTCAGGTTTCTCAGCAGAGAACACCACAGGAATGTTTTTATTGATTCCTTTCTTCTTCAAACGACGACGCACAGCGCGGGCCAAGGAATCCTCCTCTGTAGTGGAAATATCGTTGATGTTGATTCTAGAGGGGTCAGACTTGCAAGCAGCACCCATGGAGCTCACCACTTTAATTCCATTGTCGTAGCAGAAGGCCAAGAGGTCCACCTTAGTGTCAATATTATCGATACAGTCCACTATGAAGGTAGGTGATCCCTCAATCAGAGTCTCTTGAGCCACAGGGAGATGCCATAGAGAATTAACAGTGTCAATTTCACACCAAGGAGCAATCTTTAACAAGTGTCTCTTGAGGCATTCGACTTTTGGTGTTCCAACATCTTCCAAAGTAGCCACTGCATGTCTGTTCAATGAGGAAAGTGACACCTGGTCAAAGTCAATGATTCTGATCTTTTTAACACCAGCACGGATAAGCATCGTGGCAACCCAGGACCCAACACCACCACAGCCAACAACTACAACAAACTGGTTGCGCACCTTGAACATTCCTTCTTCCCCCAGGAATGCGTAGTTTCTAGCTAGCTGCTCTCTGATGAGCTCCTCGTCATGTTCAAATGGCAACACTGCTCCTTTTCCTCCACCAGAAGAGTCAACAGTCTTCTTTGCCGCCTTCAAATCAACATAACGATGATATGCCTCCACCAGAGCCCCACCTGTGATAGCAGCAGCAACACCAATAGCAACAAGCTTTGAAGTGGCGCTGCTGGAAGTTGACATCTCCAACTGATTCCTTTTATACACAAAAACAGAGAAAAGAGAGAAAAAGAAGATGGAAAAAAAAAAAGTATCACCAACTTTTTCTCTCTTCCCCCAACGAGATCAGATCCGCCACCTCCACCACAGCGCTTAGCATAAATTCATTATATGCTCACCACCACCACGCCATTTGTGGTCAGACGGCTGCTACTGTCGTCGTCGTCACCACTGTTGATACGGCGGCAAAACCTCACATCAACTGCCGCCGCCATACCCCAGAAGAACAAGAACAATAGTACCAATGATGTAACAAAGACTGTGCAAGAACGTATTGACGCCATTCCAATCGAGCGATACCGAAACTTCTCCATCGTTGCACATGTTGACCATGGGAAATCGACTTTAAGCGATAGACTCTTGGAGATGACTGGGGTTGTAAAACCTGGTCAGAAACAGGTGCTAGACAAGCTTGATGTAGAAAGAGAGCGAGGCATCACGGTCAAAGCCCAGACGTGCTCCATGTTCTATGAACACCAGGGCGAAGACTATTTGCTGCACTTGGTGGACACTCCTGGTCATGTGGACTTTAGAGCAGAAGTGTCAAGATCTTATGCCAGTTGCGGTGGTGCTCTCCTCCTGGTGGATGCCTCACAAGGTGTCCAGGCTCAAACAGTGGCCAATTTCTATCTCGCCTATTCACTAGGTTTGAAACTCATCCCAGTGATCAACAAGATTGATTTGGATAAGGCTGATATCCCACGGTCGATTGAACAAGTTGAACATACTTTTGAGCTTCCTGCTGACGAGATCATCCAGGTGTCTGCCAAAACGGGACTCAACGTGGAACAGCTATTACCAGCCATAATTGAACGGATTCCTCACCCAACAGGGAGACTAGACGCACCTTTCAGAGCATTGCTGGTTGATTCTTGGTATGATTCGTATCTAGGTGTCGTTCTCTTAGTGCACCCAGTTGACGGTTCCATTAAGAAGGGGCAAAAGATCTATTCACCACATACACAGAAGAAGTACGATGTCAGAGACGTCGGAATCATGTACCCAGAGAGTACCTCTATGGATTCCTTGAGCGCAGGGCAAGTTGGATACATTGTGTGCGGGATGAAGGACACCAGTGAGGCAATCATTGGTGACACATTCATGAATGTACTCCATCCAGTCGAGCCACTCCCTGGGTTTGAAGAGCCCAAGCCGATGGTATTTGTTGGTGCATTCCCTGCAGACTTTACAGAATTCAAAGATCTAGATGACAAGATGAGCCATCTCGTGCTGAATGACCGTTCAGTCACCTTGCAAAGAGAAACTTCGAATGCCCTTGGTCAAGGTTGGAGGTTGGGATTCTTGGGATCGCTGCATGCTTCTGTGTTTAAAGAGCGATTGGAAAAAGAGCACGGTGCCTCTTTAATTCTGACTAACCCAACGGTTCCATACAAGGTGATTATGAATGACGGTGAGGAACGTATTATTACGAACCCGGATGAATTCCCTGATGCCACGACAAAGAGAATGAACATCAAGAAATTCCAAGAGCCTTTTGTTGAGGCAATAATGACATTCCCTCAGGAATATCTGGGCACAGTGATCAAGCTATGTGACAACAACAGAGGAAATCAGAAGGAGATCCAATACTTGACCACTGGCCAATGCTTGTTGAGATACGACCTTCCATTGGCACATCTTGTAGATGACTTCTTTGGGAAATTGAAGTCATCTACACGTGGTTATGCCTCCTTGGATTACGAAGATGCCGGGTATCATGACTCGCATATTTGTAAACTGGAGTTGTTGGTGAATGGCAACAGTGTCGATGCATTGGCCCAAGTGATGCACCACTCTCTTGTTACATCAGTGGGCAGAGAATGGGTCGAGAAATTCAAAGAACACGTCAAGAACCAGCTCTTTGAAGTGGCGATCCAAGCTAAAACTAACAACAAGATTGTTGCCCGTTCTACAGTAAAGGCCAAGAGAAAAGATGTGTTGGCCAAGCTGCATGCTTCTGATATCTCGAGACGTAAGAAGCTGCTTGTGAATCAAAAGGAGGGGAAGAAAAAGATGAAGTCGATTGGAAGAGTCACTGTGGACAGCGACGCGTACCAGTCGTTCCTGAGACGTGGACCATAGATCATTAAAACCAGCATTGAAATTGTACATATAATAAAAAAGATCCTTCACAGAGTCAAGATTTTTCTCTACATGAGTCAAGAAAAAAAAGAAAAAAAATACAAGAATCAATTCATCACCAGCACTAAACACCACAACTACAGAAACAATGGCCTCCGAGCTTCAGAGAGACACTCCACACTACTTTGGTGCTGGTCCAGCTGTCCTTCCGACCTCTGTGCTGCAACAAGCAGCACAGGACCTTATCAACTATCAATCGTCAGGTCTCGGTGTTGGTGAGATTTCCCACCGTTCTGGACCTGCTGAACAGGTCATCAACGACACGAAGGACCACTTCAAGACCCTTCTTAACATCCCTGATACACACGAGGTGTTCTTCTTGCAAGGTGGAGGTACCACTGGTTTCTCCTCTGTCGCTACAAACCTCCTTGCTTCTTTTGTGAAGAAGACTGGCAAGAAGGGTAAGGCAGCCTATGCCATCACTGGTTCATGGAGTAAAAAAGCCTGTGAAGAGGCCACCAGACTCGGTGTTGAAGTTGATATCATCACTGACTCCAAGAAAGTGTATGGTTCCTTTGGGAAGATACAGCCATTCGAGGAATGGGTTAAGCCAAACCCAGAGGAGACCGCATACGTCTATTACTGTGACAATGAGACCGTCAATGGTGTTGAGTTCCCATTTGTCCCAGAGTTTGAAGGAATTGAACTCGTTGCGGACTTGTCATCCAACATCTTGTCCCGTGAGATTGACGTTTCCAAGTTTGGCCTCCTTGTTGCAGGTGCCCAGAAGAATGTCGGTTTAGCTGGTTTAACCATCTACGTTATCAAGAAGACACTGTTGGACCAGGCTTCTGATGATGAGCTCAAGGCTCTCAATGCTCCGCTGTCACCAATTGCGTTCCACTATCCAACTGTCGTGAAGAACAACAGTGCCTACAACACGATTCCAATCTTCACCCTTCACATTTTAAAGCTGGTCCTTGAGAACCTGATTGCTCAAGGAGGTATTGAAAAGCAGCAAGAGATCAACGAACGCAAGGCAGAGAAGCTGTACACTGCTCTCGATGCCTACCCTGAAGTGTACGACCTTCCTGTTGACCAATCTGTGAGAAGTAAAATGAACGTTGTGTTTACTATCAAGAAAGAAGGCCTGGACAAGGAGTTTTTGGATGGTGCTTCCTCCAAGAAGCTCACTGGAATCAAGGGCCACAGATCAGTTGGTGGGTTTAGAGCCTCAATCTACAACGCTGTGAATGAGGAATCAGTGGACTTGCTAGTTGAGTACGTCAAGGAGTTTGGTGAAGCTCATTAGTATATAATTTCAACAGTTTATCGTTTGACAGCATTGATGAAGTAGATAATCTGGCTCTGTTCCTCTTCATCCAGGAAACAGTGGAACACCAGAGCCTCATCCTTGGAAATAATCAGTACTCTGTTCTTGCAAGCTTCAGAGATTCTCGCTCCAAGTCTCCAGTCTTTCGCTCTCACCGTAATCTCCACTTCATGGCGATGGCTCTCCTCCCCCTCATCGACGTCGTTCCTATCCTGTTGCACCTTCAACAGCTCGTTCCACGTCACACTAACGTTGAAATCCTCCTTCATAACAACTAAAGAAAGCTGACCCATAGCAGTGCTCCTCACAGTGACAAAATCGCTTGTCTTGTACCTCTCGATCCTCTTAAACAGGGCATTAACATCACTGGGCAACTTCATCATCACATCCACATTCCCCAATTCAGGCTCCACAATCAGGGCATCCTTGTCCCTCCGCAGCAGTCTCACAAAGATGTTGAAGCAATGGTTCACCACCTCGACAGACCCACCACTGTAATCCTGGAAGAACAGAACGAGATACGCCTGTCTCTTTCCCTGCTGTTCTTTCCGAGATAGGCGTATCGCCAGCTCGTTTGAATCAGATCGCTCGTACTGTCTCAGTACCTGTAGCAGCTGGTCAACGTTGATCTCTAAGGATATAGTGTTCTCACGGATAGACTCCACTTCGTATGTGTCAAAGATGTCCTTGGACAGTGTGCAGTAGAGCTGTGGTTCATT
The DNA here is from genome assembly GCA_003706665.2 of Barnettozyma hawaiiensis. NCBI lineage: Eukaryota > Fungi > Ascomycota > Saccharomycetes > Phaffomycetales > Phaffomycetaceae > Barnettozyma > Barnettozyma hawaiiensis. The sequence goes on along the minus strand of PPLY02000003.1, from coordinate 470,468 downwards.
GGCCGCAGTGGAGATGATGTTGAGATGCTGTGGTGTGAATCGCAGCACAGCGTGTTTCTGAAGTGTGACTATAGGTGTAAGTGTGGATTTTAGTGTGTCCACGGACGAGGCACCGAGTTTGAGTTTCATTCAATTCTTTCTTACACACATTTGGTATCATTGCAGCGAACGTGCCTTTTTCGTGTTTTTCTTTTCGCGTTTATATACGCGGCAAAAATCTACACAACATACATCTGAATGAACTTCTACAAAGCCGTTCATTTTGGGGTCAAGCCACGATGGGAAATGTCCAGCTCTATAATTACAATTCCACCCTGAGTCTTTCAAAAGAAAAAACCTTGATGGAATCGCACTCAAATAAGAGCAATTGATTTTTCTTGCCCATTACTTCAAGTTCTATGCGACTCCCACTACACGCCACTACCAATAAAGGAAGGGGGTGAAAGGGTATAGAAAAATAAGCATCCAGCTCAAGACCCTTCAATAGAAATCAGGGCCGAGCGAGGCACAGGGCTGGGTTGCTGTTACAACACCGAATATTGTATATATACACAAGGGATACCACCACACCTTGTATTCAAATGCACAGTGCTGGTTCATTCCCAGTCAACATCCTCAGTCTTGTAATTATCAAGAACAATTCTGTAGACAAAGCTTGGGGCAAACCCGCCAACGTTGGTGATGTACAGGTCGATATCGCCTGGCTGCACATACTCATGCAAGGGATTGCTAACCTGCGCACGCTCAACCAGGCTATTATCGGTGTAGTCACCCACGCGTCCCGTGTTTCCTGTCTCAATCAGCGTCTCTGCATCAAATGGGTACGTTGGTGACAGCTTGTATAGCCCCGTCACTGAAAACACCGGTGTCTTATGGTGACGAGCCGCTTCACACGTTGACCCCACTCCTGTTGTTGAAATGCATCCACCGTTGGCGAAAACGGACTTGGCCCCGATAATCACCTTACCAACTCGAGACATCACTGCAAAAACATGGGAGTCCGGGATGACAACGGTTTCGATTTTGGCCTCAGCCAAAGCTTTCGCAAACTTGTGCGCAGTCAGCGTGGCGTTTGGATATGATTCAGTCACAAGGACAGTGAATTTTCTTCTCTGACGAGCCTTGAGCAGGAATTTGAGCACAGTCTGTGAGTCGGGCGTTGGTGTCAGAAGAATCTCATTGTCGTGAATCAGATCAACCGCTTGTGACTCAATGCCTTCGTCAACCGTGGAAATCTCGTCAATGAGGTCCTTGATCCCTTGAATAATAACAGATCTGAGATCGTGGTGTGGCTTCTTTCCATTAGTAGCGTCCAAATCTGCTGTAGTGGCACTCTTCTTCTTCTCTGTATGTGCTGCCGCCGTTGCCGCTGCTGCCGCCGCTGCCGTCGTCGTCGTCGTCGTCAGCAAACTAAACATCGAGGCAACCATCTGCTGGCCTGCAACACCAGCATCCGCCGCCTCCACATCACCAACTTCGTCTCTGATGATCGCAAGAACACGGCGAACCACATTCCCGCAGCAGAACTCCTTCGGCTGCGCCAATTCTAATCTACACCCAAGTTGTCGTATCTGAACAAGAAGCTGGTCTGGGTGGTTCCAACGTGCCGCCGAGATGACACGCATCAGCAGATGACACGTCTCCAGAGCGACTCTATACGAGCCCGAAATCTGGCGACGCTTCAGCCTGTCAGTGAATGCATCGATCTGGAAGTTGACGTCTTTTGTCTGGGACATTTTTTTTTTGTGTAAGACCCCGTTTGGCGCTTAGTTCAGTTTATAAACCATTGGAAAAACTTTTTTTTGCCAAACAAACAAAATATTGGGACACTATATAAGGTAGGGTAACGTTTGCTATATATATTCAATGTATACATAGGGCTGCCATCTTCTACAAGCCACATTCGGGTAGAATCATTTGCATGTTCTATCTGTATCTCATCTTTGGCTTGTCACCGCGAGCCTCTCTTTTCAGTTGTCTTTTGGACTTTTCTGGATGTTGCTGCTGCTGTTGGTGTTGCATCACAGATGCACCACCAGCACCACCTCCAAGCATGGCTCTGCCAGCCTGGAATAGCCCATAAGCCTTGTATCCAGCAAATACAGGTACAGCCAGATACAACCACCATACAAAGTTGGTCCCAAACAGCACACTGAGCACGTTCAACACCAAAGTGATGTATATAATGTCAAAGAGATACTCTGTCAAGCCTTCTTGTGCCAAATCCTGACCACCCTCGCTGATGATCTTGTTGTTTCTAGGGTCAATCACTGGACGGCCAGTCTTCTCGAGAACGTACTGTGAGATCAACAGCGGGATTGCAGTGAGGATAAACATCTTGTTACCCTCTGGTCTCTTAAGAAGAAATCTGGAGATGAGAGACACAGCATAGACTGCACCGCTGGCAATATGAGTTCTTTGCAGAATAGCAATATTGTTTGCCACTTGCTTCTTTGCAGATTGACCAGCCATTTGATGATCGACACCGCGCTGTCAAATTCTCAAGCTGCTGCTGCTGCTACTGTTGACACACACTCTCTCTGTGGTTGTGTTGTGGTCATAAAAATGAAAGAAGCCAAGGCCTTGCTTACTCAGCACACTGTTAGGGAGGTTGGTTGTAATTGGGCTTTTGAGTCGCTCATTGTTACGATATCACACAACATCTGGTGAGTATCAAGCTGGTCAGTCAGTTATGTGTTTGTGGTGGCTTACATTGAGACTCAACAACAACAATAGCTAATACAATAAACCACATTGAAAGACACAGTTAATTTATAAAGAGGATACACCTCTCAAAACATATGATGAACTGAAGGTATCAAATAGCATTAACCCCTCTCATCTCCAACCGAAACCCAAAACAACAAAATCCATCAGATCATGACAATAATAGTAAGAATAATTAAAAAAAACAGCAGCATCAGCATCAGCAATGAAATAACAAAGGCAACGTGAAACACACCTAACTCACACACCCTCCTTGCTCTTGTCATCTCTCAGTTCTAACAACAGTTGCTAGACTGACCACCGGAAATGGATTGTCCCTTCAAGTTAACAGAGTTCTTGTTGTTTCCTGCAGCACCAGCACCAGCGGTGTTGGCAACATTAGCCTTGATTTGTCTAGCCATTGTGAAGAAGGCTTGCTCCACATTGGTGGAGTTTAGAGCAGAAGTCTCCAAGAATGGAATGTCTAGTGCATCGGCAAACTCCTTAGCCACATTATAGTCAACAGTCTTCTTGTCGGTCAAATCGGACTTATTACCAACCAATAGCTTGTTGATACCACCCGTAGCGTATCTGTCAATCTCCTGCAACCATCTCTTGACATTGTTGAAGGACTCCTGGTCGGTGACATCGTAGACAATGATGATACCATGCGCGCCTCTGTAATAGGAGGAGGTAATTGTTCTGAAACGCTCCTGGCCAGCAGTATCCCAAATCTGCAACTTGATCGTCTTGCCATCTAGCTCAATGGTTCTAATCTTGAAGTCGACACCAATGGTGGAGATGTAGTCTGAGGTGTAAGTGCGATCAGCGAAACGCAACAACAAACAAGACTTCCCAACACCGGAATCACCGATCAAAAGAAGCTTGAAGAGATAGTCGTACTCTGTATTCATGATGGCGGTGTGTGTTATTGGTGGTATTGTGTGGTGCTCTCAGTGAAATATCCAGACCAGGCAAAAAATAAGTTGGTGTATGCTCTTGCGAGAGAGAGAGAGTAAAAGCACCTGGTGAAATCTGCTCGTAACTTCCTCTTTGTACAAAAGAAGAAAAGAAAAGGAAGTTGTTTAATATCAGTTTTTTTTAAATGGTGGGCTTTTTTTGCCAGCGAGATTTAATCTGGCTGGCTTGGTAACCCTACCTAGACTTAATATATATGGTGGTATCAGAAAATTAAGCATTAAAATGGGAGAAGAGGGGTTAATATACAGACACTATTGTACAGGAAATGACTGGAATGGGCGTAGGCGTGAGGTTCAGTTTGGTAGGAGGGATAGAAGTGTCAAGACCTTTTGTTTGTAGTTGTTGTAAGCGGCAACAAGGTTTGGTGGGACTCTTCCACTGTTGACAACAACGTCAATCTTGTACAAATAACCATCAATCAGCATTTTGGTATGCTTGGACTGCTTGTATCTCAACTTCAAGAACACAGTGTATTGGATTGTGATGAACAGCTTGATCAACAGCCCAGAAAAGTCCATGGTGATGAGCAGCTTGGCAACCGCAAACAAGACACCAACCAATTGCTGGCCCAAGATCAAAATCTCCAAATTGGAAGAAACAACCAGCGACTGTTCATTGTACTGGACAATGAGGTTGTTGATCGACCCCGAAACCTGGTTTTTGACCAGATGAGAAACCTTTGGTAGAATTGGTACCATATAGTTCTTGAAGTAATTCAGCGAGTGGAAAACAGAGTAGATGAAGAATGGGAACAAGCCTCCTGAGATAACCCATCTGTTCGAGAACAGATACCACACCACTGATAAAGACAAGTACTGGAAGTTGTCATTCTGCAATAGATTTCTAGGATTGAGCAAATTGAGTCTTGATGACTTGAACACCTGGAAGAAGACAATAAAATAAGTCAACATGATAGACAATAACGCATTGTTGTAGTACTTGAGCCCCAGTCTTGCACTGAAAAAGGAAAAAAATTGATAGAGAACGGCATTTATAATGGTGGATACGTGACACAAATACCATATAAACTCCAGCGTCTGTCATATGTGTTAGTACTCAAACCCTTCATTACTGTGTGTATGTGTATGTTTGTGGCAACGGCAACGGCAACAGCATGGCTCAGTAACTTACAAAGACTTTAGGTCTTAACTTCTGGATAAACGACCCGAGTGACAAAGTACCTGTGACCTGTGTTGAGGATGATGATGATGATGATGACGATGAAGATGCAGATGGACCAGCCATGGTTTTGTATTGAGTCAAAAGTACGTTGACACCTGAACAATGAGAAATAGAAAATTATAGAAAAAATAGAAAAAAATAATTGAAAAAAGAAAGCTTATGTAATCTTGAGGAAGCCGCCATGATTAATCGTGGCAAATTTCCTGATTTGGAAATTGGCGAACTAACAAAACCCGTTTCCATGAAAACGAATAGTTTACCCGATTAGGAAAGTTTTGGCGTAAATAAACCCGCGAAAACATTACGCCAAATCGGCGTAGGTAAAAAACCAAAAAAAACAAAAACAACAACAAAAACAAAAACATCAAAAAAAAGTTCTGAAACAAACACCATCAGAAACAAACTAAGTAAAATAGCCAAACAAAACTAGTGCAAAAATGAGAGAAATCGTAAGTGAAAAGTTGCTATATGCTCAAATATCGACACAAAGAAGGGATTCACAAGAAACACGCGGAGGTACAATCAGGGAAACACCACTTTCAAAATAGAGAGAGAAGAAAAAGGGACGGGGGCAATCCAATCACTGTGCTGCAGACCAGATCTGTGTGTGCTGTGTTAAGGGTTGTGTGTTTTTTTCTTGTTGATGGACAATCACTAGCAGGTAACCAAGATCAACCTTTCTGTGTGACTTGAATTTGGTGTGGTGTCCCTGTTCTTTAACCTCCTCCTCCTCCTTCTCAATGCAGTTAGTTTTCCCTCTTTGTTATTGTTTTTTTTGGTTGATATTTGATTTGTTTACACTTTGTTTCGAACTAACCAAAAACCCACTATAGATCCATCTATCTGCCGGTCAGTGTGGTAACCAAATCGGTGCTGCTTTCTGGGAGACCATCTGTGGTGAACATGGCCTTGACAATAACGGTAACTATCACGGTACCGATGATATTCAAAAGGACAGATTGAACGTGTACTTCAACGAGGCCTCCTCTGGAAAGTACGTCCCACGTTCTGTGAATGTTGATTTGGAACCTGGTACTATTGATGCTGTCAAGACTTCCAGCATTGGCTCCTTGTTCAGACCGGACAATTACATTTTCGGTCAATCCTCTGCTGGTAACGTCTGGGCCAAGGGTCACTACACTGAAGGTGCCGAATTGGTTGACTCCGTTTTGGATATTGTTAGAAGAGAGGCCGAGGGCTGTGACTCTTTGCAAGGTTTCCAAATTACACATTCGCTCGGTGGTGGTACCGGTTCTGGTATGGGTACCCTTTTGATTTCCAAGATTAGAGAAGAATTCCCAGATAGAATGATGGCCACTTTCTCTGTTGTTCCATCCCCAAAGGTTTCTGATACCGTTGTTGAACCATATAATGCCACTTTATCCGTGCATCAACTTGTGGAGAACTCTGACGAAACTTTCTGTATTGATAACGAAGCCTTGTACGATATTTGCTTGAAGACCTTGAAGTTGAGTCAGCCTTCCTACGGTGATTTGAACCACTTGGTTTCCTCAGTAATGTCTGGTGTTACTACCTCTTTGCGTTACCCAGGTCAATTGAACTCTGACTTGAGAAAGCTGGCTGTTAACTTGGTGCCATTCCCAAGACTGCACTTCTTCATGGTTGGCTACGCCCCATTGACCTCCATTGGTTCCCAGTCTTTCAGATCATTGACTGTTCCGGAATTGACTCAACAGATGTTTGATGCAAAGAACATGATGGCAGCTTCAGACCCAAGAAATGGCAGATACTTGACTGTTGCAGCATTTTTCAGAGGTAAGGTGTCCGTTAAGGAAGTTGAAGATGAGATGTACAAGGTTCAAACCAAGAACTCGTCATACTTTGTCGAATGGATTCCAAACAATGTCCAAACTGCTGTCTGTTCAGTGCCACCAAAGGGAATGGACATGTCCGCCACCTTTATTGGTAACTCCACCTCGATCCAAGAGCTGTTCAAGAGAGTTGGTGACCAATTCTCAGCCATGTTCAGAAAGAAGGCTTTCTTGCATTGGTATACTTCTGAAGGTATGGATGAGATGGAATTCACTGAGGCTGAGTCCAACATGAACGACTTGGTTTCTGAGTACCAACAGTACCAAGATGCCACCATTGATGATGACGAGGAAATTGAGTACGAGGATGAGCAATCATTGGGCGAAGTTCTTGAATAAAAGTCACACTGCATTCATTGTAATGTTGATGTTGATGTTTTATGATTGATTGATTGATTGATTGATTGTTATTGTTTTTGTTTTATTTTGTTCATGAGATACCCTCTCGTCCCACTTTCTTTCTTCAGAGCTATATACCATTAAAAAAGATCTTGCCGCACTTTACTTACCCCCTATAATTTGTTCTTCCTCCTTCCTTCCTCTTTAAATTCAAATATAACACGTTATTGTGCCCAATCAAACATTTCTGGTATTGATTATATTGCTTTTTCTGTTTGTGTCTAATCTCTTATCACCAAAAAAAAAGCATCAAGCTTAACAAAACTACCTAACAACAACAAACATTCGTTGGCCCAATTCGTCACACATATGGCCAGCATCACTTCTCCTTTACTCAGTCCCAAGTCACATGCACTTGAGGACCCATCGTTTGGAACAGCAGGGCTCGTGGTGCGTGAACTGGCCCTGGACTCTGAGCTGGATCCAGCGCTGCTGTTGCCGCCGCTGTCGTCGTCGTCGTCAGAGGGAAACTATGGCGCCATCTCACAAACCGGCAGCGATGAAAATATCAACAGCGACGGTGGTAGTGCTACAGAACTTACCTCAACAGAAGTGAACGTTGTGGTGGCTACTCTTCTGATAGGCTCGTTTCTTGCTGCACTGGACACCACTATCGTAACAACTCTTCTTGCCACAATTGGGTCGGATATCAATGCCATGTCCAAAAGTTCGCTGATTGGTACAGCCTATCTCCTCTCTGCGTCTGCCTTTCAACCTCTTTATGGTAAGGTGTCTGACATTTTTGGCCGCAAGTCTTGTCTCATATTTGCCAATACTGTCTTTGCCTTTGGTTGCATCATTACCGGGCTCACTCACACTCTTACCGGGATCACTATGAGTAGATTCATCACTGGCGTCGGTGGCTGTGGTCTCAATGCTCTTTGTGTGATCACTATTTCAGACCTGATCCCCTTGAGACAAAGAGGAGTGTATCAAGGATATGGGAACATTGCATTTGGATCAGGGGCTGCGCTTGGTGGTGTGTTTGGTGCTCTCGTGGACAAATGGTTTGGCTGGAAGTTTGCCTTCTTCTCTCAGGTTCCCATCGCATTACTCAGCATTGTTCTACTGTCAAAGCATCTCAAGTTGCCCAAGGGATCTAAAGGCCTGGGAATGACTGGGTCGAGATGGGAGAAGTTTAAGCAAGTGGATTTTTTGGGCTCCGTCCTGCTTGTGACATCATTGCTGGCATTTATGATCTTGGTGTCATTTGTTGGGGAAGACATCAGAATCAACGGATCTATGTTTTGGGTCTTGATCACCTACTCAACAGTGGCCATTTTGGCTTTCTGCTACGTCGAATTGTATGTGTCTAAGCATCCCATCATCCCTGTCAGACTACTGGTTAACAGAACTGTCCTGTCTTCAAGTCTGGTGAATTGGTTCATGTCCATGTCCGTATTCACATACTTGTACTACCTACCAATCTTTTGGGCCTCGGTTCAAGGCCTATCACCAACTCAAATTGGTTATAGAAACATCTCCAATTTTGTTGGTGTCTCTGTTGGATCGTTCGGTACCGGCTTGTACATGAGAAAGACAGGGAAGTACTACTGGTTCTTTGTTTTGGCATCTGTGATTACTGTTTTGGGGACTGTTTTGAACTACTATACCTCGAGAAACACTCCTGTTTGGGTCCAGTACACCCAGCTGTTCGTTCCAGGTGCCGGGTACGCTTCCATGCTAACAGTAACCCTACTTGCTCTGATTGCATCGGTCTCACATGAGCACCAAGCATCCACAACAGCACTACAGTACGGCTTCAGATCTACTGGTTCGACAATTGGTGTCAGCGTTGCTGGACTCATTTTCCAGAAGGCACTAATGACTCAGTTGATTGATAGGCTGCTGGCTATTGAAACTCCAGACTATTCCAAACAGCAAGTCCTAGAGATTATCAATAAGGCATTTGACTCAGCTACATATATCAAGACTGCCCCAGAGATCTTTAGACCTGCCATTGCGTGCAGCTATGATGTTAGTACTCATATGACGCTGTTCTTCAGCGTTGTAACTATTCTTCTCACATTTGCAGCTGGATTGTTTGTTCAAGAGCATCATCTGCACACCACTGTCAACAGAAAGTAAACAACAACAATTACCATTCGTCAATTCCTCATCACGTTTGTAGACAAGGGAAATAAAGAAGAAAAATTAGGTCTCAGGGGTGTTAAAAAAAAAAAAAAATTTATTCACTTATCGACTAAATACCTCGACAATATGACCGACGAACCACCATCGCCAGCAATTCCAAATCTATCCAAACGGGAATCCAAACGTTCTCAAAAGAAACAAGCGGGTTCGAAACCAGTGATCACTCCCGAATACATCGCTGAACAGCGTGCGAAACGAGAGGTTATCAAACAGGCTAAGCGCGATGCACTGATTGCTCAAGGAGTCGACCCAGGCCAGGTCGATACCCCAGTTGATCTGCGCTTCATTACAAGACCAATGCTCACTGTACCTGAGACTCACTGTATTGAAGGCTTGAGGGTGTCCATCATGACTTATAACGTTCTGGCACAGGCCTTGATTAGAAGAAAGCTGTTCCCAACGAGTGGCAACGCTGTGAAGTGGTTCAAGAGGTCACAGGTGCTGCTGAGTGAGTTTAAACATTATCACAGTGATATCTTACTTCTTCAAGAGGTGGACCATATGCAGTATAACTCTTTCTGGAAAACGGAGCTCGGGAAGTTGGGTTATGAATCCTCGTTCAACAGATGGGGGGAGAAGAACCATGGAGTGGCCATCTTTTACAAACAGAGTATGTTTGAAGTGTCGGATCGCATGAACATCGACTATGACAAGGAGCCATCGGGAAACATTGCACCTCGAACTGTGACTAAGAATGTCGGTTTGGTGTTGGCTTTGAAGTTCAAGCAGTCAATTTTAGACAAGTACCCAGGTACCGAGCGGAAGGGTCTGCTGATAGGTACCACTCATTTATTTTGGCATCCATTTGGAACTTTTGAGAGAACGAGACAGAGTTATTTGGTACTAAGTAAGTTCAAAGAATTCACTGAGAGAGTGGTCACATTACAAGGTGGGTCTTGGTTCAAGTTCTTTGGCGGAGATTTCAACTCACAGCCTTATGATTCTCCATACCTATCAATAACATCTAAGCCAATCAGTTACGATGCACGCTGCAAGACTGTCATTGAGTGCTCCTCCTCATTCACGTTCTCCAAACTCAGAGAAGGAGAGGACGTTGAGGATGAAGAGGGTGGGAACATTGAGAAATTTGGTGAAAACCAGCCCAAGTCACCTGTTCCAGAATCTTTCCAAGCTACCCGTGAGCAGGAAGCTCTCGTAAAGGAACTGGAAGATCTCCATAACTCTTTGCCAATTAGAGCAGTCTCTTTGTACTCTGCTGCGTATAAAGAAGTTCATCCAGAGAATGCTGGTCTGGATAACGAGAAGAGCGAACCTGAAATCTCCAACTGGGCTCATGCATGGAGAGGTTTATTAGATTACATCTTTTACATTGACGACTGGTCCCCTGAAACACCTCAGGTTACCACTTCTGGCGAATTTGCCCGTCAGTTTGGAGTAAGAATCAACAAACTGTTGAGGATGCCACTGGGGAAAGAGATGCCTGAACATGGCCAGCCTCACGAGGGCGAATACCCAAGTGATCACCTCTCTATGATTGCAGAAGTGGAATTGAAGATGTCATAGAACAATGGTTTAACATGATGGAGAAAGAATAGAAAAAAAATTATCTTGAAAATTCAATGTTGTTTCTTCTAATTCAGTCCAATCTCTCAATCGCTTTGATGATTATAACATTTACCTCACGTCGACAATACCATTTCTTACTGCCCAGTCCCTCGAACTCAGAAACACATCCTGTGGGTCTTGTTCATCTCTCACTCTCTTGAAAGCTTCCAAATCCTCGCCAAACCACTCCTCCACCTTGGATGCAAACCCTCTCATCTCACCATCGTAGAACTCCTTGTCCTCTTTGGTTTCACCCTTGACATAATCTACAGATCCCAAGAAGTTCTTTGCCCAATGTGGTTTACCACCAGCAGCACCCAACGTATCCTCAAAGATCTTGTACCACTTTCCAATTGGTGAGTGTGTGTGGAAGGGTCTGTACATCGTAGCGTTGATATATAGGGTCAGCTGTGAATTGGTGACATCGGTCAATGGAGCATACTTCAGTCTCGGGGTGTTGTCAAGAAACGGTCTTAGGTTATTGCCCTTGATTGGACCCGGTGAAACCCTGGTGCGACCAATCACGTCGGGTGTATCTTCCACCATGTTGGTAAATGTGGTGTTGGAGCAGCGCACTTCAATTGGAACATGGACATAGAAGTCATGGTTGGCAGCAGCTGTCGATATTGAATGTTCCAGGCTTCTCAAGATCTCACGGCCATTGTTCAGAGGAGCAGCCCATTCGTTGACAAACTGGGAGAATAGACAGTCCATATTCAAACCATCAACAGACTTTTGGATTGCAATGTCGCCGTTCCCAACTGTCTCAACGTTGCCAAACTGGCGACCAAAGACAAATCTCTCGACGAATGGAGTGAATGGCGGGTAAATATTCACTGCAACCCATAGCAAACTTTCATAAAAGAACCTACCAAGCGTGGTACCCCACCAACTAGATCTTGGCTCAGTAACGGTGTCCTCAGTCTTGTGGCCTCTCCAAAGAACACACTTCTTAGCATACGGGTACCACCAGATTCTAATGTACTCGGAGCTGGTCCATACGGTCTCCCATTGTTCCAACAGCGTCTCAAAGTTGATCACCTCTTGGGAAGATCTAATGTTGAACGCAGGAACGGCACGAACCGTCGCCTTGACAATGATACCAATCTTGCCCAAGGACAACAAGGCAGCTCTAAACACATTTTGGTTGGTCTCTGAATCGCAAAACACAACTTCACCTTTACCGTTAACAATAGTCAGGTTCACAATCTGCTGGGAAACCAACCCGTGGTATGGAGAGGCACCGTGGGTACCAGTGGAGATGATACCGGCAATGGACTGCTCACTGATGGAACCCAGGTTCTGAACAGCAAGACCCTGTGTGTCCAGGTATTCGTTGATCTGGTACACTCTGATGCCTGCCTCCACGGTCACATCGGTGTACATTCCGCTGGCATGCTCCTTCAACTCCAATACACGGTTCAGCTTGTCCAAATTCACGAGCCAGTCGTTTGTCATAACCAAGTCACTAGGTGAATGGCCCGAACCAACCGTCAGCAGGGTAGTCTGTTCCTCACTCGCCCTCTGAACCAACCCCACTACTTGGTCAATGGTCTCTGGTTGGAAATACAGGGCTGGTTTGCAACTAAAGATCCCAGCCCAGTTCGAGAACACGACATTCTTCTTGCCGAGTCCCACAATATCTGTCATTAGATTTAAAACAACAAAACGAAAACAAAACAAAACAAACAAGAGACGCAGAGGTTGGAAGTAAAGAGGAAAGGAATAAAGTACGTGTCTGTGTGTGGGTATGGTACAATATCAGCACGCCTTTTTGAACAAAAACTGTCCCTGGAGATGTTTTTTAGTGGTTTTTAGTGGTTTTGGTTTTGGTGATTAGCTGATTGGTTTATTTTTTTTGATGATAAAAATATTGAGAAAAAGGCTTAAACTGCCCGATACGGAAATATCCCGGATTTGGGTATATGTAAACAAAAATAACAGGCAAAAACAAATAAAAATAAAACAGAGATTTAAAGAAGTTTGCTGTTTTCTTCAAGACGACGAAGGCTGTGTTTGATAACAGAGAATACAGGAGGAGGAGGGAGTCTATCTACTTGTTAGTAAGTCTGACAACACAGCAAAGTCCAGTTGAGAATGTCAAGAGAAGAAGCTGGCAGTGGTGTCAGTCAGCGACGAGCATGGCGAATGGAGATGGTCAGACAGAACATTGCACTGAGAGGGTTCAACAGTAAGAATCACAAAGAGATGCGAAACAAGATGAGGAGGAAGAAGAAGAAGCTGACAGAGGAAGAAGCTCTTTCTAAAATTGGTGCCAGTGACTCACTTCTTGACCAATCCTATGTCTGGGAGACCAAGGCCTATACTGAAAAGTATCCACCATTAAGCCATCAAAAAGTGGTGGTGAGAGATCTGAAAGAGCTGAGTGCGATGAAAATTGCGGAGCAGAGCCAATTCTTAACCGGGGAACTGCTCAGGACTGGCAATTGGTCCCAATGGGCGTTAGTATGGCATCACATTTCATTGCACAACAATGACACATTCGAGATGTTTGACACATTTGCATCTGTCTTTCACTGCGAGCCTTCTTTCAGCTGCCATGGTGATATTCTCTCATGTCCCATTTCAAAGAGAAGAGTCATTTTGTCCTCTATACTGCCCAACTCCCAGCGTCATAGAGTCGAAAGACTGTTTGGAAACATCAGTATCTCACCGTTTGTCCAAACCATTAACCACTGTCAGTTTCATAACCTCGTGGTCTTGGAGATTTCCAGCTCAGGAGTAAACCAATCAGATCTTCTTGAATTGACGAACCTAAAGAATCTCACGTCGTTGAAGGTGTCCTCGATTCAGCCGTCAGATTCAACAATCCACACCTGGTGTACATCCCTTCGAGCATCAAAATGGTCCAAGTTGCAGCTTTTATCTCTACCAGATATCTCAACGCTCTCTGTGACTAAACTAAAGGAAGTGGCGAAATATTGCAAGCTGATGTTCATCGAGGTTACAGCTGCTTCACATCGCAGCATCAAATGTGATGAGGACGAGAGTTGGGATACCATCAACGATCCTCTGTTGAATCAACTGGAATGGGGTTTGAAGACACTCAGTATCTTGAGAAAGTTCAGGATCAGTAGCCACACTGAGGTTCCCAGCTCCAACACGATCATCTTGGATTTCAATGTGTTGAACCACCACGCGTTGAATTTGAATGATATCAACTGTGGTGGTGATGCATGGCTGGATTTCGAGAAATTGTGGAGCTCAAGGACTAATGACTCTAAATATTACCAAGGGTTGGTGCTGAGAAACAAGCTGAGTATGGAACCAACCACAGAGTTGAAGAGACCCAACTGTTTGTTGAAGAAGCGTAAAATCGCCTCGATGCGTTCGTTTTTTGATCTCTAGTACACAATGCTATTATATTGTCTGCAACACCAATCCGAAGTTGTGTGGTAGTTCCAGCCATCGTGATAGGTGAGCTAAGCTCCAGTGTATATATTCGATGGGTTAATATCGAGAAGGTGATATGAATCGAGAGCTCTGCAAACAACACTGATACTACCAAGGATAAGTCGTTTGAAACATAATTATGAATCACTACTGCATAAGTAATAAAAAGGGCGCGGGGGCCAACCACAAAAGAGCAAAGAGTAGAGGTGATGATGGCAAGGGTTACAGATATGATGGACACCGTAGAAGATGAAGGAAACAAACTTCTTGGTCCTAATCACCGAGACGTGAACAAAAACAAACAAAACAAAACAAAACAAAAAAGCGTGGGTATATCGTACTGTTGACAGTTGTGTGTGTTGCTTTAATACTCTTCCACATCTTCTGGGTCAACGGAATCCAGGCCAACTTCCTCATAATCTCTCTCCAAAGCAGCCAAATCCTCTCTAGCCTCGGTGAACTCACCTTCCTCCATACCTTCACCAACATACCAGTGAACAAAGGCACGTTTGGAGTACATCAAGTCAAACTTTCTGTCAATTCTTCTCCAGGCCTCGGCAATAGCAGTGGTGTTGGACAACATACAGACAGCTCTGGAAACAGTAGCCAAACTAGATGAAGGTGGAGCAGTTGGAGGTTGGTAACAGATACCAATCTTGAAACCAGTTGGTATCCAGTCAACCAACTGAACAGTCTTTTTGGTTTTGACTTGGGCAACAGCATTCTGGACATCTCTGGTGACAACATCACCTCTGTATAGCAAACAGGTAGCCATGTACTTACCTAGTCTTGGATCACACTTCACCATCTGGTTACCTGGTTCGAAGCATGCGTTAGTGATCTCAGAAACAGAGTTAGCCTCATGGGTAGCTCTGGCCTTGGAAACAACTGGAGCATATCCAACCAATGGGAAATGGATTCTTGGGTATGGGACCAAGTTTGTCTGGAACTCATTCAAATCAACATTCAAAGAACCGTCAAATCTCAAAGAAGCAGTAACAGAGGAAACAACTTGGGCAATCAAATTGTTCAAGTTGGAGAAAGTTGGTCTGGAAATATCCAAGTTTCTTCTGCAAATGTCATAGATGGCCTCATTGTCAACCATGAAAGTACAGTCAGCGTGTTCCAACGTTGTGTGTGTGGTCAAAACAGTGTTGTATGGTTCAACGACAGAAGTGGAGACTTGAGGAGCTGGGTAAACAGCGAACTCCAACTTGGCCTTCTTACCGTACTCCAAACTCAACTGCTCCAAAAGTAGGGAACCGAAACCAGAACCGGTACCACCACCTAGAGAGTGTGTAAACAAGAAACCTTGCAAACCATCACATTGGTCAGCCATTCTTCTAACTCTATCCAACACATCATCTAGCAAATCTCTTCCAACAGTGTAGTGACCTCTGGCATAGTTATTGGCAGCATCCTCCTTTCCAGTGATCAATTGTTCTGGGTGAAACAAATCTCTGTACTCACCTGTTCTAACTTCATCAACAACGTTTGGTTCCAAATCAACATATAGGGCTCTTGGAACGTACTTACCAGAGCCGGTCTCACTGAAGAAGGTGGAAAAACCTTCTTCACCACCCTTTGGTCTGTTCAACCCGTCTTGCAAGTAACCATCTGGTTGGATGCCGTGCTCCAAGGAGTACAACTCCCAGCAGGCATTACCGATCTGGCAACCAGCTTGGCCAACTGTATGTATTCTGTTAATATAACTGAGTCATTCAGGTCTGTGTGATTCTATGTAGATTGAGCGCAGCTCCTGGTTTGCAATCAAGATTAGGCTTCAAGATCCCTCCTCCCCCAAAACAAAACAACACCAGATCTATTACACACTAAACCCCAGTGAACAGCCCCGTCCCGTTCAAACTCGCTTGGAAGGTAAATGGACGTGCGCTGCATGACAATCAAATCATTCTGATACTAATACATACCGTTGATACTAATAACTTCTCTCATTTGTGTGTGCTTTTTGAAGTTCGCTGTGTTGTGATTTTGCGCCTTCTGGTGATTTTGCGCCTTCTGGTGATTTTTGTTTTTTCTTGGTTTTTGGTTTTTTGTTTTTTTTTTGTTTTTTTTTTGGTTTCAGATTTTTTAAAATGTAAACAAACTTTTCTGAAAATGAGCCGTGAATTTGTCGCTTTTTCCTGATCCGTGGCTTTTCGCGAAATGGCGAAAAGATTTTTGTTTACATATTACGAATTGGGATATTGTTGTTCACGTGCAAAGTAACCGTGGAAACCGACTCTTATTGATATGTGTGCCCTCCTCTATAAACTCAAAAGGAAGCCAGCCAGCCCTACTCACATGGGAGTTCAGAGTAATCTATTTAATATATAATAATCATTAGTTCAATCATAATGTGGCGAAAAATACTTGTGTGTATGTGTTTTCTTCTCACGTGTCTAGCTCGCCACCACATGTCTCTATCAAAAGACCAAACACCTTATCAACGAGCTTGGTGTGAGGGACATGGTGGTAATTCACAATGAACTTCCTACTGAATATATGAATACCAACGTGAATAGAGGATTTGCATGCAGTTCTATCAAAAACTTGGAGTTTTTGGGGATCTTCAAATCCCCAATTTGGTGATGATTCCATGTCTTGAAAACAATTGTACTCCAAAAAGTAGACTTTGTCCTTGTATGAACTCTTGCTGTATTGCCATTTATAACCGGTAGCGCGTGAAACTTTTGAAATTATAACCTTGCCTATTTCTTCCCGTATGGATTCAAAGACGGCGATAAGCTCTGGTTTAGATATGGTGTAAAACTGAGGTTCGTTTCCTTCATCAAAAATGGATGGTGAAAACGGGTACGAAGCTGTTGTAGGGGTAAACGATTTCTTTTCTTTGTACCTCACCGAAACGGGCTTTCCGCGTTCATTCACTAATCTTGACTCCAACAGCAGCTCTTTTCTTGCGCATAGCAATGGCAGGATGTACATCGTAGTTCTTGATTCTTGGACTCTGATCTCTCTGTACAGCTTATCAGGTGCAGGTGTTAGCAGCTCAAAGTCTGACCCTTTGAGATTCCCAAGGGAATATTCTAAGAAAGAAGCAGTACCGCTATGTTGAAGCTCAATCGGCTCTGTAGTGGAGGTCCATTGGTGAGAGTGTTCAGTGTCTCGAAGTTTGTGAAGAAATTGCTTGAAATGGCCAAAATCGAGACCATCATCATTATCGAGATCTTCGTCAGCAGCTAGTTCAATAGTCGGCAGAGGTGAAATTGGTGGCTGAGTGGGCAGTTTCGATCCAGTGAGCATGGTCTGAGTTGTTGCAGGAGAGAGTTGAGCACGTTTAACAGTCGTCTCCACACAGATAGGTGGTGTTTTTGTTTTTGTTTTTTGGCTTTATCACCATGATCCAACTCCATTTTAAAACAAACAACAGAACCACCAACACAACTTCAAATTCATGTTCATGTGCTTGTTAATATTCATCTCAATTTTATTAATATTCCGCTGAAGACCCAAAAAGAAACTTCTACTCAGTAAAAGATAATAACAACATCATGAAAACATCTTTAAACTTTATAACACTGCTGCTGCTCCTCTCTTACGCCAATAGTCCCCCACGGCATGCCATTCACCTTGCCACCTTCTGATGCCATTCATCGCAGTCTTGGGGAAAGTTTCTTCCAATAAATGTCCTCTTTCAGTCAGCCCTTCCTTTAGGTCACTTCCAATCATTTCCTCATGTTCAACTACATCTGGCAAAAGCTGATGGTGAAATCTAGGATAGGCCAAGGTCTCCAGGAGTGGGAAGCCATAACTGTATGTTCTCACAATTGCTTGAAAGACAGCAGTTGTGATTCTGCTTCCTCCAGCTGCTCCAATAATGAGATCTGGTTTACCAAGCTCATTGACAACAATAGTCGGAACACAGGATGAAAGTGGTCTCTTCCCAGGTTGGATGAAGTTGTGTAAAGATGGCGCAACACCAAAGGCATTAGACTTCCCAGGAGTAGAAAAGTCATCCATTTCATTGTTGAGAACAATACCAGTTGTGGTGTCCCGCACAAGTGACCCGAAAAGCAAGTTGATAGTCGAGGTAATGGAAACAGCATTATTCTCTGTATCGACAATACTGATATGTGTAGTTCCATGTGGCTCATTAGGCTCATAAGCTGGCACATAACTGCGCCATTTGTGTGTGATGGTATCATTAAAATGAGAGCGAGCAAAGTCAGTCCAACTGTCGCCGGTAATAGCTTCAGTGTTGTTATTCAAAGGATCACCTGGATCGCCGAGTCTTGATCTTCCACTCGCCATCCATTTCATCGTCTCTATGAGCCTATGTGTGGCTAGAGGTGTCATATCGCCACCTTTGACTTCTCCAAATGGATTCATAATCTTCAAACCTGAAACCAATGCAGCTCCTGAAGAAGATCCACCGGAGGTGAAGACGCTGTTTCCTAGGTAGTAAGTGTGAAGCGCTTTAGAAACATTGACAGTGTATGATGAGAAGTCTTCAGCGGTGAAAATTCCACCGTGCGAGTTGATTGTCTTGATTAAGTGTGGCGCAATAGGACCTTCTGGGTCGTAAAAGATGGCATCGCTCCCATTGTTCGCAATGAGATCCAAGGTATCAGCCATTTCCGGTCTTCTTATCCATTCACCTGGTCCAACCGCCACACCAGTCTCGTTCAAAAGGTACCCCCATTCATGTGGGTTATTCTCAAAGAATTCAGCATCAACTGATATGACAGCGCCAAGGACATCTGACACAATCCACCCTTGTTTCATCAGTTGAATAACAGGATCAATAACATCCTTCCATGCCAGTCGTCCTGAACCTTGTGTGGAGAACAGCGTGTACAAACCTTTCACCTCTCCAGGAACACCAACAGCGAGCCCTCCAATTTTGGAAAGCTCCTCTCTTCCATGAAACATGTTCTTATGTGATTTTAGTGGGGCCTTCTCTCTTGCATCAATGGCGACAGGCTCCTCTCTGTACTTCTTCGACACAATAAAAGCACCTCCACCAATCCCAGAGTTAAATGAGTTGACTGCTCCGATACAGAGTGTTACTGTGACAGCAGCATCTGCAGCATTACCCCCTCTGGCAATGACCGATATGCCCAAATCTGAGCACTCCTTCACATCAGACGTGACGGCAGCTTTAAGAGAGCGGTTCAACAAGGTGATATTGGGTTCCAGGCTGGGTGCTCTATTTAAAGGTGTGATATCGATTCCTCTGTGTGGGTTGGTGAGCTGATACTGTAGTTCACCATATCCGCTGCCACCACTAGCCGCTACCACCTCCACTACTAGCAGCACCGCCACAGAAACGAATGCGAAAACTAGATTTGACAACATATGATATCTGCTGAATTTAAGTCAGTGGATAGCGACTGGTTCTTAGCTGATCGTTGACAGCGCGGTTTTTCAAGATAGCAAAAGTTTTTATACGCCACTTTTCTTTGCTTTGATTTCAGCGTGAGAGAAAGCTCGTTGTAGAGAGTTGGTTTGGTTTGGTTTAAATATGAATCTACCCCAAATCTCCTCTCCACTTCTTATCGCCACACCCATACACCAGATAACAACATCGGCTGATTATGTAACCAATCGTTCCTTCCACCTGCCTGGTGGGATGGATGTCACACGTACACACAGTGCTGTTCATTCTATAGCAGGCCTGCTGTCTCTTGTTTTCAACATAACTCATTTATTTACAATATTAATATTTACACAAAAGGGGAAGGAGACGACTTTACTCAATGATACGGGTAACCAAACCAGTACCAACGGTTCTACCACCTTCTCTAATGTTGAATCTCTGACCAACTTCAACAGCAGTTGGGTGAACCAAAGAACATTCCATTTCGATATTGTCACCTGGCAACACTTGTTGGGAGTGGTCAGCACCTTCTGGGAAGGTCAAGGTGACGGTAACATCACCGGTTCTGATAAACAATTGTGGTCTGTAGTTTTCAGCGAAACCTGAGTGACGGCCACCCTCCTCCTTGGTCAAAATGTACAAGGAGGCCAAGAACTTGGTGTGAGCAGAAACAGTACCAACCTTGGAGATAACCATACCTCTCTTGATATCATCTCTCTTGACACCACGTAGCAAAATACCACAGTTGTCACCAGCCATGGCAGAGTCCAATTCCTTCTTAAACATTTCAATACCGGTAACAGTGGTCTTGATTGGGGTCTTGTTGTAACCAACAATCTCGATTTCATCACCCTTCTTCAAGTTACCACGCTCAACACGACCAGTGCAGACAGTACCTCTACCAGAAATAGAGAAAACGTCCTCAACACTCATCAAGAATGGCTTTTCCAAATCACGTTGTGGGGTTGGGATGTACTCATCAACGGCCTCCAACAACTTGTCAATGGCTTGAGCACCAATTTCAGGCTCACGGCCTTCCAAGGCACACAAAGCAGAACCCATGATAACTGGAGTGTTATCACCGTCAAAGCCATAAGAAGACAACAACTCTCTCATTTCCATTTCAACCAATTCAAGCATTTCAGGATCATCAATAGTGTCAACCTTGTTAACAAAGACAACAATGTGTTGGACACCAACTTGTCTAGCCAATAGCAAGTGCTCTCTGGTTTGAGGCATTTGACCATCAGTTGCAGCCACGACAATGATAGCACCGTCCATCTGGGCGGCACCGGTAATCATATTCTTGATGTAATCAGCGTGACCTGGACAGTCAACGTGGGAGTAGTGTCTGTTGGCGGTTTCGTACTCAACGTGGGCAGTGGAGATGGTGATACCTCTGGCTCTTTCTTCTGGAGCCTTGTCAATGGCAGCGTAGTCCAAGAAGTCAGCACCACCATTTGCAGCCAAACATTTGGTGATGGCTGCGGTCAAGGTGGTCTTTCCGTGATCAACGTGACCAATGGTACCAATGTTCAAATGCGGCTTCGAACGGTCAAAAGTCGCAGCAGTTCTGGTGAAAGCTGGAGCGATAGCGCCACGGGCAAGGGCAGCCAATGGAGCAGCACGCAAAGAGAGACGTGCAAATTGGGAGACAGTCTGCTGCAACATTGTTGTTTCGTCGTCGTTGTTTCCTTGGGTCGACAAAATTAGAACAAACAAAAAACAAAAAGAAAACTTGAAAAAGCCAAACAGTCCATTTGTCGATTGATGATGAAAATTTTTGATCGTCTTAAAAAGTTACCCTGTTTGATTATGTCATTGGCGTTTAGAGTTAGCCGATGACCTAATCAATCCGGAAAAGAAAAGAAAAAATGTTGTGTTTTGAAAATTTTAGGCATTGAGAGGCGAACAGGAGGCATCGAGAAGTTCGATCCATTCTCCACACCCCCACTCTCTCAAAGCCAGTGTCAGGTAGATTATAGTCATGTCCAGAGAAGGTTTCCAGCCCCCAGCACAGTTGTCGTCCGCTGCTGCCGGTTTCAGTGCGTCCAAGAACACCTCCGTGAAGTACATATGTGCCAGTTGCTCACACTCCATCACCTTGGGTCGTAACGACGCCATCAGATGCAACTCATGTGGCCACCGTGTGCTTTACAAGGCGAGAACTAAGAGAATGGTACAGTTTGAGGCAAGATGAAGGGCGAGGCTCCACGACAGAAACTGTTCTTTTTGTACAGTACAGATAATAAACATAGAAACAGCAGTTCTAAGTATGACTAATCGATTAGTCATCTTTTCTTTTGTCGTTTTTTAACCGGAATTAAAGAAAGAAAAACTTGCAACGTCATAAAAGTAAACAAAAAAAAATATCTCACTCCAACTTTTTCTGGCACCACGCCAAACCGAAACACCAAAAACAATACCAAAACCGAAATAAGCATCACAATGACAGCCTCTGTCCAGGATCCACTTTACTCGGGCGCCTCCAAGAGGAACCCAACCACTTTTGACCTGGAACCGAACCCGTTTGAGCAGAGTTTTGCCACTAAGGAGAGCAATCCGGCCAAGGGATCCTCATCATCATCATCATCATCAGCACATCCTCTTCCTCCTCCTACTACTACTACCTCTACTACTACCACTACGAATGTTACTGCTCTAAACTCGTCCCTGGCTCAACAACCTCGTGGCCAACAACAGACCGCCACTCAACATGCTGTTATTGGTGCCTCATCGCCACACATCTATACGCCAGGTGGGCGCAGACTTCCACCTTTGGTTCTTTCTCCCAATGTTCCCTGGAACACCGCCCCATTCCCACGAACTGAGCTTACTCCAAACGAATCTGGAATGAGATCAGGTCTCACGCCTGGTGGCAACAGTCAAAATAGCGCTGCTGCTGCATTCGCTCAAGGACTCACTCTCCCTGGACTGGGCACTCCTGGCGGTGGTATTGGATTTAGTGGGGGGTTCACCCCTGGTCTAAGCTCACTCCTGGGAGCCACAAACACCAACACCAATACCAATACCAATAACACAGCAACAACAACAA
Source organism: Barnettozyma hawaiiensis (assembly GCA_003706665.2). Lineage (NCBI taxonomy): Eukaryota > Fungi > Ascomycota > Saccharomycetes > Phaffomycetales > Phaffomycetaceae > Barnettozyma > Barnettozyma hawaiiensis. Next base: position 447,838 of record PPLY02000003.1, on the reverse strand, counting down.
CATCAACATCAACATCAACCAACGAAAATCAACCAATGTCTCAATTACCACCTACAACAGCTCTGAATGAGAAATTAGGCCCGAATACACAAATTCAAGCTCCTGTTGTTGATATAGCTCAAAACGACGACAATAATGAAAAGACACGTGGTAAACGAGAAAGAAAGAAAGGTTCTACTAATAAGGATGAACAAGCTCGTAAGAAGACAAAAACAACAAAAACCAAGGAGTCCCCCATCACTTCCAGAAGATTTCAACCCGTTTCTGGGAAGGCCTCACCAACCAATGATAATGATAATGACAATGATGATGACAATAGTAATAACAACAACAATGATGAGGATGATTTACCAGATAGTGAAAAGAGAAAGAGTTTTCTGGAGAGAAACAGAGTGGCTGCATCAAAGTGCAGACAGCGCAAGAAGCAGCAACAGCAGAAAATGGAACAGGATCTCAACTTCTACCTCAACGAGTACAATGACCTCACTTCAGCCATTGACCAACTCAAGGAACACAGTATGGCGCTGCGCGCACATCTGATCAACAACAAGCTGACATCCAAGCCTGGGATCATGAACACAATGGATACCATGCTCAATGTCATCAATCAAACTAACTACTTGTCGAGACTGAGAGGTAATGACCCAAACCACATGATACCAACCGTCCAGCCAATCAATCCTGCTCTGATACAACAGAACCAAAATGTAGCAGCAGTCCAGGCACAGTTCCAAGCCCAAGCCCAAGCCCAAGCCCAAGCTCAAGCTCAAGCTCAAGCTCAAGCTCAAGCGGAAGCACAGGTACAAGCACAGGTACAACTTGGTGCCAGCACTAACATCCTTCCTACAGAAGTAATACCTGGACCAATGGTAATGATAGAACAGCAATTACCACAACAGGTGCCCCCGCAACAGGTTTCTCAGGTCCATCAGCAGCTGATTGGTAGTGACGTTAAATCGGAACGCACATTTTAAATAGATTTTTATTTGAATGAAGGAGAGTTTTATCCATGTTGTCGATGGTTGGGTGGGCGGTCCCCCACAATAGTTTTTTTTTCTTGCCCACCCCACCAAAGAAAAGTAAAAGCAAAAATAATAGGAGGTTTCTCCCTTCTACCAACCAACTCAGGCTGCTGGCAACCAATGTCTTTCAACTACGCTAAACAGGCGGGCAAGATTCTCTGTATTGGCAGAAACTATGCTGCGCATATCGCTGAGCTCAACAATACCGCTCCCTCCCAACCATTCTACTTCCTAAAGCCATCTTCATCGATTCTGCAATCCAACGCCAAACGCCCAATCCTCGTTCCAAACGGTGTCAAGGTGCACCATGAGGTCGAACTTGCTATCATTGTCGGTAAGGAGCTCCAGAACGTTGACCCAGATACCTTCAGTGGACAGGATGCCATTGACGCTATTGAAGGCTACGCGTTGGCCATTGACTTGACTGCCAGAAACGTTCAGGATGAGGCGAAGAAGAAAGGCTTGCCATGGAGCATAGCGAAGGGATTCGATACGTTTCTTCCGTTGTCTGAATTCATTCCAAAGTCCAAGATTCCTGATCCATACAGTGTTGAGCTCTATTTCAAGATCAATGGCGAGACCAAGCAACAAGACTTGACTAGTTTGATGATCTTCCCTATCCACAAGATCTTGAGTACAATGTCCTCTGTGATGACTCTACAAAAAGGAGACATTATCCTAACTGGTACTCCAAAGGGTGTTGGTCCGATTGTTCCAGGTGACAAGATCACTGCTGGTTTGAAGGTTGATGGTATGGAGATTGGTGAAGGTTTTATGGAGTTGGATGTCGCTGCCAAACCAGGTCCATACGTCTACAAGGAAACTTGATTTGATTTGATAGTCATAAGTCATGTATTCATCTAAAGAAAAATGAAAATAAAAAAAACAACCAGAGGTACTTTGTCTTGGTCTAAATATGGTGCCGTGTAGTGCCATTCTCTTTCCTTATATATCTTAACCCCTCCCCATTGAATGGAATTCTTTAATATATTTTTTTTCTTGTTTGTTTGTTTGTTAACTGTTATCAGTAGTAATAATCTGACCCAAGCTTTGGCCCATCTTCACTTTTTGGTTATGAGTAATGTTGAACTTGAACTCCTTTGGAGCTTCAAACACCAACACAACAGTAGATCCCAACATGAAACCACCAACTTCTTCACCTTTCGTCACTGGGAAACCACCCAAAGTATTACTGGCTTTGGCGTATGTTGCTTCATAACATGTGTGCTTCTTTACTCTCACAGGTTTTTTCTTGTTCTTGTTGATACTATTCTGTTGCTGCTGTTCTAGTTCCTGTTCTAGTTCCTGCTCCTTGTTGAACTGTTTGTAGTGTGGACTTTCGTATCTAGTGTTGGTAATCAAGTCCTTGTCAAAATTCACCTTGATACTACCAACATTTGTGGCACCGACAGGTGTCATGGAGAAAAACCCGTGCTTCCAATAGCCTAGTAGAGAAACTCTCTCGTTCAATACAAACAAATTAGACAAAGTTCTTTGAAAGTAGGGAGCAACGCTGTAAAGTTCTCCAACAAAATGTCTTCTTAAAGTGACAACCCAATTGGCTGGAGAGTGGTATCTGTGGTAGTCACCTGGTGCTAGGTAAACGACAGCGTAGAAGAGTTCTTTGCCACCGCTAACAGATGACTTGGAAGACGCTAGGTCATTGGAAACTTCCTTCAGTGTTTGTGCATCAACAGAGCTGTTGTCAGTCTTATCACCCTCTTCTTTGTAAATGATTTTTCTCAAATGAGAGACATTCTTGCCCTCACCGCCTAGAATATCGTCCACTGTGTACGAAATACCATTAATCTGAGCAAATTCTTCGTGCCTTTTTTGGATCTGGTCAGAATTGTGTGTGTGTGAGGCTGTTGAAGAATGGTCAAAGGGGATTGCTTGGGATGGAGCAGCCAACTTGGTATGGGTGGCATCACCTAGCAAGGCATTGATAGAGTAAGTCATACCTTTAACTTGTTCGATATTACCATCTTCAATCACACCAAAGGAAAGGACTGTACCATCACTAGGGCAAACAAGTTCAGAACGTTCATCAACAACTCTGGCATTCTCTTCAAGCTCTCTGTAAAAAAACTCACTCAAGTTGTGGTATTTGGAAAGGTCCTTCTCCTTAATTTCATCAAGGTTAGCACCGAAACAGTACGCGTAAAACTTGTAGCCTGGAGCTCTCAGCCAAATTGGCAAGTCAATACTGTTGACTTGACCCCAAAGTCTTGAGATGGCATTCAATGGTAACGTGCTGTAACAAAAAAATGTCCACGAATGTGTTGGCTTGACATCGAGATCCTCCTCTTCTTCTTCATCGCCTAGCTTGCCAGATTTAGTTTGCTGGTACAACTTGACACTCATGCCATAGAAGATAAAGCCAATAGAGAACAAGGCAATGAACTTGATCAACTGCTGTTTGGACTGCATGGTGGCACTCGCTGGAGATGAGCCATTCAGCTGGTTCAGGTAGTAACTCTGAGAGAACTTTCTTATTGGAGGAATTCTACCCTTAATCCCATTTTTCAATTGGGAACCATAGTAAAAGGTGTTGTAGTAAAGGGCATTTCTCTTTGGTCTTGGGATTGATGGGAAGGGATAGACCGCCGAATAAAATCTGGAGCCGATCTGAGGCTTGTTCGCAGCGTTCTTCACTGTGTTAACCACCGCAGTGGTCGGGATGGCGTTCTGGGCAAGCATCGTGTGAGCGTTTGTGAAGGAGTCACGAGATCTTAAACTGAAACAAGAAGAAGTGTTTTTTTTTGATGTTTTTTCCTTTTATTTTTATGTTTTTTTTCTTTTTTAAAGATCCAGTCGGGTGATTGAAAAAAAAAAAGTGTGGAGCAACTGCGTAATCAAAAGAAAGTAAGCTGCTGGTTCTCGTTTGGCTCAATAGTGCTTTGTGAGTGCAGCTGTATGAGTAGGGAAAGATTGCAAAACCAAGAAAACACAAAACCAAAAAACAAATACTTTCTTTAAGAACCTCAGCGGTTATTTTTTTTTTCCTAGTTTTGGTTTGATTGGAACGGAGCGTCTTTTTTTTTCTTCATAATTTTTTTTCACTGTGTGTTTTTTTCTGTTTTTTTTTTTGTGGTTTGCGAATTCCGGGGGAGGACAGGTTAGGAATGCATGTGATTGTTGTGTTTCCAGTTCCGGGGACAGGTCAGTAAACCAGTTCCGAGGATACGCGACATGAACAATAACACCTTCTGGTTTTGGGGCTTGTTTAGTGAGTGATAACATAAGACGGAGTCACAATGTTGATCGGTATATCTGGTACTCTTGGATCAGGAAAAACAGAGGTGGCTAGGTATCTTTCTTTCCAGGGGTTCAGGTACATTGATTTCGAGAGAGATAACAGCAGCGGCAACGACGATATCGTTGTCGAATCTAGTTTAAATCGAAGTGAGCTGAAGCCTGAACTGGCATTCGGGAGCTTAGAAGAACTGATCGATCATGTCACTAAGGACTGGAGATCTAACTATGTGTTAACAGACATCACTACGCTTGGCCAACTGGAACCTCTCAGCAAGAGACCGTTCTTTCTCCATCTCTCTATCGATGCCCCGCTGAAGATCAGATGGGAAAGATATAAGAAGCACTATCCAGATATCTCATTCGTTGACTTTGTGGAAACATCTGATGCCCAGGAATTCAATATAGAGACAATGATCAATGAGATCAACTCCAAGGCGAATGTCAAAATTATCAACACATCAAACCTGGTGGAGAACCTCTACGTACAACTATCCACAATTAACCTCCTTGATAACTCAAGGCTTCGACCAACATGGGACTCCTACTTTATGCAATTGGCTGATTTGGCAGCCAGAAGATCAAACTGTATGAAACGAAGAGTCGGTTGTGTCATAACAAGAGACAAGAGGGTTGTGGCAACCGGATACAATGGAACACCAAGGCACTTGACAAACTGCAATGAAGGGGGGTGTCCAAGATGCAACTCTGGAAATGGTTCAGGCTCGGGGCTCTCAACTTGTCTGTGTCTCCATGCTGAGGAGAATGCCCTTCTGGAAAGTGGGAGAGATAGAATTGGTGAGAACTCCATCCTGTATTGCAACACATGCCCTTGTCTAACCTGTTCCATTAAAATTGTCCAGTGCGGGATCAAGGAAGTTGTGTACTCCCAAAGTTATAGCATGGATGAGCTATCATTCAAGGTCATGAAAGAAGGTGGAGTAATATTGAGACAGTTCATTCCTGCTAAAGATGAGATCATTGCCTGAGAAATTGTACGCATTACCTACCACCTGCCTTTTTTGTATATATATTATATATCCCTCATAGAGTCATAGAGAAAAAGAAGGTATGCATGCAGTAGAGAGATGATGTGAAATCAAATTAGGTAGGGGACCAAAAAGAATGAATTTTTAGGAAAAAAATGGGCCGGGCAGGGAATTGAACCCTGGACCACTCACATGCTTAGTAGTTTGTAGAACAGTTTACTGCTCTTCGCCCAAAGCGAGTATCATACCACTAGACCACACGGCCATTTATATGGATATGGTTACCTCCTGTTAGTACTACCATCACTTTTACTGGTATTCCGTATTCCGTGATCTTCCTTCCATGGAAAGTTTTCATATTGCTATGTTTGGGCATCTATGCTGCGTGCAGTGTTGTACAAGCTAACATTTTCCATCTGAAGTCCAAGATGTTTTCATTGTCAATTATGAGTTCACTAAATGAGTGTCTATGGACTACGTTGAGAAACTCACTACAGAAATCTCCCGTTGAATATCTTCTTAACGTATACTATTTAATAATTTTACCTTGTGGTAGTTTTGTATATCCGAAGGTAGTCCGCCGGTATAGGTTTTTTGTACCTGCATATTTTGTATTACCAGCTTTGTGTGATCAGTTGTATATGAGCTTCAAGACAGAATCTACAACATATACTACAGATTGGCTAAGAGACTTTAGCTTTATACATTTGCTGCTGGGGAGAGGATAAAAAACACTTGAAAGCCAATCCATACTGCATCTACACCGTAAAGTTAGTTGGGAAAGGTGTGTGGTGACAAGAGTTATTTTTATGTAACCACGCATTAGCCCCTTTAGCCAATCAGAAGAGAGACAAACAAACCAACAAACACCCCGTTTGTGAGGTTGCTCCCTGGGTGTATGTGATCCTTGAAACCAAGTGAGGAATAAACCGGGACGCAAATACGTAGTCAACAAGGCGGTGATGGAGGTTTTGTGCCGATAATTAAGAGACGAAAAGGGGGTGCATTCCATTTAAAGTGCTCAAGAACAACAGATAGTTTGGATAATGCCCTATCAGAAACAACCTATATGGCATTCTTTTTAACATAAGTAACATCAAAGCCCGTGGTGGCCACAAGGCTTGTTCTAAATGTGCTTACCGGGAAGCTGATGATCTATTTTCAATCTACAGATTGATTACCCCCATGGCCCTGTCCACACAAAAACCTCCTGACTCGCTCTGTGTTCACAGATCAACTATCACCGGTGAGTTGTGTTGTGCCAGAGCAGAGAGATGCCAGGCCAAGACAGTCAAGTCACCAGTAACATTTTTTTTCCCTCCCACTCCCAGCCGTGCAAGGCGCAATTGAGAGACGTATGAGAGTAAACCAAACAAAAAACCACATACATACATTAAAAAAAAAGAAAAATCAGCTGATTGAACGAACGGTGTTTGGTTTTGAAGTTGAGTTTAAATTGAATGTGAAAATTCGCTCTCTCTGCTGGCTCTTTCTGACCGTCTGCCCAGCCAATCACATCAATTCCATTTGGGTACCACCACCCGTCTCCGTCTCCGTCCCCGGAAAGCGCCAGCCCGGCTAAATAGCAGGTGGGGCCTGCGGCCAGGAGACAGCTGTTTCATTTATCCTGACCTTTCCCTAAAAGGATGATCCGAGGTGGCGGTTCGATAATTCCGATCATTCGGCCCCCGCTTTTTTGGTGCCAAAAAGGTATAAAAACCCCACTGGCTGCCCTCTACTTTGACTGAACTTCACGATTCGTTTCCTTAGTTTTCAGAGACTTTGTTCTCCAGAAAGCAAGTGCATTTCGCAGAGAGAAATGAACATCATCAAAGCTTTTCCCACACACGTCCAATTCATGAAAACGGTCTCTCCATCAGGGGCCAGATACTCCGTCAAGGTGCTCAATACGTGGAGGGGCCAGGAGGACATGGCCTACTTGAATGAGTACTCGTACCACAACTTCAACTCGAGCTTCCGAACGTGGCACGAGTTGAATAACCAGGAGCAGTCAAGGTTTATCAACAAGTACATGAAGCTTCACGAGAAGCATGTTACCCCGTTCCACCACCCAGACAGTTTGCGCAACAACCTGAACTCGATGTACAATCAGAACAGGGATGTCAACTTTTACTTTGCCTACCTGTACAACGTCTTGAAGGAGACAGCAGACGAGAAGCTCTCACATAATACCGAAGTCATTGTTCGCCGTGACGAGTTGTTGGAGAACTTGCTGTTCAAGAAGTGATCCGCACTTTTGCCCTTTCCGTTCCGTTCCGCTCCCCTTCTTTTTTTATGAGACCTATGAGACCCATGACACCCGCATCCTTATTTATTACTATCCCATCCCACACCCACAACATCCACCCCTATATTTATTCCTTCATTTCTTTCAAATCATCTTTACTTTATCCACTTTTTTGTTCATTTCTTTCACGCATAGACTGGTTTTTTTATTAGACTATGTTTTATTCTGTTTACTCCTTTATTTTTTTTGATATAACAGAGGAGCACAACGCTATTTATCCATCTATTTAATTTGTTGAATCAACATGTCCAAGTATCTCAAGAGTAGTTTATTCTTTTCCAAATTTGCAATCTCTTTGAACTTGTCAATGCATTCTAATAGCACATTGACATGTGTTTGGTATTGATCAGAGTCCAGTATTTTCAAGATGTTCAAGATGTTCATAAAGCTCAAAATGTTGTTGTTGAGGGCCTGGTACTTGGTGTAGTGAAGACCATTGCTCAAATTCTTGACATTTGGGAGGAAATCATCATTGTTAGAATCAAGCTTATAGAGATTGAGCTTCGCACTATCCTTCCCGATCTCTGGTATGCTCAAATCGATGAGATGTATCCTTGACGTGTAATTTCCCAAGATTCTATCCTTGAAATTACCAAACTCCTTCATGATTTGTTCCAAGCTCTCAGAACTTGAGGTGAACTCATCCTTGAAATCATGATCAACAACTCTTAGGAGGTTCTCAAAGATTTCATCCTCAATCCGTCCAACATTGACACCCGTTCCTTCTCCGTCAAAGAGTTTTAACTGTTTGAAAGACTTGTAAAATTTCAGCACTTCCCAGATCTTGAAGTTATTCGAGATGTTCTGCACTATACTCCTCTCCAAACGGTCAAACTTGTCCAGAATTAGCTTCTTGTGGGAGTAGAACCAAGAGTCGGTGGCGATTGGAAACTTCAGATTGTGATTGATTAGCTCAATAATGTCCAAATTGCTACTCAGAGTCTCATCAATGTGCAGAAAGTTGGACAGTTTCAAAAAGTTTTCATTATTCTCAAGAACTGCCCTCTGGTTGGCGTACAAATCATCCACCTGGTGGTGGTCATGGTCTTTGTTCCTCCTCCTCTCAAATATCTTGACATTCTTTTCAATCTTGAACAACTTATCCACTCGAGAATTCTTCAAGAAACTCAATTCATACAATTCCTTATCCTGTGTCTTGCTCACTGTATCCATGTCAATGATCAGATCGCTCGTCTTGAGCAAATCTCTGTACTTTAATGACACCAGGTTTTGAAGGTCGCTATGAAGTTTTGTGGCCCTCCCTGACAAGCTCTCAGAGATCTTCTCTACCTCGACAACAGAGTACTCTTTGAATATACCATTGGCATCTGGCCGCGATATCAATGTTTCCAGCTCGAGCCGCTGAGCCATTGTGTGTTTAGATTACTCTGTTACGAAGAAATGAATGTGGTGGGTTGGTTTGGTGGCTTTTTTCTCCAATGTTATCGAAAACCCATTTTTGGTACAGGACACACAGGTGATAATGAATGATGGGAAATTCTATGAACTGAACTACTTCTATTTTTTGATGCGATGTCTTTCATTCTCTTTCGATATATCTACTTCTATACGTATATAATATAATCCACGGTTTTAATAACGGTGAAATCTTACTTCTTTTGTTGTTTGGCAACTGCATAGACCAAGCCAGCCAAGAATCCAATAAAGATAGAGGAGATCGACAAGAAGTTGACTGCAGCGTCAAAGAAGACCAAACCAGAAAGAGCGATTGGCAGCTTGTTCAAGGCACCAACCATGGAGTAAGTGGTAGAGGAGGTGACACGGACACACCAACCCGAGCAGTAAGAAATACCAACAGAGGCCAAACCAGAGACAACCATGGCAATGACAGAGCTTTGGGAGAAGTTGACAGCCAAGTTCTCAGCAGACCAGTCCTCCAAGACCAAAGAGGAAACCAATAGGATTGGAATAGAGAGCACGTTGTTGTAGTACATGGTATCAAAGTCCTTAAAGTTGGTCAATTTGATACGCTTTCTCATGTACAAGACAAAGGCAGCAGATGAGACACAGTTGGTGAACATCCAGAAGTAACCAATGTTCAAAGCAAATGAGTCGTTCCCGTCTTGATCGCCCAAACAGGCAATGACAGAAGACAAAACCATCAGGACGAACGAACCTAGAGCCATAGAGGAGACTTGGCCACCGAAGAAGATGACTTCACCGTAGGCAATCAAGATAATGGTCAAGTTCTTAAAAATGGTGTAAACTGGGATACTCAAGAACTGCAAAGCCTTGGAGGAGGTGTAGATCATGACAACAAGGAGGATGGATATAGGGGACCAGTTCTTAGCATCAGTCTTGTTGAGAGGTCTGTAGGTGATGATACCAAATGCCTTCAAAGTGGCCAACGCAAGGGTGCAGACCAATGACTGGGTCAACAGTAGAACAAAGTTCATGTTGAAGTTGAAACCATTGACAACATACTTGTTGGTAACAGTCATAACGATTGACGAGACACAGTACGAGAAAATGGAGACTGGTCCATTGTTAACCAGGGAGGCAAGACCCGAAGTTGGGGCTTGTGGAAGTTGGGACATGACTGCACAAATTAGCGTGTATGTATGTGTGTTTGTTTGTTTCTCCTTTTCACACCAACAGTGATAAGAACAACAATCACGATGTGTTCTTTTTTTTCCTTTCCCTTTTTTTCTTTCCTCGAGCATGTTGTTGTTGCCCCGACGAAAAAAACGCGTCCTCGACACGAAAAAAAAAAACGGGGACAAAAAGGAGAAAACACGAAAAAAAACAAAAACAAATAGACAGGACAAAAACGAAACGACAAAAAACAAGCAGAAGAAGAAAAAGTGTGTGCGTGAAAACGTTGATTTATATTCAGAGATCTGATTGATGAAAAGGACAAGGACTTCAGCTAGTGTTGTGTTTGTTTGGAGCGAATGGTTGGTTATAGTGTAGCTTCCATCATAATTTCGCGAAAATTACCTCTTTTAAGGGGTTACCCGCACCAGAATTTTTTTCCCTCCTCTAAACGGAAGCCCAGATTTTCCTTCTCATCGAATCGATGATACTTCAAGAAGCGATATCAATCGGTGTTTATTCAAAGAATCTGAGATGAGGTCAGGACAATTGCAACGTGACCTTCAAGTTGAACCTAATCTTCTGACAGCAATTATTGCCGGTGTCACTGCATCGGTTGTGCAGACCACTCTGACATACCCGTTTGAGTTCTCCAAGACGATTGCCCAGCTCCATTCATACATCCCGGACCCAAAGACGAAAAAGATCACTCCACTGGACCTCAACCACAGTTTCAAGTACTATTTCAGCGGATGTGGTTCCTTGAATATCGGTAATGGTTTGAAGGCAGGGTCCCGATTTGTTGTGTTCAACTCTGCTTCCAAGTTCATGGCTACGGATAATGGGAAGACCTCTGCTCCAAGACTGGTGATTGCTGGTGCAATGACTGGGTTCATTGAGTCCTTATGGATAATACCCTTTGAGAATATCAAAACCACTATGATTGAGAGTGCGGTGATTTTAAGTAACCGTGAGAAACTAGCCGAGAACAAAGACAAGGACAATTCAAGCTCTATGGCTGAGAGGGTTAGCAATGATGATAAGAAGAAAACGTTTCATAAACAGAAGGTTGAATCGTTTGAGAATCACCCTTTCGTTTTGAATAAGAAGAAATGGGACAAGTTCCCTGCTGTGAATTCTTTCCAGTCGGTGCAGGAGATATACCAGACAAGAGGCTTTAGAGGGTTCTTCCAAGGCTCTGTTCCAACTCTCTTTAGACAGGTTTCCAACAGTGCTGTCCAATTCGGTACTTATACATCACTGAGACAACTTCTTGTTCCTAGTGGAACTGAGTTGAACCCTTATGTCTCCTTTGCTCTTGGTGTAATATCCTCAGTTGCCGTTGTTGCTGCCACCCAGCCAATTGATGTGATTAAAACCAGGATGCAAAGCCGTGAGACGTACTATCTGTACAGAAACTCGTTTGACTGCGCTTACAAGATGTTTGTCAATGAAGGGTTAAAGGCATTCTGGAGTGGATGGTTCCCAAGACTGATGAAGATTAGTGTGAGCAGTGGTATTGTCTTTACTGTCTATCAAAGCGTCGAGAACCGAATCACTGCAACGCTCATGGAGAAACCATTCCAGTCTGAATAACGAAACAACTACACTATTTAATTAATACTACCCGCACGCATTTGGTTCCTTTGTAACAAAGTTATTCATTTTCATTCTTTCTTTCTAGTATACAACTTCATGCAGATTCCAGGTACTTCATCATTCAATACAGCCCTTCAGAGTTTTCACAAACACAACCATTATCCTCCTCACCTCTTGGAATCAACTCACCAATCTGGTAAACCTTTTCACCCTCAGCCTCCAACAACTCAGTGACCCTAGCCACATTCTCTGGCTTGACAATGGCAATCATACCAATACCCAAGTTGAAGGTCTTGATCAAGTCTGGAATTGGGACATTAGCAGTCTGACCAAACCACTTGAAGACATCCAAAATTGGGAACGATTTCATGTCAACCTTGGCAGTCAACTCCTTTGGCAAAGTTCTTGGAATGTTTTCAATCAAACCACCACCAGTGATGTGTGCCATACCCAAAATCAACTCCTCTTGAATTGGCTTCAAAAGCTGCTTTACATAGATTTTGGTTGGGATCAAGAGTTCCTTACCAATGGTAGATTCTGGCTTCCAAGGAGCAACATCAGTGTATGAGTAGCCATATGTCTCTATGATCTTTCTCACCAATGAGAAACCATTGGAGTGGACACCGTCAGAGCCAAGACCCAGGATAATGTCACCTGGCCCCATGGCAGCAGTGTTTGGCAACACTTTGTTCTTGTTGACGGCACCAACAGCGGTACCGTTGGTATCGTAGTGACCTGGCTCGTACATACCTGGCATTTCACTGGTCTCGCCACCAACGAGGGCACAGCCAGCTAGAATACAGCCATCAGCGACACCAGAGACAAATTTCGAAGCGACGCTAATGTCGAGCTTACCAGTGGCAAAGTAATCCAAAAAGATCAATGGTTCAGCACCTTGGACAACTAGATCGTTGACATTCATGGCGACCAAGTCAATACCCACAGTGTCATGAATGTTCAAGATTTGGGCGATTCTCAGCTTGGTACCAACACCGTCAGTAGCAGCGACCAGGAGGGTCTCGTCAGTGTTGTAACCAGCTTTGGCCAAGTCAAAGACACCACCGAAACCACCAATATCAGAATCAGCACCTGGTCTTCTTGTTGATTTCACCTTGGCCTTGATGTTCTCAACAAGTAGGTTACCAGTGTCAACAGAGACACCAGCCTCGGCGTAGGTGATACCACCCACAGCGGCCTTGTCTGAGTCCTTGAAGGCTCTGTGTGCAATATCAGTTCTGTTATACTTGTCCTGGAAGTTGATCTTAGAGACACCGGCGTATGCCTTGTCCACAGCCTCTCTCAGGGTAGATGCAGTGGCCGTAGATGCAATAACTCTACCACCATTGGTGTAAACTTTCCCGTCCTCCTTGAGGGTAGTACCAGCATGGAAAACGAGAAACTCATTGTCGGTGTGCTCATCAATAGTGATCTCGTCACCCTTCTTGTATGACTCTGGGTAACCGCCAGCAGCAATGACCACTGTGGTGGCAAACGTGTCCTTCTTGACTCCAAATTTGACCGAGTCCAGTCTACCCTCAGCTGCAGCTAAAAACACTTGGGCCAAATCGGTCTCCTCGCTCAACAATGGCAGGACACTTTGGGTCTCTGGGTCACCGAATCTGACATTGTACTCCAAAACTTTTGGACCAGTTGCTGTAATGATGATACCGGTGAAGAGGATACCGACAAATGGGAATCCGTCTCTTCTCATCCCGTCAATGGATGGCTTGATGATAGTATCGTCAATCTGCTGGAGTAAATATGGAGTGGCGACAGGAGCTGGGGCATAAGTTCCCATACCACCAGTATTCAAACCAGTGTCACCGTCACCAGCTCTCTTGTGGTCTTGCGCAGTTGGCAAGTTGTAAAAAGTGTAACCATCAGAAATAGTCAGGATTGAAATCTCATCACCTTCCAAAAACTCTTCAACGACAACTTCATCGCCTGCAGAGCCGAATTCCTTAGTGATCATCACTTGAGTCAAAGCGTCAATGGCCTCAGCCTTGTTGGTTGGGATTAGCACACCTTTACCAGCAGCGATACCGCTGGCCTTAATCACCACATTGTGGCTCACACTGTTGACGTAGGCTTTGGCCTTCTCAAAATCAGTAAAGTTCTTGAAAGCAGCAGTTGGGATGTTGTGCTTTGCCATGAAATCCTTGGACGCAGCCTTGGAGCCCTCCATCTCAGCAGCCTTCTCGCTTGGCCCAAAAACAGCGATGCCAACCTTCTTGAAATGGCTGACAATGCCGTCAACCAAAGGCTGCTCAGGGCCAGGAATGACTAGGTCAATGTTTTTCTCCTGCGCAAACGCAACGAGCTCTGGGAAGCTCTCCTTGTTGGAGCCAATGTTCACATTGGTGACATTTGAATAAGAGTCGGTACCGCCGTTACCTGGAGCAACGTAAACGTGTCCAACAGATGGCGACTGAGCTAGTTTCCAGACCAAAGCGTGTTCACGGCCACCATTACCGATGACAAGCAGGTTGAGGAGAGACATAGTTTTTGCAACTGGTGGGTGTTCTTTTTTAGCAAGATTCTTATAGCTGGATTGACAGCGGCTAACTGCTTTTGTGTTTTAGAAAAACTTTTTTTTTTTTTTCCTCTAAATCATTTTTTTTTTTGACTCTGGATTGTTTCTTTTTTTGTTTTCCTTTCTTGCTGGAAATCTACAAGGACTTAAAAACAGCTCTTCAACAGTAGACACAAAATCCATCAACTGCACACATTTAAATTCAACCATAAGCTATTGTAAAACAAAAGAAAAGAAAAAAAAAGAGTATACAATATTCACAAAAGGCAAACTGACTGAATCCCAAAAAAACTGGTAAAAAAAAATAAAAACCAGAAACCACAGACCCAGCAGTCATCAAAAAACAAGACAAAGATATAAAAAAAACAAACACAGTAAAAAAAAAACACAATAGTGAACGGACCACACGCAAAACAGAGGCATAATCATTATAATCGTAATCATCACTTTTTTCTATTAGATGACAAGAAAAAGATTACCAAGATAGGAATCTCCAATCAAAAAACAAAACAACATAAAACAAACAAACAAACAAAATGTTTAAACAAAATGGTCACATGAAGACAAAAACAATCAAAACCAAAGTAACAAAACAGCTGTAGCAGCAACAGTAGAAAATGATCAAAATCCACCACATGTCATATCAATACCTTTCAGAGATATTGTATGTGTGTGTGTGTCTGTGTTCGACAGTATAGCAAAAGGGAAAAGAATGAGTTGCTCAGAGCCATCAAAAGAGTAAAACCAAAAAAAACAGTTAAGATAAGATAAAAAAACAGAAGCGGGATGATGATGAGAAGGACATACCTTCACTCACAAAAACAGGCACAGAAATTCATAAAGTATTAGAATTAAACTTATTGCTGAGCAGGTTGTTGTTGCTGAGGAGGGAACTGATCTTGCGGTGGTGGTGGTGCGTAAAATTGTGGAGGGTAACCTTGTGGGAGATAACCCTGAGGTGGGAAACCTTGAGGTGGGTAGCCACCAAACCCGGCTTGTGGAGGCAACTGTTGTTGTTGTTGTTGTTGCTGCTGCTGCTGTTGTGGAGGAAATGGCTGGGATTGTAGAGTTTGAGAAGGCTGCTGGGGAGCAGAAGAAGGTTGCAAAACAGCCTGGGCATGAGCACCCTGTTGTGGAGAGGGTTGTTGAGCAGGGGTTTGTTGAGCAGAGGTTTGTTGAGACGCCTGCTGGTGCTGCTGCTGGTGCACTTCTGGCTGACCCTTGTATCCAAAACCATTCGAGTTTGCCTTTGGCAATGATTGAATTGGGAATGGTCTTGGAACATTGTTGCTATTCTTCGCAACGTATAGGCTCTCATCGATGTTGTTTGGAATCTTTGGAATCTCAATTCCCAATTCCTTCTCCACTCTGAACAAGTTGGCTCTGTCGTTCCAGGTGACAAAGTCAATAGCTAAACCCAGGTGACCAAATCTACCAGATCTACCAATTCTGTGCAAATAGGTCTCAGCGTTCTTTGGGAAATCAAAGTTGATGACAACATTTACAGCTTGGATATCGATACCTCTGGTCAACAAGTCAGAACAGACCAAGTTTCTAACTTTACCTTGTCTGAACTCATGGAAAACCTTGTTTCTGGCCTCTTGAGGCATCTTGGCATGGGAGTAATAACACGAGTAGCCCAATTCAGTAATCTTTTTGGCCAATAGCTCAACTCTCTTTGAAGAGTTACAGAAAATAATGGATTGGTTGATTTGCAACTTTGAGAATAGAGTGTTTAGACAGTGCACCTTTTGGTTCTCTTCTAAGTAAGCATAAAAGTTGGTGATACCTCTTAAGGTCAATTCATCCATCAGGTTAATTTCGTATGGGTTCTTCAAGTTCTTCGCAATGAACTCCTTGATGGTCAATGGGAAAGTCGCAGAGAACAGCAAGGATTGATGCTTCTCAGGCAAAAATGCTAGAATTTGTTCGATAATGAGCTTGAACTCATAAGACAACATCTTGTCAGCTTCATCCATTACAAACATGGAACATTCAGACAAGTCAGCAATGGATCTGGAAGCCAAGTCTAGAACTCTACCTGGAGTACCGACCAAAACGTGAACTGGCTCTTCCAGTCTGACAATGTCATCTCTCAACGAGGTACCACCAGTGGAAACCATACATTGGACATTCAAGTGCTTACCAAGGGTTCTCACCACTTGGGAGGTTTGTAAGGCCAACTCTCTGGTAGGTAAAAGAATCAAAGCTTGGATCTTGTCAACCTTTGGTTTTATCTTCTCCAAGGTTGGAATGATAAAAGAGGCAGTCTTACCAGTACCATTCTTAGCTCTCGCCAAAATATCTCTACCAGCTAGGGCAACAGGGATGGACTCTTCTTGGATTGGACTTGGCTTCTCGAAACCAGCCTCAAAGATACCCATGAGTAGTTTCCTACTCAAGTAGAAATCCTCAAAAGAGTTTCCCTTGGTCTTTGTAACATCTTCAGTCTGTGGTCTATCGTCCTTTACTGGCAAGTTGAGTTGATTTTTCCAGTCGTCACTCATTTTTGTAATAATGATAATATTTGTTCTTGAGTTGGACAGTCGTGTGTTCGCTTCAGCGCTGCTCAAAATTATAAAGGAGACTTGGTGTAGTTTTATCGGTTGTTTTGGTGATGTTGTTTTCAATCTTCTTCGTCTTTCTTCTTGTTCGTTTTTTTTTCTTTCGCCTTTTCTGCCTGGCTGCTGGAGAACCAAATACGGCAGAGGACAAAAAAAAAGTGGGCGAAAAAACTTGTTGACTTCCTGATAAGGAAATGAAACATGAGACATTCCCAACAAATGTTCTAAAAATGGCAGTTATCTCTTTTCAGTCGTTTAGAAGTTTTTTTTACATTCACTTTTTCCAGGTAAATCTGAATTCTTTTTCTGGTGCTTAAGGCTTTGAAACAATAATAACAACAACAACAACCAGCAACCTAGAAGACTACACAAATTCAGTTTTGAATCAAAACTTAGTAGTAGACTTGCACCACGCCTTGCAAAATCTATCTCATCATTGAATCCGTTTACATAAGATGAATTCTCATCGAAAGTCCTCGACTTTGAGTATCAACTCCAGCAGAAACAAACCATTACCACCGATTGTGGCGATAGATCAGAACGAACAGCCAAACACTCCCACATCCGGACATTCGCCACTCCCCCCGTCCCCGGGATCTAAACCGTTGTATCTACACAATATACCTCCTCCATTGATATCCAATTCCGGTCTAGAGAAAGTATCTACACCACCCATTTCAGCCGCCTTATCCCCACAGTCATCCATGTTTCAACCAAAGACACTCAAGAGAAGGAATTTGAAGAAACTGACACTATCAGAGAACAACTCATCATCATCGATGCAAACTTTGCAATTACAAAGCGCTGATAACTCAAATTTCCCTCTATCAACACCAAGCACATCCACATCTATCAAGACTCAAGAAGACATTGACCTGGCGGAAAACTTTGAACAGCTTGCATTGGCTGTAAATAAGGATTTAAACATAAGGCGGAAAGATCTTCTCACTTTGAAAAACCTTGGGGAAGGCCAGAGTGGTGTTGTGACTCAGGTACTTCATGTGCCTACAAACAGAATCATGGCTAAGAAGCAGATCCTCTTTGAGAAGAACCTTAAAGTCCAGAATCAGATCTTGAGAGAGTTGAGGATCTTGAATGAAGTGACTTCACCATACATTATTGAGTTCTACGGAGCTATTTTTATTGATTCCACGAACCAGAATGACAATGAGGATGGTGATGACGATACCGTCAATGGAAGCACATTACAGAAAGGCAACCCTGCTGCCACCTCCACTATATCATTATCATCACCATCGTCTCCAGTCAAGTGCAGAAACAGATCAAACGATGACGTTTCCAGTATCAATAATAGTAATGGGGTATTAATATTCATGGAGTATATGGACTGCGGGTCTTTGGACTACATTTTGAAGAAGTTGGGCTTTGTGAAGGAGGTTTACCTGAGCAAAATCACCCATAATATTTTACAAGGTCTGAATTATCTCTATTCCACACACAAGATCATCCATAGAGATATCAAACCATCCAATGTGTTACTCAATTCCAAAGGAGAGGTGAAGATTTGTGATTTTGGTGTGAGCAGGGAGTTGAATAACAATTCTATCGCTGATACTTTTGTGGGCACTTCGACTTACATGTCTCCGGAAAGAATCCAAGGTGACGTGTACAGCATCAAGGGCGATGTGTGGTCCCTGGGATTGATGCTCATTGAACTGAGCACAGGGGAGTTCCCCTTTGGTAAAAAGGATACCCCCAACGGTATCTTGGATCTCTTGCAAAGAATTGTCAATGAGGAACCACCTTCGTTACCGAGAATCAAATACTCTAAAGAGCTGTGTGACTTTGTTGATTTGTGTTTAAAGAAGCAAAATGAGAGACCGACACCAATAGAGCTACTGAATATGCCAAAATCATTCATCACAAAGTTCGAAAAGGAGGAATCTGGCCCATTATTGAGACACTTGGCCAAGAAGATTTACAAGACTGATAGATTCTCCAAGAATCAGACGTAACCATTTCAGTTGTAACCAGTTCAGTCTAATTAAGAATTCTATTTTGTCTTTGGACAGAATTCGTAATAAGCATTATTATATTTATACAAGCACCCTTTCTCTCAAAACTCCTTATACTCCTTGCCTTTATTCCATAGCCATCCTTCCCCTCCTCTATACAGACCAAATATGATCAATCCCACACCTGCACTACGAACAGTGTTTCTCCACCAGATTGGATTCTTTTTCAGAAATTCCTCTTTAGTCATATCCTTTATATGGTTCTCATCAAAAACCTGGCCAGAGGCAAACCATGCACCAGCTGCTAGTGCTGAAACTGTCGCCATAACTTGACACGGGAGACAGTCCTTGGTGTCTTCTTCTGTGAGATCTCGTGATGGAGGAGGAGAGAAAACGTTGAGAATATTGGACATCTTTCAGACTTCTCTCGTTCTTTCTTTCTTTATCAAGGAAAGTTTATTCCAGGTGATGATCTCTTTATCAATTTTTTTTCTTGGGTAGATTAGTTTTCTGGTTAGGACACTAATGAGCATTATGGCGGCAAAAACAAGTTAAACAAAGATCAAACATCACCAAATAAACATTGCCAAAAGGCTGTGGTGCTAACAGAACTAACATTGTTGAGATGGGATTATCGGAGTTTGAGAAACAGAGACAGGCAAATATTGAGAGGAACAAGCGTTTGCTGAGTTCATTGAATTTGGACTCGATCTCGCAAGGAATCAAGAATGAGGTGGATAAGGGCACTGCTGCTACTGCAGCGGCGAAGAAACGACGCACCAGTGCATCGACTGCACCGCGATCTAAGAAGGTTAAGACAGAGCAGCCGGTTTTGCCTACCAGAAGATCGAGAAGAATTGCAGGTATTCAGATTGATGATGGTTCCTCCGATAGCAAATCTAAAGAGTTTGAACTAGAGACTGAACGTTTGAAGAAGGAGAGGGAACAATTGGAAAAGCTGAAGACTTTAAGAGTCAATGGAGACCTCAGTTTAATCGATTTGGTGAAGACTGAAGGTGGTGATGACTCTGAAGAGAAGTTGATGAATAAATTTCAGGCTTTGTTGAGCAATTCAACGAACTTTTCGATTGGTGACTACTATGAGACCATCAGTCAAAAAGATAACTCTTCTATGAGTGTGAAGAAATTGAGAGATGAATTTAGACAGAAGAAGATTTATGAGCACTTTTCGCCAAACCAGATCAAGCTGACCCCTGATAGAATGACCTATATCACGTTCCATCCAACTGTTACCAAAAAACTCATTATTGGCGGTGACTCCTTGGGCCATTGTGGTATTTGGAACCCTGAGGACACAGAAGATGTGGATATAACAAGCTTCAAGCTTCATGGTAAGAATATCGCCAAGTTTGAGTTTGATGTCAACGAATCTAACAAGGTGTACACTGCCAGTTACGATGCTTCTGTGAGGATGTTTGATCTCAACACAATGAAATCTTCGCAGTTTTTTGTCAATGAGGATAATTCAGGGATTTCAGACATTAATTTCAACAACGATCACGAATTATACTACACTACATTGGATGGTGAGTTCGGTAGACTGGATCTTAGAGCTGGAGATCATTCCAAGAGAAAAGTGTTGAGATTGTCAGTAAAGAAAATTGGTGGGTTTGCGATAAATCCAATGAACAAGCACCAGATTGCCACTGCATCTCTGGATAGAACCATGAAGATTTGGGATATAAGAAGTGTTGTTGATGCATCCGAATGGAATGCCATTGATTCCCTAAAGACCTTCCACTCGTATGGTACCTATGATTCGAGACTGTCCGTTTCTTTAGTCGATTGGAATCACTCCAATGATCTGGTGTGCAATGGGTATGATGACACGATCAACATATTCAACTTGGGCGACAAAGGGGTGAATTGCAAGCAAGATTACACATTTCATAAAAATGAATTGCTCCCGCAGCACAAGATCAAGCACAATTGCCAGACAGGAAGATGGGTCTCTATCTTGAAGGCAAGATGGCACAAGTTCCCACAGGATAAGACTCAGAAATTCGTGATTGCCAACATGAAGAAGTACTTTGATGTGTACGACAGGGATGGGAACCAGCTTGCACACTTGTCTGATCCTTTAATGACTGTGGTGCCTGCTGTGGCTAATTTACACCCAAGTCAGAATTGGCTTGTAGGAGGCGGAGCTTCTGGTAAGGTGTATCTTTTCTCATAAGAGGATCTTATATTCGATCCCAGTGTACGTAATAGATAGTAAGGACTTTTTCTTATCTTTAATGCCCGCTGTACTTTGTAGTATTATCCCAGACTGGTTATGAAACCTTAGTTCGTACACTCGCACACACACAGAGACTCTGATGAGATAACCTGATTCCTTTCTTCCTGCAGACCAGAATGTTGAGGGGTGGGCGGCTTAAAACGGTTA
The DNA here is from genome assembly GCA_003706665.2 of Barnettozyma hawaiiensis. Classification (NCBI taxonomy): domain Eukaryota; kingdom Fungi; phylum Ascomycota; class Saccharomycetes; order Phaffomycetales; family Phaffomycetaceae; genus Barnettozyma; species Barnettozyma hawaiiensis. Next base: position 426,629 of record PPLY02000003.1, on the reverse strand, counting down.
ACGGCGGCAGATGAACGTTATGCGCGGAAAGCGTGGATTTAAATTTGAATATTTCCTGATCAGGAAAGGTTAGGTAGGAAATTGTGTATCACATCATTTGTGTAAATGCATGCAACAACGCCACAGACCTATGCCGAACTAAGCTGTGATATCAGGAACTGCAGCCGCCACCGCCGCCACCACCACCACCACCACTACCACCACCCCTTGTTTCAAAAGCGGGAGGGATTAGTATTCTTGGTAAAGGAAAAGTCTTGTGAAGCGACAAGAAATGATTAATGTATCAGGAAGACTTTGGATTCCAACTGAAGGAATACACAGCTGACAACCAACGAGTGTGAAGAACCACGCACTACAATTGTTATAAAGCTCCCCGTTTGCTCCCGAATGGTTCACTCCTCCTTAAATTGTGGCACCTTTGGATGTGCGGCTGGATAGCATTGTGGCCCATTTGCTTACAGGTTTAGGTAATAATGGCGGTGCTAGCTAGATTGACATTACAGACAAAATCTTCCACCACCGGGCGTACGAGTATAAAATATGGCCCCCATTTCTTGAAAGATTACAACTTACTGTACAAGTAACTGTAGATCCAAATGACTGAATTGAAGAAGGATGATATCCAGGAAATTGTCGTGGCCCATGAAGCCTCTTCCAAAGACTTCAGCACTTCTGACAATGAGAGTGTCTACATCAATGGCTTTAAATTAAAGACTGATGAACCATATATTGACTTAAGTATTGATCTAAATGAAGCTGAAGTTGAACGAAGAAACAAGTGGTGGTACAAAGCTGGTATCTTCTTTTGGGATCCAATAGACAAACATCCAAAAGAGAGAACCTTCATGTTGAAATTGGACTTTTGTCTTCTTTTGTCTGCCTGTTCAGGATATTTCTTAAAGAATTTGAACCAGAGCAACGTTGGTACTGCGTATGTTAACGGCATGAAGGAGCACTACAGCATGACTGGTAACCAGTACAACTACTTGAACACTCTGTGGACTGTCGGTTACATCATTGGTCAGATTCCTTCCAACATGATCTTGCACAGAATCTCTGCTCGCTACTACTTGGCAGGCCTGGAGTTTTCCTGGGCCTTCCTCACAATCCTGATGATTACACCCAAGGGGGTCAATGGTTTGTACGCTTTGAGATTCTTTATTGGCTTGACTGAGAGTGGGTACTTCCCCGGTTTGGAATATTTGATCGGCTCCTGGTACTCCAAGAAGGAATTAACTAAGAGATCCACTTACTTTGCATGTGCAGGTACGGCTGCTGGTTTGATTTCTGGTCCATTGCAACAGAGAATTTTGGATTCTGAATGGGCACAGCATGGTCTAGAACCATTCCAGTGGATGTTTGTCATGGATACTGTGATCTCTATTCCTATTGCCTTTATCACTTTGTTCTTGGATCCTAATACCCCATCCACAACTACTGCCTTTTACTTCACTGATGATGACAAGAAAGTTGCTCTCGAGAGAAGAAGAAGAATTGGTGCCCAGTTGAATACCAGAGAGAAGTACACTTGGGCCAAGGTCAAGTCGTTCTTCAACACATGGCACATTTTCGTTTTCCCAGTGCTGTTCTTGACTTTTAACAATGCATATCAACCTATTTCATCCCAAGCTTTCCAACTCTGGATGAAGAACACGTTGAAGTTATCGTCATACCATTATAACGTTTACCCAACAGCTGTCTCTGGTGGAGGTATTGGTCTGGCTATTATCTTGGCCTATTTTAACGATTACTTCAAGGGTCGCTTGAACCCATACATTCTGCTCGGCATGTTTGTTTCTGTGTGCTTCAGTAGTGCCTGTCTATCTGTCTGGAATATTCCAATCGGTCTACATTGGTTTTCCTACTTTGGGCTAGGAATTCCCTTAGCTGCAGGGCAGCCGGTCATCTTTTCCTGGATCAACCGTTTGTTGGCCAACGATGACATGAAGAGAAACTTCGTCGTTGTCTGCACCAACACTTTGGCATATGTCACTGGTGCCTGGGTGCCATTGCTTACATTTAACCAAAATCAGCAGCCAGAGTTCCACAAAGGTTTCACTTACAATGCGTGTTTGTCTGGGTTTGGTGCCCTCATGACCTTGGTGACGCTGTTCTTTGTCACCAGAGACTTGAAGGTTGAAAAAAGAGATAGCCAGGATCCAGAAAAGAAGCAGCATCTGGAAGGTTGAACTTTTTTGTCTTGGTTCTATTTGACGGGGATGGACGCTCTCCCAATCGGGACAAGAGCTTTCCATTTGGTTAGAAATCCGCACAACAAATTAGGAGATAATGTGGACATTCTCAGCGCAACAAACTGCAGGAAATATATGGTATAGTACACGATGATCTCTCTTTTATAGGTATGTACATTTTTTATTACACAAATCAAGAAAGAAATATACACAGATATAGAAAACTAACAGGAATAAATATTCAGGTGAATCATAAGGTCGTCAACGTCAAATACATCAAACTTACTTGTTGCTCAAACCCTTGACTAGCTCCAAGTACTTTTCAGTAGAGAAGGACTTTGGTCTCTCAATTGGAGCACCGACAGCACGGTCAATGATCAATTGTGGCAAGACACCAAAGGCTCTGGAAACACCAAACAAGACGGTGTAGAACGACTCCTCGGTCAAACCGTAGTATTGCAATAGGACACCAGAGTGGGAGTCCACGTTTGGCCATGGGTTCTTGGTCTTACCGTGCTTGGTCAACACCTTTGGAGCAACCTCGTAGATGGTGGAGACCAACTTGAACAAGTCAAAGTCTGGCAAGTGCTTTAGGGCAAACTCTCTCTGGGCTGTGTATCTTGGGTCAGTCTGTCTCAAAACGGCGTGACCGTAACCTGGAACAACTCTACCAGCGTTCAAGGTGTCCCACAAGTACTTCTCAATGGTCTCGATAGAGTAGTCACCCTTAACCTCTTGCTTCAACTTGAACAACCACTCCAAAACTTCTTGGTTAGCACGGCCGTGTAGTGGACCAGCCAAACCGTTCAAACCAGCAGCGAAGGACAAGAATGGGGAGGACAAGGCAGAACCAACCAAGTGGGTGGTGTGTGCGGAGACGTTACCACCCTCGTGGTCAGAGTGGATGGTCAAGTACAATCTCATCAACTCGACAAACTGTGGGTTAGAGCCGTAGCCTAGCAAGCTGGCCATGTTCTTACCGTAATCAGCATCCTTGCTTAGAGCTGGAACCTGACCATCCTTGAAGACATTTTGGTAGATTCTGGCAGCAATGTTTGGCAACTTGGCCAAAAGATCCAAGGAGTCCTCGTAGGTGTAGTTCCAGTAGTCCTTCTTGTTGACACCAGAGGCGTAGGCCTTGGCAAAGGCAGACTCGGACTCCAAGGCAGTAACGGCAATGGAGAACTGGGCCATTGGATGCAAGTTGGATGGGGAACGGTCAATCAATTCCTCAACGTGCTTTGGCAATTGGGATCTGGCAGCCAACTCAGCAGACAAGGCCTTGGTTTGGCCCTCGGTTGGGACCTCACCAGTCAACAATAGCCAGAACAAAGCCTCTGGCAATGGCTCGGCACCGCCATCGGCCTTTGGCAACTCCTTCTGGATATCTGGAATGGTTCTGCCTCTGAATCTGATACCTTCAACTGGGTCCAACACGGAACCTTCCCAAACCAAACCCTTGATACCTCTCATACCACCGTAGGCTTGCTCTAGGGTTAGCTCACCAATGACGGTTTGACCGTACTCCTTCTTCAAGGCCTTGATTTCCTCAACCTTCTCTGGGATGAGCTCAGCAAATCTTTGCTTCAAGGTCTTCTCGGCGTAGCCTCTGGCGGCCATTAGGTTAAGACCCTTGTTCTTAAGAAGGGCATTGGTTCTTAGGGACTGTGCTAGTCTGAGGGACATTTCGACTGTGTGTTCTTGTTGTTGTTGGAGTGTCTGGAAAAGAAGAAAGGGAGAAAAAAAAAGAAGGAGAACAAGAGTGTATTGGAACTGGAAATGTGGGCGAATTACCTGAGAATTTATACCAAAACAACATTGAAAGAAAAGGTCATGCCCAAGTGAGCACGGTTCGGACCACACAGGGGACCGAAAAACCACACAGCACACAGTGAAAAAATATTTTTAATGGGAATTCCTGGTAGGGCCACAGGTGGGAGAGTGGTCCCCCACGGAGGGGCGTGTTAGCAGAGGGCTGGCGCCAGGCCCAGGCCAGCCCAGGCCAGGCGGAGCATCCCTCCCTACCCACCCGTCTACCCGCCTAGGGGAAGTATCGATCCGCAAAGAAAAATCACAACCACAACAGCAGAGATTATTTACGTTGGTGACACTACGAGGGGCAAAAGGAGGAGTCTGCTGGCGGGAACCCTCATCTCACCAGTTGTAACACTGTCTTTCCTTTTCATTTTATTTCTGGGTGCAGCAAAACAACAACCACAATCAAAAGCATTCCGTCCGATCACGGCCGCACTCTGTGATATATACTGTCATGGTGGGGCAATTAGGGAAGGTTCCCCTAACCGGGGAGGGGTTAGGAGGGGCATTTTTTTTCTTGGATGTTATTATTATTATTTTTTTTTTTTTTTTTCTTCTTCGGTTCCGATGTCTGCCCGAGAAAAGTTAAATTTTGGGATTTTCAGCAACAAATTTTCTGTGTTTTGACAAGCAGCCAATTGGTCCCGCTACCATTGGACCGATGGTGTGAAATTGTGACACCAAAAACACACACCAAGGCAGACAGGCAGACAGGCGTTCGCACTCCGAGTAAGTCGGTGGATGATGTTGATTGTTAGTAAAAACACAACAGTTACGTGCGTCGCATCATTAGTACACTCTCCACTGTGTAGGTAACCCCCACCCAATATAGCCCACCCACCACCGTCCACGCGGCCTGCTCTTCAATACAATACCACGCATACCAGACACACACACACACCCACACACACCGACACCCACACCCATAGTATTTTGTCTACTCTTATCGCAGCCGAGATCACTTTCTTTCAACCGAGACGTGATCAGCCACCCCGGATTTTTTTCACCCGCACCGTTTTGTTTTGGGCCGCAGCACCGGGACCCCTGGTGTCGCTTCTTTTTTTTTTTTGTTTTGTTTTCTACATTTGTATGCAATGCAATAGTATTTTTATTTGAAGTAGTGGTGTGTGTGTGGGTGGGGGGCTATCTACAACAAACCAAACAAACTTTCTGTGTGTGTCCAACCGTTGGGATCCTACCAGCCGTATGTATGCAGATCTTGCGGGGACCGACCCACCGGCAGCAACGGCAACGGTAACGGTGAAGAGGTTCAAACCGAATTTGTGTAGTATGTGTCCGTTCCACATTTGCCACAGCTCTGTTAGTTAAAGTATCTAGGCTCATCAAACACATGGAAACGATGGCCTCTGACGCCATCCCCGTAAAACATGGACGGGAATCTCATATCCACAGGGACGTCTCCCTCTGCAATTCTCTCCTGTGAGTATCTCTCAGCACCATCACCACCAACGACAAACTTGGCGGCCTGTACCTCGGTATCAGTGATTGTACCTCTGCTGATTCTGGCATAACCAGTTCTCTTCAAATGCTTGTACAAGATGTACTCGCACCATCTGTCCCAATCAGATGCGTCGACATCAAACATGCCACTCTCCTCACTCACATAGTTATTGTAATTTCCCTTCAAGGGCTTGGTCACCAAGTAACTCAGTAACACCATTGGTCTGTCACTCGAACCCATAATGTCCCTGACACCGAGACTTTGCAGCAGTCTGTCTTCAACATCCTCCTCCTGACCACTGTGGAACACGACAACATCCACCAACTCACCATACATATCCAGCGTCGCATGGATCGCAGGTGCTAACTCACCAACAGGGGATGGTAACAAGTGATGCGTAGAGTTTAAAATTGGGAACTTGGACAACAGCGCACAACCCCAGGTATGCTTATTTGGACCTGGGCCAAAATCAGCATACATGTTCAACTCCTCTGCCAACTGCTGCGTCAGGTCCCTGTTGCCCATAATGATTCGCTGTGTGTCGGATTCTAGAAGACCAACGACATCCAGTTCCAAATCACGAATCAAGTCCTTCATACGGCCCTCACTGGCCCACATGTCATTGTCCAGACCGAAATGGATCGTCCATATACCAGCAGTAAACAGCTTGGATTCTGGGTGGTATGGTTTTGGATCCTCCAATGGGAAGCGGATATATGAGATTAGAACAATAGCCAGCGTCAACGCAACAATTACCTTTTTAATCTTATTCAAGGACAGGCCAACGTTCAACTTGAGGGAGTCGCCTAAAGTTAACGTGTTTGGAAATGGGGCTAAGCCCAGTCCAACAAGAGCTGTTGAGACACCAAGGACAATATCAGTTCTTTCTCTCAACAACCAACCAGCTGGAACAAATGCATAAGCAACAATCCAAACATGCGCCAGCATCAGGACAATGTGTGTGAACGCAGAAATGGTAAACACTAAACCTGGGTTGAATTGAGACGCCTTCTGGAAGTACGCTGGAACAACTGCAGTTAAGAAGAGAACATAACCCAAACCTCCAATGTATCCAATCCAACCGTGGAAGAGGTAAAGGATAACAGCAGACACAGACCCAAATATGAAAGTTCTTGCACTGGCAATGTCATCCCTGGTCAAGCCAAGGTACGCACCAAGCAAAGTAGCAGCAATTGTGACGGCACCATGTGGAACAGGAACAGGTCCATGGATAGGGTATCCATCCCAAACCCAAGTGATAATGGTGGAGGAATCAGTAACCATTGCATGCAGTGAGAATATTAAAGCACCGAGACCAACACCAGTTCTCACCACGCAAGACTTCTCCTTCTTGGTGGCAGTAAGGCTTGGTGTGATCTGTCTAGGAGTCAAGAGGGCAGCAACCAAACCGACAAACACACCGGTCTTGTTCCACCCACCATTTTCAGCGTGCATAATTGGCCAGATTGGGTTGTTGGTGTAGTTGTAGTACTTGGCAATGGAAGATAGGATCAAACCCAGGGTGAAAGTAGTTGCATAGTACTTGGATCTGACAGAGCTTGCACCGTGTGTGTTGACCTCATTTGCGAACGAGATGGATGCAAATGCAGACCCAATTGCAATAGAGATCAGCCTAGTGTCCGGATCATCAATGGCGTATGAACCAACACCAAATAGGACAGTGAGGACTCTTGTAATCTGAGGGAATCTGGTGTACAGTTTCTTGATTGGAGGCACCAACAATACAAAGGACAACAAGAAGGACAGAATGGTTAGCTCAAAACCAGAAATACCCATGTTCCACAGTGGAAAGTACCAAATAACTAATAGCAAAGAAGTAACAACTGACCAAAAGATGAAGGCATTGATGGTGTTGACAACGATTTCCAATAAGGGGATGTCATCTTTGGATTTCGACTTCCTCAGTTTAGATTCTGAAGCCTCCTTCTCCAGAGTTTGGGCTTCAACAACAGTAAAGCTCAAACCCTTGGTTGCGGTCAGATTAATTGTAATGTCTTTAAAGTCAACAGCAGTCCATGAGTCAAAAAGCACGTCCAAAATGATCAATGACCATTCAAAGTAGGCGTATATCGAGTAGGAACCTGCAACTCTGTGGACCTTGTGTTGAATAAAGTAGTAGATTAATGGAACAAGTGTTCCGAAAAATGCAACAGAGGTGTAGAATCTGTAACTCCTCAAACTAGTTCTTTTTGGAGTACAAGTGGTGACATAGTATTCCCAAGGGATGGTCAACACGATGTAACCGATCATAAACACGTCATGTGCATCGTGGTCATCAGTGGAGGTGATGTAGACCCAGCCACCACATGTGATAGTTCTGACAACACCAGAAATCACACCGACAAGCGACCGCGTGGCACGCTCTGGAGAATAGAGCCTAATATAAGTCAGAATCAACAGTAGGAATCTAGGCCCTGAGGTCAAGGCAATCAAAATCTGGAAAATCGACCTCTCAGGGTATCTGTCACCAATAGTGGCACTCACACTTGGAAACCACTCTTCAGGATAGCCGTAGTGTGCATTCTCAACGATTTTATGGTAATGCAATGACACACCCACCACCAATGCACCGAGGAACGCTGCAGCAGCACAAGTGGTGTGGGCGTAGGAGATGTACTTCGCATTCAGCGACAGAACAGGAGCCGCGTCAGCTGAGGACATAGCGTGTATGAATTAAAGACCCAATATGTGTGCTTGTTTTTCCTTTGATTTTAAAAATATAGCTAGCAAGTCGCTGAAGTGTGAGCACGATGCAAGTTGAGTCAATTTGAAAGAGTGAGAGAAATGCTCTTCTTTCTTTTGGTTTTGTTTTGTTTTTGTTTTCGTTGTGCTTTTTCTTAAAACAATGAAATTCCGAGGGTCATTCACCCGGAATTCATCATTTTCCCCAAAAAATCTGACTAAGCAATTAGATAATTTACAAAGTTTCTCAACCAACCAAAAAAAAAAGCCGACTTATACTCTCAACATTTCCTGTTGTTTGTCTGTGAACCGAGTGCCCACAACTGAACATCTAATGCCAGGTAGGTATCATGAAGCCTTGTTCATCAGATGTTGCCCTGTATACTGACCAGATTTCACAGAACACAAGAGAAACGAACTAGTGTCCTTCGACACCATTGATTATGACAACTACACAGACTTGAAGAAGGCCCAAGAGTCACTCGTTAGAGAGCAATGGATTCGTATGAGCGCCCTCAAGACTGTGCGTAAGGCACTAGAGAAGTGTTACAGACACCATGGGGTCAACCACTTTGAGGATTGCAGAGAGTTGGCCGAGAGATATATGCAAATGCTTGACACCCATGGAGACGTTAAGGGATATTATGGGTACCAAAAGAATGACATTTCCAAATAAAGAGGAGGAGGGCTGTGACTCAGGCGTCCATACACACATACAACTTATTTATTATCTTATTTATTGACCTATTTATTTATTCATCTATTTATTATTTGTTCACCGCTTACCTGAGCACCGCCAGCCAGTGATTACTCTGGTGACTAGTAGTGAGAGTGAGAGTGAGAGGGAGGTCACCTCTCAACTACTCCCAAAAGAGCTGACTTTTTACACTCAGTACATTAAACTAAAAAAGCAAGTTATATGAAATTATGTTACAAACCAGTTGTCAGATATGTTTAGTTCTTAAGACCAGAAGTTCCAACTTCTAGTTGCATATTCTCAAGTTCAATAATGGGTTCAGTGTTTTCGCTGCCAAACTCCAAGACATCAGTTGGACCTTTGTAGGTCTTGAGACCTTGGAAGAAGTAACAGAAAGTAGAATAGAAGACAACAATTGCAACAATCACAATGGTGTAGTTCATGTTACCGGCATCAACTGGGTTGACAGTTGGGAAGAACATGGTGATTGAAATGAATATCAACCAAAAGAAGGCAATGAGATTCAACAAAACACCCCAGTAGCCAAAATTCCAGGGTCTACTGGTACTGAGTCTGGATCTTCCACCAAACAACATGCATGCGATAGGAATCACATAGGCCACTTCGTGGCCGATTGTAGTCAATGAGAGAATAGTATTGAAGACCACATCAGAAGACAAGTACAGGATAACAATGATACACTGGACAACCATGGAGAACAGCAGAGCCGGTATTGGCACATCCCACCTCGACGACACCTTGGCGAAGAACCTTGGGAAGATGAAGGCACCGTCTCTAGCAAAAGAGTAGATTGTTCTAGAGTTGACCAAAGTCATTGTCTCTGAAGCAAATAGGGCAATGATGGCAGGAACCAAGGAGAAGAATGAAGTGGCTCCAATGTTGTTGGTACAGTCCAGTAAGAGCTGGATGAAAGCAGACCCAGTCGGTGATTCGATAAGAGAGTCAATGTTACTAATAGAAGCACACACACAAATGACAAAGATAAATCCGTAGATGATACAGGTGCCCACAACAGTCACCAATGCCTTTGGAACAATGCTGTGCTTTAACTTCTTGTGGGTATCGATCTCCTCAGCCAAGTGGGTGACTGAGTCGTAACCAGTGAAAGTGTACGCGGATTGCAACATACCCAAGATGAAGACATAACCATGGGATGAGAAGCCGGAAAAGTTGGTGAATTCAGTGAAGATGAACTTTGCATCACGTCTGGCTGGGGTGGTGGCCAACAGTACAATCATTGTGGCAATAACAGTGGTCACATTGAAGACTAGTAGAAACTTGGTCCAGTCAGCATGATACTTGCTGGCAAAGATGTTGCTCCCTGTGAAAAGGAAAATGAAGCCCATGGACACAAGCACATAGTGGAAGCGTTCTGGAACATAGCCTGGGTTGTTCAATACTGCAACACCAATAACCATGACTGTACCTTGGAAAGCAGCACTGGCAGCAAAGGCTATCTGCGCAAAGATGTTGAAGTAACCGGTATACCAACTGGCAATGATCTTGGCCTTTTTCGCCTTAGGAAGTAGGTATGCCCATGATAGCATACCACCTGAGGTTGGAGGAAAGGCTGCTGCAATCTCAGCGAGAGAAAGTGCAACAGTCATGGTGAAGACAGAAACAATAATGTAACCCCAGACAAGGGCCTGTGGACCACCATAGAGCATCGGAAGTTGCAATGTGTTGGAGATGGCCGTCGCCGGAGTAAGAGTCACAATTCCAAAGGCAACAAGGGACCAGATGGTATGTGTTCTCTTAAGCTCCTGCTTATACCCTAACTGTTCTAACTCCAGTGCGGCTTCATCCACCACTGTGACTTGGCCATACCTTTCTGGATCTGTCTCTGTCTCTTGGACGTCGTTGCTCCTCGATGGACTCACTTTCATGATATCAGACATGGTTGGATGATATAATGAATCGATACACTGTGTTCCTCGGAGAAGCTAACAGCGGTGACTTTCCAGACGTTTTATACCCACAAGAGTAACATGGAGACCCACTTGCCAGGTTTTTGGTGGTACTGGTGGAACTTTTGTTAATTTTAACCCCAGTTATCAGTTGGTGTCCCAAATAGGAAGGTCAAATAAGCGCGATTTGGATTCCAAGAGGTCTCCGCACATATTTTTTTTCCTCTGTACGGAACTTTTGATGTGAAAAGAGCAGAAGTCATTACGCCAGAAAAGCTCTTGGTCTTTGTGTTTAGTTGATATAAAGTCCTTATCTGTTCATTTGACACTAATTCTTTGACATTACCATTTTTGGTTGTTTTTTTCACTATAGACCTTCACCAAAGGACGGGGATTGCCTGTTCTGGCAAAAGTTAAGATTAGATAATGGGAACAAGTGGTGTGTTTTTAGCTATATATCGTTACTTGAATGGTGGCAGGAGGGCAGCTGATCATGGTAGCTGATCATGGTTTCTTAGTGTTCCCAACGCCGAGTTTTCTTTCTGGTATCGCAATGTTTTCAAACTGGCCAATATTCCTCTCAGTTGGCTCTCTCCACTTGACACCAAGAATCTCAAAGATTCTCCTTTCACTAAACCCTTCCAACAGCTCCTTCTTCTCCTCTCCTGTTTCCGGATCCTTCCATTTCCTATAAAGCCCTGACTCATTGAGGCGCATTCCTCTTTTATGTGCCCTGAGTCGAATCTTCTTGTTGAATTCATCGTTACCGGTAAAGTAGATGAAGGCTGCGCCTTTTCCCTCCCATGGCACAAGTAGGAAGTCAACACGGCGACAGCGTCCCCATTCCAAGCCTTTCCCAATCATTTGAAGATACTCAGGAGTCAATGCACACCCTCCTAGCCATTTCTTAGTGGATCCAATACTTAGAGAGCACTTGTGGTAGCCAGTTCGCTCTATACACTCTAAAAGCTTGTCCAAAAATGCACTGAGTTCTTCAGATTTGGCATTTGGTTTAGTGATAACAAAGTCAATATCTCCACATGACCTAGCGCCACGTCTGTAACTTCCACCGATAGTGAGTTCAACGTCCGGGTCAATTTCCCTGGCGATACTCTTCATATACTGCTCATGGGAGGCACACTCTTCCCTTGGGATACGAAGGTTCCAGTCCTCGTAGTATCTCAGACCGTGAACCTGATTGTGTGTCAGATCCTCCCTTGCTTCAATGTCGCTCAGTGTTCTGTTGCCTTCATTGATCCATTTCTGGGCCAGCACATTACCAACCCCATAGATTCCCTTGAACAATCTCATCAATTTGGATATCTCAGTGTGCTTCATCCGTTCTAGCTTCCTGAGTCCACGTGTTTCCACGATCTCTCCGATTTTGGCAGCAATGGACTTCCCAATCCCAGGTAGTCTCATAGCCTCATCTTCTGTCGTAATGTGCTTTGAAGTCTTGGACAGTGTGTCAACTGCATTCCTGTATGCCCTGGTCCTGAAGATCTCGTTTCTTGTTTGCGACTCCTCTGCCATTTCATTCAACAGCTTCATAGTTTCCTGATTAGGATTGTCGGCAACAGGGTTGATATTGTTGATACTATCATCCATGATCTGAGCTTTTGAACGAGGAGGAGCGATGGGGCTACTTGGTGAAACAGAAACAGCAGCCACTTTTTGTTTCTTTGGTGTGGGCGAAAGGGAAGTATCAACACTATCAGGGATATCAATTCCGTAATCCTCGACTGGTTTGATCATTTTCTGTGCAACAGAGTCCAAGAGCCACGCCTGATCCAAGACAGACACATCATTAGCAAAGTCCTTTTTGGTAGAAACATCCATCGCCTTCAGAATTTGCAAAGGACTCCGCAAAGTCTTGGTATCCACCAGCACATGGCTTGTCACACCATCTCGAAACCCTGCATTCACAATTGCACCATTCACCCTGGCAAGTCGCTGTCTAATGGAAGTAATTTTGGCTCTGTTGTTGGGAACAAAGAGAAAGTTCAATCCCTTTAGAATGGTTGACATTAGCTCGCTTTCAGGTAGTGGGTTCTCATAAACAAAATCTGAGCTCATGACATCATCTGGATATATCTCCTCCACACAAACCGGGTCTCTCTCTGAATGTTTTTTAATACCCCAAAAGACAAAGCTGCTTCTGGTTCTCGAGAATGGATTCTCATGGCAAACAAGTGGCCCTACCAAATATAATGTATGTGTAGGTGTGGCGCGAACCAGTTTGTCTTTGGTTTTGTTTTGGTTTCAACATGAGACATAAATGAGCTTTCAAGTAGACGAAGACGACGACCAAGAATGGAGTGAAGTATCATTAACACACTACAGGGATTCACAAGGAATCAGTCAAGATGGTGTGAGTTCTGCAAAGTCAATATATATATATATATAAGAGGAAAAGGAAAAGCTCAGTTCTCTCCATCACTAAATCTTCTCTCAGCTTCCTTCCAGTTGATAACGTTCCAGATCGCCTTGAAGTAATCAAGCTTCACGTTCTGGTACTGCAAATAGTAGGCATGCTCCCAGGCGTCGATTGCAATCAATGGAACATACTTTGGACCAACGGTATCTTGGTTGGCAGTAGTGACAACCTCAACAGCGCCGTTCTCTTTGCTCTTCACTATCCAGGCCCAACCTGAACCTTGGATACCAGCCAGTTTAGCGTTTGTCAACACAATCAATTTGTCCACGGAGCCATACTGCTCGTTGATCTTGGCCAAGAGAGCACCAGTTGGGTACTCACCACCACACTGGGACTTTGGGGCCAGGTTCTTCCAGAACAGGTTGTGGTTTCTGTACCCACCTCCATGGAACTTGATCTGTGCCTCTAGTTCGATTGTCTTGAGGACATCACCCGCAGCAGATGCAGCAGCATGTTGCTCAATCGCAGTGTTGTATCCATTGACATAGGTCTGGTGGTGCTTCTGGTGGTGCAGCTGGTTTATTTCGCCAGAGATGAATGGCTCGAGGGCATCATAGCCATAGTCCAATGGTGGGAGTGAAACTTTTGGGAGCTGTTCTTGTGAAGCCATTGGAGAAATGCTTTTTAGAGGTACCAGAAGCTTTGAGAGAGGGAAGGAGGGAAACAGTGGCCCTTTATGTGCGCACGTTGAATTTTGCGCAAATAAAGCTCGGTGACCAAAGAGGTTGTTGTTTGTTCATCTTTAGTAATCAATTCATTAGATACAATGCCAGCCCTCCCTCCCGACCCTGACTAAAAGTTTACTACAGGATGTATACCTTCAAAACACTGCACATTGGATTGCGACATACGCCATTGTTTTAAGTTCGTACCTCTTACTACTTCTTTTCATCAGGAGGAGCATTTTCGTTTCTGGCGAAGCTGTTGTCCACGTTGACACCTGTAGCAATCACCGGATCAATCTCCAACTTGTCCAACCAGGCCTTCAACTGAGGGAATTGGTCAATATCGATCCCATTGAGCTTGTAGTTTCTGATCCATGGATAGGCTGCAATATCGGCAATGTTCAAGTGGTCACCAACCAACCAGCCGTTATTCTCCTTCAATCTCAGTTCAAAGACACCAAATACACGTTCAGTCTCGTTCTTATAACGTTCAATTGCATAAGGAACCTTCTCTTTAGCAAATAACTGGAAGTGGGTAGCCTGGCCTTGAAAAGGTGCATGCGAGGCAACATGGAAAGTCAACCACTTGATTTGATCCCAGTAATTTTTGGATCCCATAGGGTAGTAGTACTTGTGTTCCTTGTCATAAGTCTCACCCAGGTATAGCAATATAGCTGCGGTTTCAAACAAAATAGTCTGCTCACCATTGGCATTAACGTCAGACAAGGTAGGAATTTTACCATTGGGGTTCAATTCAAGGAACCATGGTTCCTTTTGAATGTTGGTGGAGACATCAATGCGTCTGTAGTGGTACGTGAGACCGAGCAGCTCGAGGTAGATCGTCACCTTCTGGCCATTTGGAGTACCTAGAGAGTAGAGTTTGAGGTATGGTGCTTGGAATTTCTCGCCATTTGGGTCCTGAAGATCGAGGTTGCCGTTTGTCATCTTTAGTTGTTCAAATTATAATGAGAAGTGGTAGTTTGGGGTCCAGAGGAGGCAGAGGCTCCTATTATATATTAGTTGAATAAAAGTGTGGCTCTACGATCAACTCGATTCGCTTGTTGCGGATAGGAAGATCACAGATGACTAATTCAATTATGTGTATAGTATCACCTCAGGAAAGTATCGCCGTAATACTTTTTTTTCCGTTGCGAGATTCTCCGATGAGGTGGGGCTGTGAGAGGTGCGACGGCTGGACATAAGTAATGGACATAAGTAAAGAGAACGCCTCGAGAATAGAGGTGAGTTCTAGCGGATACGCAAGGCTAAACATAATTGAAAACAATGACAACACACACACACACACACACACATACATATGAGAATAAATAAACAAAGAGATGTAAAGTCACTTCTTGAACAGCTTCTTTGCTTTAGAAAAAAACCCACCTTCAGACTTTGGCTGCTGTTCCTTCTTTCTCTGCTCTGCTTGGTCAAGGCTGGCACTGTTCTTCGGACTTATCATGTTACCAAACCCACCTCTTCCAATACTCAAGTTGTTGTGCTGGCCGTTAGAGCCAGAAATCACTGGCGTGATGTAATCTTCTGGGTCCGGGTCGACGTCCTGGAGCTTTCTCGCAAGCTGTGCATCAGTGTTCTTGAACATGTTTCCAGCTCCACCACGACCAGTAGAGAATACCGGCTGTAATAGGTTTGGGGTGCCTTTTCCCTGATCCACCACAGTTGGCTTTAATTCCTTGTCGCTGTACTGGATATTTCCATTGCCTCCTCTGCCGGTGGCATAGTAGTGTTTGTTACTCATAGGGTGTGTTTCTTAGATGCAATGCTATACCGAAACTAGCATCAAAAACCGGAGTGGACTGAAACTGCAGGCTCAAAGGCTGCTTTTAAAGAGAACGAATAAGAGAAAAAAATCGAAAAACCCTTATCAAACAACCAAGACTTTTTTCCTTTTTTGATATCATGATAAAAGAAGCAGAGGCGAATAGGAATCGATTCTTCAGGAAAGAAAAAGACAAAAAACATCAATCCGGGAAAGTCACGAGGGCTTGGCGCACGTGACTTCTACCATATTCACGTGATATACCATGTGACTTGTGATTACCTGATATATGACAAATATCTATAATATCTATACCGAACTTCTTACTCACAATAATGAAAGATTAGGTGTGTATGTGAGTGAGTGAGTGAGTGAGTGAGTGAGTGAGTGTGTATTCACATAAAGTCATCTTCACCAAAGTCATCATAGTTGTCGACTACAACATCGGTATCCTTCTTGAAGGCACCACCCAAGTTTGGTCTAGCAGTCTTAGCCTTCTTTTTACCAGCACCACCAGTGGCAGTACCACCAGCTTTGGACAATCTAGCGAGTCTTTCTTGCTTCTCTTTTTCTTTGGACAAAACTTGTAGTGTGGAGATGACCTTTCTGATGTTCTCAGTGGATAGTGGTTTGGTCAAGTCTCTGATCAAGTCAATGGCCAAGGAGGAAGCGTAGTTCAAGGGACTCTCATTGTTCAGCTTTGTTAAGGCAGGTGATAAAGCCTTTCTCAAGTTTTCATAGTCTTGTTTGGTTTCAGGCTGGAACAGTGGGTGTGCTGTGATTGGAGTGTCAGCTGTGATGACTGGCTGAGCAGCGGCGGCGGCGGCGGCAGCTCTGGCAGCTCTTTCTCTCGGGTGCTCATTGACACCTAGAGTGCCAAAAAGATCAGCAGCGTTATTCAAGTCAGATTCCAGTTCAGCTTGTCTCAACAGTTCCTTGCGGGTCTTCTCGTCAACGGAGTCTAGGTCTATTTGTCTGACAGCATTAGCCTTCTCAGTAGCAGGTTTCTTAGAAACAGTCTTTGGTTTTGGTTTTGGTTTCTCCACCTCTTCAGCATCCCAAGATTCAAGAACTTCATCGTCACTGGCAGCAAACTCATCCTCCCATGACTCCGCAACATTAGCGTTTCTGGAGGTTGGCACCTCAAAGTCTTCGTCGTCCACTTTCTGTTAGTAGTCAAATCCTCTCTCAAGATCCAGTAATCCAAATGACAAACACACAGACCAAAACTGGATTCGTGTATACTAATTTCTGCAAAAAGACATACCCCAACTCATAGCTAAACAGCGGTTTCACGTATCAAAGATAAAGACTTTTGTAAAAGGGTGTTGCTGTGGCTTTCCACCAGAAAGTTTCACCTAGATTTTTTTTTGCAGTGTTGGTATGTTACCCGGTCATCAGGTTTTATGTAAACAATAAATAACATGAATAAATACCTAAGAATAAAAACAAATACACAACAAAAAAGTATCCATAGAAACTCAAGCAGCCTGTTCAACTCCTTGAGCTAGTTCCTCCAAGAGTTTAAAGTCTCTTTTGATGATACCGCCAGTTCCTGGAAGTCTAGAGTTACCTTCTAAGAACAAGTCAACTTCTCTAGCACACTGCTTACCCTCTTGTAGACCCCAAACAATCAATGATTGACCTCTTCTGCAATCACCAGCAGCAAACAGGTTGTTTTCAACCTTGTAGCTGGAATTGTGAATAGTTGGGATGGTGCCCTTGCTGGTCTTCGCAATGTCAAACTTGCCCAACTCTGGCCCAACAAACCCCATTGACAACAGAACTAAGTCAGCATCAAAAGTCTCCTCACTGTTTGGAATCTCATTCATTTGCCAGACACCACTTTCAGACTTTTTCCATTCAACTCTGACTGTCTTGATAGCAATGACATTTCCCTCGCCATCACCAATGAATTCCTTAGACAAGATGCAATATTCTCTAGGATCCTTGCCGTAATGCTCACGAACTTCAGAGTGACCGTAGTCGACTCTGAAGATTCTTGGCCATTGTGGCCATGGATTATCCCTGGAGCGGGCATTTGGTGGTTGTGGTAACAACTCAAAGTTGACAACAGACTTTGCTCCATGTCTGACAGCAGTACCAATACAGTCATTACCAGTATCACCACCACCAATGACAACCACATGCTTATCAGCAATCTTGGAACGGATCTCTGGCAAGTAGTCATCCAACAAAGCTTGAGTATTGTTCTTCAACAAAGTCATTGCAAAGTCAACATTATTCAAGTCTCTGCCCGGGATCTTCAAATCTCTTGGAATGGTTGAACCAATTGCAAGAATGACTGCATCAAACTCAGCCTGAAGGGCAGCAACATCATCAATTTCAGTGTTGCAGACAAAATTGATGCCTTCGGTTTCAAGCAGATCCATACGGCGCTTGACAACAAACTTGTCAAGCTTCATGTTTGGAATACCGTACATCAACAAACCACCTGGTCTGTCAGCCCTCTCAAAGACAGTGACAAGGTGACCAGCCTTGTTCAATTGATCAGCTGCAGCAAGGCCTGCTGGACCAGAACCAACCACTGCGACTCTCTTACCTGTTCTCTGTTCAGGAATCTTTGGCACAATCCAACCATTGGCAAAAGCATTGTCAATAATCAAACGCTCGATGGACTTGATTCCAACTGGTTCATCAATGATTCCTAGAGTACAACCAGCTTCCATGCAAGGAGCAGGACAGGCTCTCAAGAACTCCGGGAATGGGTTGGTTTCCAGCAGCTTTTCCAAAGCCTTCTTCCATTGGTCCTTGAAGACCAACTCATTGAACTTTGGAATAACGTTGGATAGAGGACAACCAGTGTCAGATTGACAGAAGGGGATACCACAGTCCATACAACGCGCAGTTTCGTACTTGGCTTCCTTCTTGGTTAATGTATCAGAAATCTCCTTCCAGTCTTTGGTTCTTGAGCCAGACTTTCTGTAGTGTTCGTGGTTACGCTTGTATTTCATGAAACCACGGATCTTGTCCAACTTCTCAACCTTTTTCTTCTCCAACTCCTTGTCTTTGACAGTGTCCTCGAGATCCAAAATCTTTGGTTCCTTGTGACCAGATCGGTTTGAGAAGCTGATTGGGGTTGTGGCTCTTTGAAGTCTCTCAATTTCACCATTGGTAGCATCAGAAACTGGAGGGGTCTCAATTCCCTTAATGGTCTTCAAAAAGGTTTCACTCTCCTGCTTCTTCAACAAAGCAACCTTCTTTTTCTCTTCTTCCAAGACTCTCTTGTACTCAGTTGGCAATACCTTGACAAATCTGCTCAAGTAGTGGTTGAAGTTCTTCAAGATTCTGTCAGCCAATTCAGAACCAGTGTAATGGAAATGCTCCTCAATCAAACCCTTAACAAATGCAATCTCAACTGGCTCAGTCAAACCTGACAACTCAACAGTCTCCGGGTTGATTCTAGAACTGAATTCCTTAAAATCCGAAGTCAAGACATATACGATACCACCAGAGCAACCTGCAAAGGCATTGTCACTCTCCATCTGAGACAAAACAATAGCACGGCCTCTTGTCATGTACTCAAACGCATTGTTACCTTTGATCTTCTCCACAACAATGTTAGCACCAGAGTTACGGACAGCAAAACGCTCACCAGCAGCACCACTGATAAATGCGTAACCAGCAGTGGCACCATAGAAACAAGTGTTACCAACAATGACATTTTCATGTGCCTTGAACTTGGAATCTTTTGGTGGCTTGATGATGAGTCTACCACCACTCAAACCCTTCCCAACATAATCATTGGCATCACCTTCAAGATGGAACGTGACACCAGATGTGAGGAAAGCACCAAATGATTGACCAGCTGAACCCTTTAGGTAGGCAACAACAGTATCTTGAGGTAAACCTTCGGAGCCAAACTTCTTTGAGATACGGTAGGACAGAGTAGCACCAACAGCACGATCAGTGTTAGTAATCTCCCCGTCAATGGTCACAGGCAATCCCTTATCTAAAGTGATTTCAGCCTCATCAATTAACTTGTTGTCCAAACGGACATGTAACTTGTGGTCTTGCTTGTGGACATATCTGGTAGCAACACCTGGTCTGATTGAGTGTGCCGGGGTCAAGATTGGAGACAAGTCAATGTTACAAGTTTTGGTGTTTCTCTCCTCCTTGGCCTTCAACTTCTCAGAGTGACCAACCATTTCATCAATAGTTCTAAAACCCAACTTGGCCATGATCTTTCTGATATCATTTGTCAAGTAGTAGAAGTAGTTGATGACATGCTCTGGAGCACCTTGAAACTTCTTTCTCAGTTCTGGGTCTTGAGTGGCGATACCAACTGGGCAAGTGTTCAAGTGGCACTTTCTCATCATGATACAACCCAATGTAATTAATGGAAGAGTCGCCAATGTGAAACTCTCTGCACCCAAAAGAACAGCAACGGCGACATCAAATGGTGTTCTAATCTGACCATCAGTTTGTAAGACAACGTTACCTCTTAGGTCATTTAAAACCAAGGTTTGGTGAGTCTCAGCCAAACCTAGCTCCCATGGCAAACCTGTATATTTGATACTGGTCCACTTAGCGGCACCAGTACCACCATCATGACCAGAAATCAAAATTCTGTCTGCCTTAGCCTTGGCGACACCTGAAGCAACGATACCAACACCCACCTCAGAAACCAACTTAACAGAGATCTCAGCACGAGGGTTGGAACACTTCAAATCGTAAATCAATTGCTTCAAATCCTCAATAGAGTAAATATCGTGGTGTGGTGGGGGTGAGATCAAACCAACACCAGTGGTGGAGTTTCTAACCTGGGCAATCAAGTCATTAACTTTGGATCCCTTTAACTCACCACCTTCACCTGACTTGGCACCTTGAGCCATCTTGATCTGAATTTCATCAGCATCAGACAAGTAGTGAGAAGTGACACCGAACCTACCAGAGGCAACTTGCTTGATGGCGGCACGGATCGAGTCATTGTTATCAAGATCATCTGACCCTTTCAAGATGTCCTCATACGAACCACCCTCACCAGTGTTACTTCTTGCGTTCATTCTGTTCATGGCAATGGCAATAGTAGAATGGGCCTCCATGGAAATAGAACCAAAAGACATGGCACCAGTGGCGAATCTTCTGACAATCTCAGTCCATGGTTCAACCTGATCCAATGGAATCTCAGTGGAGTTCTCATAGTCCAGCTCTAACAACCCACGCAAGGTACATTCGTTAATGGCATCCATCTCCTTCTTGACAAAGGCGTCGAATGCATTCTCATTATTGTTACGAACAGAGTCCTGCAAGTGAGCAATGGCTGCTGGATCATTGACCTTCTTAGAAACACCATCTCTCCAGTGGTATTCACCAGCCTCCGGAAGAATCTCTGGACGGATGGTGTAACGAGATGGGAAACCTCTCTCATGCAAACTGAAGGCATCTTGAGCAATGTACTCAAAAGTTACACCTCTGATTCTGGAAGGAGTACCGTTGAAACAAATGTCAATGACAGAGTTGTCAATACCCAAAGCTTCAAAGATTTGGGCACCTTTATAAGAGGCTAAGGTAGAGATACCCATCTTTGACATGATCTTATATATACCCTTGTCAACGGAAATCTTGTAGTTCTCGACGATTTGAGAGTCTGTAATCTCTTCTCTAAAGAGACCCTCATGGTTCATTCTTACCAATGTCTCCATTACCAGGTATGGGAATATGGCATCAGCACCATAACCCAACAGCATGGCAAAGTGGTGAATTTCTCTAGCTTCAGCAGACTCTAAAACCAAGGCAACCTTGGTTCTTTGCTTTTGACGAATCAAATGGTGATGGACAGCACCCAAGGCAATCAAAGAAGAAACAGAAACGCGTTTCTCACTTGTTGCTCTATCAGTCAAAATGATGATTTGTGTATCATCAAAAGTTGCATCTGATGCCTCCTGTGTGATTCTTTCAATGGCAGAAGAATAACCAAGCAAGCCTTCAGATTTGTCAAAAGTGATGTCGATCTCAACAACTGACCAAGATGGGATGATCTTGGAAATGTTGGCCAAGGCATTGAACTCGCTAAGACCCAAAACTGGCGACTCAAGTAACAGTCTGTTACATTGAGTAGAGTTCATTTCAAGCAAGTTACCCTGTGGACCAATAAAGCACTTCAAGGACATGAATTGCTTCTCTCTGAGTGGATCAATTGGAGGGTTGGTCACTTGGGCGAATAACTGTTTGAAGTAGTCGTAGATCAAGACAGGATTCTCATCCATGCAGGCCAAAGGAGAGTCGTTACCCATTGAACCCAAACCTTCTTCGGCATTCAGAGCCATTGGAGAAAGAAGAAGGTTGACCTGTTCTAGAGTATAGCCAAATGCCAATAGTCTTGGATCTGAAGAGACTCTAACTTCTGGGTCAATAATCAGTTTGTCTGGGAATGTAATATCCTTAGAGCCATACTTGCTAAACAAATCTGAAAATGTGATGACTTTGGATAACCAGGATTTGAAGTCAACCTTGGAACTGACCTGTTCCTTCAAAGACCTGTCATCAACAATCTTACCTAGCTTGGTGTCAACCAGCAACATTTGACCAGGTTCAAGACCACCCTTTTCGATAATGATATCATCATGAATGGCAGGAATAGCGCCGACTTCAGAACCACAAATGATTCTATCGTCACTGGTGATATAGTAACGACAAGGTCTTAGACCGTTTCTGTCCGAGGTGGCACCACAGAATCTTCCATCCGTGAATGTGAACAGACCAGGACCATCCCATGGCTCCATCAAACAGGAAGCCCATTGGTAGAATGCTCGCTTCTTTGAGTCCATATTTTGGTCATTCTCCCAAGCTTCTGGGACCAGCATCATCATCGCTTCAGGCAAGGACAGGACACCATTGATAACAAGCAACTCTAAAACGTTATCAATAGCAGCAGAGTCAGAGCCACCTTCTTCAATGATTGGATACAACTTGTCCAATTCTTCACCAAATAACTTGGACTCCATGACACCTTCTCTGGCCTTCATCCAGTTCTTGTTACCTCTTAGTGTGTTAATTTCACCATTATGGGCAATGGCAAATGAATGAGGATGGGCTCTTGCCCAGGATGGGAAAGTGTTGGTGGAGAATCTAGAATGCACCACAGCAAAGTGGGATTCAAAATCGGCATTTTCCAGGTCGTGGTAGTAGTTGTACACTTGGACAGGAGTCAACTGACCTTTGTAGACAATCACCTTGTTAGATAGAGAACAAACATAAAACCAGTTGTGCAATCCTATTTCAGATGTTGATTGTTTCTTCAAGAGATAAAGCTGTCTGGTAAACTTTTGTTCGTACTGTTTCTCAAAGTCAGCAGGAGAGGTATCATTGGGGTTAGCCAGCAGTTCAGTAAGGACAACTAGTGGTTGGAGCACCAATGGTTCCCTAGAGAAGGCAACGTCACCCAAGATTGACGAGTCATGTGGAACTTCTCTCCAAGCAAGCACGGACAGTCCCAGCTTATTGGCAATCTGTTCAAAAGTCTTCTTTGACTCTGAAGAAACCTCCTTATCCTTATTGAAGAAGATGTTACCGACAGAGTATTGGCCCTCGTTAGGCAAGTCAATGTCAAAGAGGTACTTGAATTCCTTGGTGAAGAACTTGTGACTCAGCGCCAGGGACAGACCTGCACCGTCACCGTTTCCTCCAGAAGATACGGCACCTCTGTGTGTCATGTTGCATAGAAGGTATTTGGCATCACTGACAATCTTGTGGGACTTCTCGCCCTTGATGTTGGAAACAAAACCCACACCACAGGCGTCCTTCTCTAGTTCAGGATCATAGAGCGCCTGTTTAACTGGAAGAGACGAGGCCCACGTTCTGTTGTCTGGAGTCTCATCGTACTCGTACACATTGCCAGACTGGTAGTAAACGTCAGCATCGGCAAACGTGTCGTCAGTAGTTTGGGACATCGATGGTGGTGGGGTATTAGAAAGAGAAGAGGGTGGCACCTAGCGGTCTTCTTTTTGTCAATGGGGAGCGGAATCAATTTATACGGAACTGATTTGGGGAGATAAGTAAAAGCTGTCTGTTTTGCGGGGGGGGGGGGGGGGAAAGTGAAGAGAGAAACCAAACCAGCGGCGGCTAAAACAAAGGGGATCAGTCCTTGTAGCTAGGCGGGTTCCGATAGGGACACGCAAGGAGGGAGCCAGTGTACAGGCAGGCAGGCAGGCGCTGCAAGTGACGCTTCTCCACTCTTGACACAAATTGATAAGGAGTCCACAGCCAATAGGAATCGCCGGATTTGATACACACAAAAAAAAAGACGGGACAGGGGAAGACACACTGCTACCTCCGCTAGACCCCTAGAAGGTGGTTTACAAGCAAGAAAGAACTGCTACGGGGTCTACGGGACGTTGTTACTTCCCTCTACCTCCTCTCCCTTAATATACAATGGCTACTGGTCTTCTTCTCACTCAAAAGAAAAAGTCATTTCAAAGGGTCTGTCGCCTGGTGTCTAATACGGGTAAGCCTGAGATTCGTGAGAAATGATAAGACACAATCTCCAGCCTCTCATAGCTCTCAGTTCTACTGGTCCAAGGAAGGGTGAATGCGGGATTATTGAGACAATGTGTTGTTGATTATGTAATTATCCTCGTGATATACCACGTGATCTTGACATTATCTACTGCATCACGTGGCAGATCATGTTTTCACATCACTGTATATGGCGGTCAACTAACTAACACTAGAAACTACTAGGGACTCACAGTTAACCATCACAAAACTGGCCAGTTGCTATTTATTGGCAGGTTATAATGTGGAACGTTAATGTACATATAATGTAGTATAGCTCTAAATAGGATCATCTCCTTGCCTTTGTGTTCTTTTGTGGTGTGTATAAAAATAAACCTATGAAAAATGCTGGCTGATTATATGAAAATTAAATTAGATCAACATTATGCTTAATAAATTATATATATAAACCTGTTATATTATGCATTTTGCAAATGTGGATGTGAATCCCAAGACAAGCTAACGCCACGATATTATTTACTGATGCTATTTAAATCTGTCCTTGCTTCCACGCTTCTTTGTCTAGTTGTTGCCCAAAATGGTGGTGGGTTGGATTCACAGCCAACCACAGCCACCACCACAGCCACCACTACAGCAGCGACACAACAAACTACCACCCAGAAAACAGCTGAAACTACCAAGAGGGTAGAAACCACTACCAAGACAACTGCAGAGACTACCAAGAGGGTAGAAACTACTACCAAGACAACTGCAGGGACCACCAAGACCGTTGCCACTTTAGAGTCCACCAAGAAAGTAGAAACAACCACACCAACCACCACTACCTATGGAATGACTCTCACAACTGTATCCGATTGGGGCACAACTTACACTACATCGGCGACTGTCTGGTGGACTCCTTCAGTAACTGTCTGGTGGACGCCATCGTCGGCATTATCATCATCATCATCATCATCACCATCATCATCAGTTTCACACACCGGTACCACACTAAGCACATTGACCAGTGGTACAGAAACCAAGGAAATTACCTTGTCTGCGTCAAATGGTATCTTCCAAACTGTTGGTAAGGTATCAAATATAACGAACAACGCACGCGCAATGGCCAAAGAGGTCGACATGGGGAAAGTTGTTGTTCCAATTGCACTCTGCGGTGTTGCACTTCTTCTGGTCTAAGTCTACAAATTCTCCCCAGCCTCTGGTTTCTGTTGCATATTGGTTTTGTATTATTGTTTAATTGTTTATTTTTAGTTTAGGTGATAAAGGTTATAAATTAATTTAAATCGTGTAACAACTTTTTTTGTCTTTCCCTTGTTCCCCTTATTTCCGAATTATCACCGATCGCCCCGGAAAAAATAGTCGTCAACGGATTGGTCATTGGAAAAATTGAAGGAAAATTTCTGGTTTATCAGGAGACTTCCAACCAATTTAAAAAAAAAAAGTTGCACTATCCGGACTTTGAAATAACAAGTGCCGCTCTTCTGTCTACAAGTTCTCTATCCTATAAGTTCCTCTTTAGAACTCTCCAGCCCCATCCCCGAACATTTTGTCAGGAGAGAGAAAAATTTCTATATTGCCTGACCTTTTAGATTCTTACAAACATTTGCCTTGCAATCAGTTTTTGCGTATAGATATCCTGAAACCCTAATGGTGCTCTGGTACAGAAACATTCACGACTACAACTTCAACTTTGAGACCGTCACTGTGGCGTTCTTCAACAAGTACCCGAACCCTTATGCCGCACATGTCCAGTCAGTTGATACCTTGAAAAGAGAGGTGAAAGAGGATGGCAAGCTCTACACAACTAGACTCATCAGGAAAAATGGAAAGCTTCCAAAGTGGGTCAAACCTTTCCTCGGAAAGATTTCCTACTCCTGGGTCATTGAGGAGACCGTGATTGATCCAAAGACGCAGATTATGAAGGCGTATCAGAGAAACCTTGACCACACCAAGATAATACGGGTTGAAGAGTATACAATTTACAAGTATGACGATTCTAACAACACCACTAACGTCAAATACAATGTCAAGTTTAGCTCCAATTTCAAGACTTTTGGTGTTAAGGATAGAATCGAGGCATGGTCGCACAACAGATTTGAGCAAAACACTCAGAATACAAGAAAGGGTATGGCTTGGGTCATGGTCAAGTGCCAAGAGGGACTCTGGAAGAGAAGAGAAGCCATCCAGGCTTGAAAATATTACAAATTTCTGGTTTTTCTTCCTCTCTCCCCTCTACTTGAACATACCCTTTCCCACACTCACTCTCTCATAGAAGTGCCGTCATTTTTAAGCATGGTTATCTGGCTTAATACCATCGAACACCTTGCACTTATTTATTATAGTCATTATTATTAATAATATTATTATTATTATTATTGTAATTAATATTATGCGTACATGCAATCGTTATTTCAAATATTTACTCCATTTAGATCATCGTTGAGTATTTGGATTTGGTTTGGTTTGGAGTTGGTTTAGGACTTAGGCAAAACTCAAGTCCCAGTTCAACTTCTTAACAATCTCATACCAATCCACGCATCTTGTCCCTGATGGGTCGATCAACCAAACTTGCTCCATCACAGTTCTTGATCTTTCCAAATTCTTAAACTGATATCGTTGTATGATATCGTTGAATCTGTTGAGCATCATTTTTCGATCCTTTCTAGTCGTGCAATTCATACCTGCAATAAATAACGGGAAGCACAAGGAGCCCTCGACAGAAGACTTCAGAACAATGTCAACACACTTTAACAGCTCACACAAAATAAATTGTGTTTCGAGCGACGATGGGTTCAGTCGCAAAACAGACTGTCTTAAATGGAGCTTGGCTGTAAGTTGGAACAGTTCGAATAGCGTCAGTTGGAGTTCGAGTTCCTGTGAGCCAAAGCTGGAAAGATCTTCAGGATCTGGCTTGCATTCATTGATCTTGTTCTCGAGTTCTGATGATCTGGTCATGATGGTGACCAGAGATGTGTATCTCGACACGGTCTTGTTCTTCTCAGAGTCTGGGGTTTCAATACCAGGAATGCTGCTGTAGATTTCATGGTCCTCGTGATCATCTTCCTCAATTTCATTACCATTCTCATCATCCAGAATCCCATAACCCAAGGAATTGGAGCTTATCCTCAACAGTCTTTTGGTTTCATGTGCCAGGGATGAAATTTCACCAATAATGTTGAGCAATGGCTTGATGATACCTTGTAGAGGATCAATACCAGACCCCAAATGAACCATGAAGTTCTGATAATCCTCCACAGGGAAGTAAGTTCCTCTCTCACTTGAAGAACTGGTCAAAATGTCATGATAAGCAAAACTTGATATCAACCAGTGTTGCTCCTTGTTCTCCTTGAACTTAAATAATCCACCCCTTTGTTTGATAATCTTGGACCCCCATTCCAAAAACACTGGCCACTTGCGCACGTCACCTTTGCAAATCTCTGCACCGGTCATGATCAGCAAGTTGGCCAATCTTTGTAAAATTTCAGAGTCAGTGACGGCTGGTGTCTCCTGAATATAGTCCAGCACCTTGCTCATGTACTTTGCGCCCTCTTTCTCATAGTCACCTCCAATATGGTAGGCTGACCATCCCAGGATTGCATTCAAGATACCCTCATTCTGGGCAGCCATGGGAAGAAAGAACTTTAGATAATAATTCGACTCTGGTGGTACAATGGAGACGACACCAGAGAGCCTATTCACATAGTAGTCGTATAAGTGTGAGCCCATCGGATCTAGGTTTACTATCGTTGGATTTGGATGCGGCAGAATTTCAAAGTTGAAGGGATCAAAGCTCTCCAGCGGGTCTGTAAAATTTGAAGGCGATTGAATGGTAGCTAGATGATTCTGTAAAGCTTCATGATGTGATGTGTCCAGTGGAAGTTCTTCAATAGCCTGATCATCATCATTGTTGTGTGTGTGTACTTCATTGCCATTATCATCAAGAAGTTCTATGCGATCTGATTCAAGATGCTTCCTAGAGTTTTGCCTTAAATTGTTTTCAAAGAATGTGCTAAACTCAAAAATCCGGTCATTAGAGGTCATATCCCAGAATTGTCGTTGTGCAGAAGCTGCAGTCGGTTCTTCTTGTTGAAGAACAATGGGGTTAGTGTCGGGAGAGGCTGGCGCTAACAGTGGAGACTCTTGGCGTGAGTTAGATAGGTTCATCAAGTGTGTAGCGATTGGAGTCTGGCTTCGTTGAAGAAGTTCGTCATGTCTCTGGAAGAGATCTGCATTCAAGAGATCGTTTATCTTAGAAGCAGAAGGTGCCTTTTTCCCCAAAAGTGGGTTTCTTTCTGAGGTAGAAGAGCTATGTGATGATGATTGTGGTCGAGGGAGATTTGATCCCTTGTATGGAAGAATGCCTGGACGTTGGAGTTTTTCAGAGACTGATTGTTTCAGAGATGATTTTTGAGTATGTTTTGGGGCGGGCGTGACTTTTCTCTTCTTTGTGAGCTTCTCCTCCTGCTCAACTTTCCTTTTCAACTGCCGTATCATATCGTTGGTCATATCATCAGTTGCCCACACACAATTTTTTCCCAATCTCTTGCAATCTGAACAGACCGGTCTCTCCTCTGAACACCTCTTCTTCCGTATCTTACAGGTAATGCATGACTTGTTTGTCCTCTTCTTGGTAAACTTGAAACTGTTAGGGAGGACATTCTGAATCTCTGATCTTTTACCCTCCGCCTGGCAGGTAGCAGCATCTATAGTCTTGTCTGTCATTACTAATGGCTGCTGCTGCTGCTGCTGTTGTTGGGTTGGTATCTGCATCTGCTGTCGATCAGGCAACTGCAATGTTCTCCTCCCACTTTCTTCTTTCGTCGCCGCTGTGGAATTCTTTTTATTCTTTGTGTCAAAAGTTAACAACATTTGGGATTGGGTACTAAAAATTGGGACCACCACCACTACCAACCCACACTGGTTTCAATAAAACTTCTTGACAGTTGGTATTATCACAACAAACTTGTCAAAGTGGATATTATTCCCGGTGCTTAAGTGTGAATCTGACGTTTACCGGCCCGTGTTTCGATAACGATAAGGGAATTTCTTAAGTTACACCATTTTTTCTTTTCACTATATGGCACTTTTTTTTTTTTTGAAGATTATTGAGGGGTTCCATAATTCCTTGTGTCCGAAATTACTACTAAGAGTGGGCCTACCATATATCTCGTGGCCAATAATTTCCTGATGAGGAATATTTACCCGCAATAATATGGCAGAGGGGCGGCTGGCTGGTTGGCTGGTAACCAGAAACAAAAACAAAAACAAAACACAAAAACAGAAAAACAAAACAAATGACGAGGGCGGCAATACCAACTTTGCTCAATGCCAAGTACACAGTCAATGGCTTCTGACCAAAGGAGCAATATAAGCGGCGATAGCGCTGAAAATGAACAGAGTATTATAAATTCACCGCTGACGTACGGTTCAACTAGAAAGGCACTTAGCCCTCCTCAAACCGGAGAGACACAGCAGAGAACAGGTGGTGATGGGCAACAAGACGGCTTGCAGCGTCTGCGGAGGTCACATTCGATATTCTCAAGGTCGATACAGGCAGTTTTTGGCTTCAGAAAGACATCATTGACTCTCTTTGTCTTCATGACTTATATTTTAGTGGGCGGGTTATTGTTGTTTACGAAAGAAAGATCCTTATCAATTCCCACCAACCCGCCAGAGGAGCTACTGTCTGCCTGGCTGGACCTCCAAAAGATATCGTCGAAACCACATCCATATGTATCACATGCTAATGATGAAGTTCATGAATACATCCTTGAGAGAGTTCTTGAATTGGCGTCTATGTCCAAGTTTATCAGTGTAAGCGATGACACCAAGGAGAAGTTAACAATGTTCAAGATCATTCCTAGTTGGTGGAATGCCTCCTCAGACTACGCTCCACTCCACTACTTTGAAAGTTCCAATATTCTAGTCAAGATTGAAGGCCAGGACCCCACACTTGAAGGCTTGTTGTTGAGCTCACACTACGACAGTGTGCCTACAGCATACGGAACTACTGATGATGGCACTGGAGTGGCTGCTATGTTGGGTATTTTGGAGCACTTTGTTTCCACTGGAGTTCGTCCCCTTCGTACTATTGTTTTCAACTTCAACAACAATGAGGAATTTGGCCTATTCGGAGCTGAGGCATTTTTGAACCATCCATGGAGAAAGCTGGTTTCGTATGTGATTAATCTTGAAGGTACTGGAACTGGTGAGCGTGCCATTCTTTTCAGAACAACGGACTATGAAGTCGCCAGATTCTACGAATCTGCCAGGTCACCGTTTGGTAGTTCAATTTTCCAACAAGGATTTGCCAGTGGATTTGTCCACAGTGAGACTGATTACAAGGTCTACTCATCCAACGGATTGAGAGGTATGGACATTGCATTCTACAAACCTAGATCTTTGTACCATACTGCTAAAGACTCTATCCGATACTCTTCCAAAAATGCTTTATGGCACATGTTGTCTAACACGCTTGACCTGACACACGCAATGGCAAATGCTAAGGAGGTTGGCGAGGACAGTGTGACTCAGGCGGTGTACTTTGATATCTTAGGCCACTACTTTGTGGTCTTGCCAGCAAACACTTTGATAATTGCAAACATGGCATTGTTAACCATTGTCCCGTTGGTTTTGATCTTGTTTGGTATTGTTATCAGAAAGAGAGAGATTTGGAATACCGGATACAGCTGGATTCCAGTTTTGCTCTCCCTTGTAATCTCTGGATTTGCCACTCATTTTTTGAATGAAACCATTGCTTCAATTAACCCATTCATTATCTCAAGAGACTTTTATTCTCCGTTATTGGCCCTTTCATGCACATTCTTGTTCATCAACTATGCCCTGTTGACAATCAGTCACAACTTTTGGCTAGTCCATGATTTCAAGTTGATCATCACCTTGGTTACTTTTGTCTTCCTATGGGTGATTCTGCTTTACTCCACTGTTACTGAAAGTCAGTCGAGCGACATCACCGGTGAGTACCTGATCTCCATTGTGTACACCCTGTACTCGGTTTCTGTAGTCTTGGGTCTCTTTGGAATCTCAATTGCTCCGCCAAGAAGAATTTTTCCAAATGGAAGTAATGATGAAGAGGCACCTGGTTTATTTGTTGAAGATAGAGAGGATGAAACTTCTCCCTTACTATCCAACTCAATCTCTGTATCAGATACAGAGGATGAAGATAATGTTCGCGGCCCAGTGGAAAAGGGCCATCCTGAGCATAATTCATTCACTTACGACTGGAGTTTGCAGTTCTTGCTACTTGTTCCTTTCAATTTCCTCTTGACTTTCGTTTCAGTGACTTTGATCCTTGAAGGGATCAACCAGACCGTGCAGGAGAGTTTAGAGTCGCAGTATGTTGTGTTCACTGTGCTTCTGTCTTCAAGTATGGCATTGACTGCTCCTTTGCTCAGTTTCTCATACAAGTTGAACTACTTTTTTGCTCTTTTCTTGCTGGTGTCCATTGTCTTGGGGACAACAAACTCACTCTTCTCCTATCCGTTTAGCCCTGAAGCCCCATTGAGGTTCAGATTCGCGCAGACTATTGACCTGGATGTTCAGACCCCAGAGCCGAAGGTTGAACTGTTTGGTCGGGCTGGATTTTTGTCAAACATTCTCAATGATTTACCCTCTATTAAATCAAGTGGACAGGAGATTTCATGTATAGCACAGCCAGACGGTAATGAGTTGTGCAAATATGATTCTGTGAGACCGTACTTGGTTGATGGGAGTGAAAATGATTTGTTTTCATACCTGACCATCAATGTGTTGAAGTCAGAGGCTGATCCTTCTCCATATGCGCCTCTGACTGCCAAGGTTGAAATCTCTGCCAAGTCCAACAGATTCTGCTCTTTAAGCTTCAACTCCACGAGTTACAAATCTGGTGTTATCGGGAAATCACCGTTGAGACAAGTCACTTACTATCACGAAAAATTCACAAACAGGTCGTCATCATCAGCAGTGCACATAGGTGGAGTACCTTCTGGCCCAAGCAAAGATAGTGACGGTAATGATATCTACAAGTACGCTTCTGGTATCGATGCTGTGCATTTACATAAGCTGAACTGGGACCAGGGTACTTACCTCTTAGGTCTTCAATGGATACCGAAATGGTTAGAGGATGGTGAAGAGCAGGAACCTTCGAACTCACCTAATAACAAGCTCGGTGTTACCGTATCTTGTTTCTGGGGAGAGTACGATGATGTATCTGTTGTCGATGGAAAGGTTAAGAGAAAGATCCCTGCGTTTGATGAACTTTTGCAGTATACTCCAAGAACTTCATCATTCAGCAACCGATATGAGGGATTGGTGAGAGTTGATCGATACTTCACGTTGTAATTTATGATTTGCAGTCATTATTGTTATTCATTAAGTATTACCCTACCCTTCCTTCATTTGCTCACACGCATCATATGAGTTGGTTGATTTCAGACCACTCCCTAATGTGTTTTATCTTTGAATCACCTTGTAACCCGTCATCATAACATATTTTCAACTTATCCAATGTCTTTAACGCTGAACCATTGTCCAAAACGATACCATGGTTAGTCTCCAACATGGGTAGGATATCTGTTGCACTATCGCCAAAGTAGTAGACCCCATTGTCGATTCCCATCTGTTTCAATTCTTCGTTGATCAACTTCACCTGCTTCACCTTATCCGTTCCTGTTCGAATGCATCTGCACTCATCAACTTTGCCAGTCAACACACCATCAGCATCGTACTGGAATTCATTGGTGACGAACTTGAATCGATCGTTACTCTCAAACCCTTGATCTTTGAACACCTTTTCCATGATGAGCGACGTCCAGTTACAACTGAGGATATAGATGGGTATCCTTTTCTCGTAAAGCTGCTGGAACACCTCAAAGAAGCCCGGTTTGATCTCCACCTTGTCGGCCTGCTGCACAAGAGTCCGATTCTCCACACCTTTAAACAAATTATAGACAACGTATTGATCCACTGAGCTGAGCTCGACGGACTTCAGCCCATCCTGGTACTGGATCTCATCATCGAGTGTATGTTTCTCACCAAAGTCCTCAATGTACCGTTTGTATTTGTCATAGTAGCCACCAGAGAAGAAGTCCCATCCCACTGGGAAGTCCGGTTTTGTGATGTACGCAGCCTCAGCGACAAGCTCAATGGTATCTTTGTCCGTAATCGTGTCGTCCCAGTCCGTAATCACTGCCCTGATCTTCGGTAGAGCTGCCATTGTCCTTCCGTTCTTTGTTTGTTTGATTGTTTGGTGGGGGAAAGAAAGGAGGTCATCAAATCAATAAAGTCATTCATTTTCTCCGAGCCTATTGTACTTGTAACAAAAACAATCTAATCTACAACAGTAACAATAATTCGACTATAAACATCTATTGGCAGTATATATGTATACAAGAATGTCTACGAACTCCTATATCCGACACCTACAGGGGAAATATCTCCCCAATACTGTGCCAGACTCAAACTGTGTAGTTTTTTATACTTTTGCTCTCGCAACAGAGTACCAGACCCCACCAGGCAAACCAATTCAGTTACAGCTCACCCGGTGAGAACAAGCAGAGAAGAACTTAGAGAAAAACTCGCTCTCTCTACTGTCTGCGGCTCATTCTGCTGAAAATTTGAATGAAAGAAGGGAAAAAGAAGAAGAAGAAGAAGGAAGAACGAAAGATAAAATTTTAATTTAAGCCGAGGGGGAATGCGATGAGGTTACCCTGCCTCATCCGGGGAATATTTTTTTTTCCTTCTTCACTAGACAAAAGTATACTGAACAGTAAACTGAACAGTAAACTGAATAGAACCTGGACGCAAGGTGAAGCGGATATCAGGTCATTTATTTTTTAAAACATGTCTGCTCATATTCCAGCGTGGAAAAAGATTGGTCTGAAGGTCAAGGAGACACTCGAGAATGACCCACTAGCCGTCACAGAGCACCTTGACTCTGCGAAGGTCACTAAGAAACAGGCGAAACAGATCAGCAAGAGAAAGCTGGAACAAGATGACGATGAGGATAAGAAAAACAAGACGAAAAAGACAGCCAAGAAAGTGAAGGTACCTAAGTCAGAAAGAGCACCTCCACCAGAGAAGGACCAGCTGGTTTACTTGAGACAGTACTCAGCGGACAGGGACAACTGGAAGTTCTCCAAACAGAAACAGAACTGGATATTGAAGCACATCAAGACAATAGAAGACAAGTACGAGGACTTTCTGGTAACGTATCTAGAAGGTCTACAAGGCGGTGGTAGAGAGAGGCTGGTTGAGAGCCTGAAAAGGGTTGTCGAAAGCTGGAACGCTGCTGCACTTGAGGAGGAGCCAAGGCAGCAGAATCTGGAGAAGGAGGACGAGGAAAAGGAGAATGTTGTAAATGGTGATAGCAACAAGAAGACACCGCCTACTAGAAAAGATGAACAGATAAACGATCTGGAGAGTGTTGATGCTGATTATGCGAAGAGAGCCAGAAGAATAGTCGAGGCTATTACTGAGGAGAAGCAGTATTTGAAGGGAATTGACGACGACGAGACGCAGTCCACACCCAAGAGTTAAAGTTATTCACTTCAATATGTTTTTAAACTGAACAATATCCCCCGTCAATTCTGATATCAGAGCCAGTAGTGTAAGTGGAGGCATCCGAGGCCAAGTACAAGTATGCACCAACCAATTCTTGTGGCAATCCTTCTCTGCCCATTGGAATCAAGGACCACCATTTTGCTCTCACCTCCTTAGGCAGGAAGTCAGACAAGCCCGAGTCAATATAACCTGGTGAAATGGTGTTAACTCTGGCGAATCCGGCCCACTCAACAGCAAGCGATTTGCCCATGTGCACACAGCCTGCCTTTGCGACATTGTAACAGGTTTGGTAGTTGGGAACGTTGACAATGTGTCCAGACATGGAAGCAGTGATGATAAACGAGCCTGACCCTTTAGCCTTAAAGAGCTGGCCCACCGACCTGGCACAGTAGTAGACTGCATTCAGATCGACATCGATCAATCTTCTCCACTTTGCGGGTCCTTGCGCAGAGTGTGCTGGGTCCAAGATCCCACCGTCCTCCCAGACGATACCAGCATTGGCTACAAACACATCAATGGTACCGAAATCAGACCCAATCAGACCGACAACCTCGTCGACGGCATCACAGTTGGATACATCGACGAAGTAGGCCTCCACCTTGTTGTTGTAAGTGGTGGAGAGCAACTTGGCCGACTCACGCGCAAGTTCAACCTGGTAGTCCAAGATCGCTATGTCGGCACCTGCTTGAGCGTAGCAGTCAGCAATAGCATAGCCAATACCTCGAGCACCACCAGTGATTACAGCCACTTTTCCCTTCAGTGAAAAGTTGTCAAACACGTTCTTAGCAAGCTGTGGTGCTGGTGTTGGCAGCTCGTGGGTGAACTCATCAGAGATGTACGACGTGACGGGGCCGAGGGTCATTTGAAACTCACCTGTTGCTTACTAGTTTGATAGATAGACAGATAAGTATATAGATAGAGAAGAGAGAAGAGGAAGGTGGGAACCTACCAAAAGTTTTTCAAGACGTCGTTGACGATGATGTGGTCTTAACTTCTGACGAGAATCTTTGCGCATTGGGGTCGTCGTATGCCGTATGCCGTACGCTGTGCACAGTTTACACAGTCCAGCAACCAAACAACTAGTGTACGTAGTTTCAGAATGGAGTCGACCCTATCTGACAACAACAGCCCCATTGAATCATTTTCCTTTTGTTACTATATTTGCTCTTATGTGTTTAGTAGTGGTACGAGTATTCCTCGGAGGTTGAAGATATAAAATGAGAGCTTTATTAGTGGGAAAAATAGATAAACAAAAAGGAAATCTTCACTGCTGGAAAATGGAGTTTCTCAAGTTGATCAAGACAGCCTTGGTCTCTTGTTCCTCCTTGGAGTCCTTTTGCAGATCCTCTTTCTTCTTGATCTTGCCTAACAGTTTATCGATACCTTCACTCAGAAAGATCTTATCCTCCACGTTCAGCAGCACTTCGTCAAACTCCACAAGCTTGATGATAATCAAGGAACTGATGGAAATGATGTCGTTCACCAAGCCTTGGTTAATAACCTGCGACAATATCTCGTTAAAATCAATCGTATCGACCAGCAAGCTGTGATTCAAACTCAACTTGTACAGAATCTCAAAAGCATTCTTTCTAATCTCTAGAGCCTTATCAACCTTGTGCTTGAAAGGGCCAATCTGCAAGGTTTCCTGATACTTCTTCTTTGTGGCAAGCTCATCATAGATCTTTGGCAGGATCGCAGGCAAGTATGGAAGCAAAATGTTGAACTGATTGTTCAAGGCAGTCACTAAAGTAATGATAGAGATCTGCTTGATCTTCAAATCATCCACTGAAATCTTATCAAATACCTCCAATAGCAATGCATCGATGAGATCAATCGAAACAATGTTGTCATATGCTAGGATGAACTTGATAGCAGCAACAATAGTGTAGATGATCGGCTTATCTTGCTGCTCAGCAGTTCTCAAGGAATCAGTCGCCTTGTTATAAAAATAGTTGGTATCGCAATTATTTACCAAAATCAAACCAATGTTCTGACCGGATATCTTGGACAGTTCTTCGTCAATATCGTTACTCTCACGCAAGATTTCGAAAATAGTGTCCCAGATTGTTCGGAAGGTTTCAAACTCAAGACCCTTGTTGATCTTCAGCACCTGTTTGATAGAGACAAGAAGTAGGTAACGATTCTGATCTTTTTTAATCTTCTCCAGAAACTTGTCAAGGTATTGACCTGAATTCTTGGAAATGAGTTTACCCAATGTCTCAGCTGCGTAGATCTTAGTCTCGTCATCTTCAAAGAAGGACAATAATTCCTCAACGCTCAATGAAAGCTCAATTGATTCACCAATGTGACCCAACAACTTGATGTTGAAAGCAGTGTTGTGGCGATTAGCAAGATCAGCCTCTCTATCCTTGATGTAAGAGGTCAAATTCTCACCGACTATAATACTGGCCAAAATCTTGACATTTCTGTCATTGTCACTGTACTCCTCCAAAATTGGAATCAACTCGGAGCCAATCTTTCTCGAAATCACCATGAGAGCCTCCTCATCAATTTCGTCAATCAACGAAGCCTTCAAAAAGATCTCCTTCATTTTGTCATTGTCAAAGTTCAAGTAGGACAACACCTTCAAAATCTGGGACTGATGCTTGTTTTGGTTGAAAATATCTAACAAGATGCCACCCACAGAGTTGTCAACCTTAAAGTAGCGCACAATGACAGAGAGTGACTCCACAGTGGTAGCAGCATAGTTGGTATTCTGGATCAGAGGTTTGTATTGACTCACAATCTCGCTGATTTGTTCCGCATCAATCACTGAGTGGTAGTTCTCAACAAGACTGGAAATAGCATTGATACTACTCACAACTATCGGTTCATAGTTCAAACTGCCAATCATATGGGTTAAAATCTCGGCAACAACATTTGATGGCAACGTTTTCAAGCCTGCTAAGCTTTGGATCGCAACATTTCTCAACTCACTGTCACTCTTTGATCTAGTGGCGAGGTTGATCATAGACTGAGTCAAAGTCTGATTGTACAAGACATTTAAGAGATCAACAGAGGTCTCAATGGAGTTAAGAATACTGATGTGGTTTTTACCAGTCAATCCACCATTAATAACTTCGACGATGTATGGCAACTCATATCCAAATGCGGTCAAGTCATTATCTTTCAGCACAGCAGAATAAAGTTTTAATAACTCCAAGTTTAGACCAAAGTTATACTCTCTTATGCTCTTCAAAAGCAAGGCAAGATCGTCATCCAACTTGCTAAAGTTCTGGAAAAAGATCAAAAACATGTTGAACTTGATCATGTTGTTCTGCATCACATTTTTCATCTCCTTAGTAAAAGTCACCACAATACGGTTTCTGTACTTCATCATATGTGTCAGCGAGTCCTCCACGTCGGACATAGAGACATCAGAACCTCTTCTCTTTCTGCTTGATATTTTACCATGCTGCTTGATAGTGGCTTCGATGATGGTGTCCAAGGTGCTGATCTTTTCAAAAGAGACTGCTTCAGAGGAGTCTGAAATACTATTCAGAATCTTCACAAAGAGACCAGAGCTGTAAACCTTCAATAGAACTGTTGGAAAGAACTTGACCACAGTGTTCACAAGCTCAGCAGATCGTTTACGAAGCTTCCAGGTGTTGTCATCATTCTCTTCATCTTCGTCATCAAAATCTTCGTCGTCAGAATACTCCTGGTCAGAGACACCTTCATCATCATCTTGATCATCATCATCGTGATTGGTGTATGGATCGTATGTCAGGAATCTCTCAACAATGATTAGGATCTGATCAATATATGGGAGCAACTCATCACCAATCGGTAAGAGGGTGTTGATCAACTGTAAAGCTTCATAACGAACATCATCCAACTTGGTTTGGTCATCATCAAAGCCTTTATTATCCAAACACAGGTGCTTCACAGAGAAGGTCATCAACTGGTCAACATATGGAGCTAAAAATATAGGGTTAGCCTTGCCCAAGGAAATATATGCCAGTAGGGTCATTGCAATTGCTTCGAATGTGTCTCTGTATTCACGGTCAATCAACCAGAGCAGTTGCTTGAAGTCACCCACATCGAGGACACCCACGAGTAGCCCGAGACAAGTAATCGACTTTTTACTCAAAATGTTCACACCGTTGAAGATAGTC
This sequence comes from Barnettozyma hawaiiensis, assembly GCA_003706665.2. Taxonomy (NCBI): domain Eukaryota; kingdom Fungi; phylum Ascomycota; class Saccharomycetes; order Phaffomycetales; family Phaffomycetaceae; genus Barnettozyma; species Barnettozyma hawaiiensis. The sequence goes on along the minus strand of PPLY02000003.1, from coordinate 387,791 downwards.
TTCACCAAAGCCTGATATATGGTGGCCTTCACTTGTTCTTGGGTGATACTTGCACCGACATTGGTAACCAGGTCAGTCAGGGTCTCAATGGCATCAAGGGATGCTACAACCTGGCCATTCTCCTCAATCAAAGTTGGCAGCAATTTGGTGACAATGAGTTCACCAGTAGATCCATGCGTGAGGTTCACATTCTTCAATATCTCTCCGATAGCCATGGTGTGAATGGACGTGGTGATGGAGTTATGCTGCGTAATCTGTGTTCTATTCAGCTCAACGAGAATGTTAGTCACCTCCTGGTCATCCAACCCAGAGACCAATGGCTTGAAGCACTTCAACGCCTGGGTCTGTACATCTGAGTTCTGGTCCTCTAGCGCTTTCAGTAGGATCTTTGTTATTCGGGATGAATAAGTGTTGACCTTGTTAATTATGAGAGTATGGTCAACAAGGAGCTTGTTCAGATCACTCAATGCCATGAACCGCAAGTCAGGGTCTAGGTCAGTGACCTTATCAATGATCTCTTTCAACTTCTGATCAGCACTCTTGAAGTCTGTAGACATTGTCAGTTTCGCTGCTAGCCCGGCTATGGTGGGTGGCGGCGGCTGTTTTCCAGAGCCAAGTTTCCTTTGTGGTTTTTTTTTGTATCTTGTGATATTAAGTAATACCTTATCTAATCTTTGTTTCCTAATTCCTAATTGGTCAACACCAGATACCCTCTTTTTTGCATATTTGCATATCCCTATGTCTATTCCTGTATATATAGACAGAGTCTAGTAGGGAAGGTCCAGGAGTGAGGGCGAGATATTTCACAAAATCTTCCAACCAGTCAAACAAATCGTCTTGCGATCACATCCAAAGAGCTGTCCAAGAATGGTATACGGATCAACATCTATTCATAACATCTCTCTATTCATCCAGGACATTTCTCTATTCGCCCATGACACCCAAGTTTCAGATTCAGGTTAAAGACACAAGCGCGTACATGTTTTACAGAGCTCTCGTATCTGGCCGCTCGTTGATGGAGTTTCGAATAATCAGCTACTATGTACACCCTATTTACCATACCATACCAATGCCTCACAAGATGATGTTACCCTTAATCCAAAGTTTCAAAGCTTTTATCTGATGGGTTTATCTGATGGGAACTCAAAACAGAGAGGCAATGATGACTGGCCTATTACCGTCAAGCCTCCTCCTCCTCCGTGATTGAACAATGCCCCCCGGAATGGAATCCATTAGAAATGCCCCCATCACTCCTGTTTAGGGAATGAGAGCCGGCGAGGACGCCTGTTACCGCCGTTAATCAGCCTCACACCTGAACGAAATAAAAATAAAAAAAAAAGGTGGTTCCGCTAGCCCGCCGTGACTACCTACAATCATCCATCACATTCTATCATCAACAATATCAACATCTGTGACTCGGATTATTCTAGACACAGCATACTAACAAAATTTGTTTGAGCACTTGATGATGGATGAATCAAATCTGGTGGTGTTCGGTAACGTCTTTGAGACAATGACACCAAAGCTAATAATACCTACTAAAAAACACTGGGTAACTACAATGGCTTAAATTACAGTCTGCAACAAAGTGACACAACTCCCCCGCGCGCGACAAGTCCACAGATCAATGTAAATGGTAAATGACCCGTTTAGATTATTGTATAGAAGCAGTAGTTAATCCCCCACAGAATCTGGTATCACCCCCACATGTTACGAACTTTTTTTTTTCCTGCCAAAAGCAAGGGAAAAAAAACATGGGGTCTTCGGTACGGCCACACCGGTGGTTAAAAGAACGACGATGTATTTATATACAACCAGAGAAGCACCGCTCAGCTGAGTTTTGAGTGAGATCCTTGAACTATATCCTCACCACCTCCTCCTCCCTCCTAATAGCCAATCGCAATGTTGAGAAACCAGCTGGCCCGTTGTGGTCGTGTTGCAAGAAGGGGTGTTCAGACTTCTTCTGCTGCTTCTGCCTCCAAGAGATCTACTGCATCCGCCAACAATACCCTTCTAGGTTTGACTGCACTAGCTGGTGTCGCTGCCTACTGGGCCCTCAATCAGTCCACCACTATCGCCAATGAAAAGAAGAAGATCGTGGGTGGTGTTAGCTTCCCAGAGGGCTCTACCACCAAGCTGACGGATCTACAGCCACCAACGTATGGTAGCTTGGAAGATTTTACCTTGGCCAAGGAGGAGATCATTAGAATTGTTGGTAAGGACAATGTTGCCTCTTCTAGGTCTGAATTGGATTCTCATTCCGACACTTACTTCAACTCCCACCATGCCAAAGATGACCAGAGACCACACTTGATCATTTTCCCATCGTCCACTGAGGATGTTTCTGCCATCATGAAGGTGCTTTACAAATACAAGATTCCTACAATCCCGTTCTCTGGTGGTACCTCTTTAGAGGGCCACTACATAGCCACCACTGGAACTCCATCGGTCACTTTGGATTTTGCCAAGAACATGACCGAAGTCCTGTCTCTCCACAAGGAGGATTTGGACATGGTTGTCCAGCCAGGTGTCTCTTGGGAAGATTTACATGACTACTTGTCTCCTAAAGGTTTGCTATTCGGTCCAGATCCAGGTCCAGGTGCCTTAATTGGTGGTATGGTTGCCACTTCTTGTTCAGGAACCAACGCTGCTAGATACGGTACCATGAAGGAGAACGTTGCTGGAATGACTGTTGTGTTGGCTGACGGTACTATTATCAAGACGAAGAACAGACCAAGAAAGTCTGCTGCTGGTTACAACTTGACTGGTTTGATGATTGGTTCTGAAGGTACCTTGGGTATCGTAACTGAGATCACTTTGAAGTTGCATGTTAAGCCAAAGGAGGAGACTGTTGCTGTTGTTTCTTTTCCAACCATTGCCGATGCTTCAAACACTGTTGCTGATATTGTCCAATCTGGATTGCAAGTCAATGCCATGGAACTGCTTGATGATAAGATGATGCAAGTGGTGAATGCCTCAGGTGAAACCTCCAGAACCTGGATCGAGAAGCCAACTTTGTTCTTCAAGTTGGGTGCCAACAACAAGAGCATTTTGAAAGAGTTCGTCGCTGAGGTCAAAAGAATCTCTACCCATCACAAGTCCCACAGCTTTGAATTTGCCAAGAATGAGGAAGAGATCCAAGAGCTATGGTCTGCCAGAAAGATGGCACTTTGGTCCACTATCAACCAAGGCAGACAAACACACCCAGACATGCAAATCTGGACCACCGATGTCGCTGTTCCAATCTCCAGATTGGCCAACGTATTGCGTGAAACCAAGGAGGACATGTCCCAATCTGGTCTAACTGCTACATTGGTTGGTCACGCTGGTGATGGTAATTTCCATGCCTTTTTGCTATACACCCCAGATCAGAGATTTATTGCTGAGAAATTAGTTAACAACATGGTCAAGAGAGCCATCGCCGCTGAAGGTACGTGTACCGGTGAACACGGTGTTGGCTATGGTAAGAGAGAGTTCCTGCTTGAGGAGTTGGGTGAGGAGCCAATCAACATGATGAGAAGAATCAAGCTTTCCTTGGACCCACACAGATTGTTGAACCCGGACAAGGTGTTCAAGATTGATCCAAATGATCACGAGCATTGATTAAGCTTCTTCTTATTTGAAATAATTCATAGAACACAGAGTAGTTTCTTCTTTTCCCAATGTAGTAGATGATTGGAGTAGATACTGGCTCTAGAAATCCAATACAAGCGTGCCCGCAATGTTCTCCAGGTTTTCAGTATTCAACACATCAGGAATCAGCTGTTTTTGAACAAGGGTCTCGTCTTTATTAAGTGTAGAATCTTTGGGCGCCAATCTATCATCGTTTGCTCTCATGATGGCCTCTCTGACAAACATCTTGAGGTACTCTGATGAGAGCTCTAGCGCATGCTCAGTGATTCTTGTGTCGTCGTGTTCAAACACTGCAACTTCAAAAAGACGTGCTAAGGTGTTGACAGGAATCTTCTCCTGTAGTTCTCTGTGGATTTCCTGGCTGCTATTGTCAGCCATTTGTTTTTATTCTCTTTGAGGATTCTTGGTGGTTTGGTTGGAGAAGAAAGAAAACAATAACAAAATGTAGAATTCAACTTTTAGGTAATTAGTTTTTGTTAGGGGCACGTTCTTCTGATCCCATATAAATCCAGAACACAGAGAGAGCAGAGGGAGAGAAAATTGTACTGGCCTTATTAGAGATCCACTGGGGAGGAGGAGAAGAAATGGCCCTGAATGGAACACGGTCTCGATAATCCACGATATATTTGCGGTCATTGTCATTATTCGTTGAAGTCTAACACACACCAGAAACCGGTGCTGAACAAATCTGTTTGTAATGATACAAACAGAGGTATCTTCAGCTGCTTTACCCCATCATCGTCATCGTCATGATTTGGATCCTTACTTCTTGCAATCTTGATAGGAATCATCACAAAATTCTGCGTTTGCTCCAAGACAGACTCAAAATTGTCAAAGTTTGGTTGCGGGCGATTCATCAGTTCAACCCTTCCGAGTTTCGTATTCCTCGTGAGTTCTATATACGGGATACACTTTATAAAGGTATCCAGTTTGCTATAGTTGGCAGGCTTGGGTCCAACTCTAAAATTTGACACAGGAAGATCCAGTTTGTGAGGGAAGCTATCTTCTCCAACTGAGGACGAGAGCGTGATATTCATCGGCACATCCAATGGGTTCTTCAGAATCAGGACGAATCTAGATTGCGACTTCATCTCAGAAGTGAATGAATAATTGTGAACTTCAATAGAAGGAAGAAAATCCACAGCGTTAGAGATTTTGTAGAATTTTGTGGAAAAGGGGTCAATATCTGGTTTCATCAGTGATGTACGACATGCTTTGCAACGTTTCGAAGATTTGGAGTGAAGCTTTGTAGGGATTGGGAGCGCTTGGGATTTGAATCTTTTCGGCAAGTGGACTTGGATACGTGATTTCGAAGATGGTAACAATGTAGAGTTGTCAGTTAACGATGCAAACGACTGTACTTGATCATCGTCATCATCATCCTCCCTTTTGACAATCGCAGTCTCCAGGAAAAGATGAATATCATTCTCCTTGAGATGAAGTGCAATTTTAGCCTCCTCAAACTTGAGAAGAGTATCTCTATCCAGATTCATCTCCTCAATGCGACGGTTCTGTCTTCTCTTCAAATAAAACTCCTGTAATTGCGAGAACGCCACCGCACCTGGTTCACCACTGGATTCACCCTTCACCACTTTTACCAATGTCCTTGGTTTGTCCATTTCTGAACTCTCCCATTTCCAATCACAACTGACACAGCTCACATTGTACACTTTCCTCCTCTGGTCTAGCTTGATGTCGATATTGGAGGAGCTGCAAACAGGACAATCCACACAATTCTTGGCACATGTTGTCGCTGTTGTTGTTGCCATCAAGTGCTCAGCCTTGGTCTGGTTCATACATTTGGGACAGTATTTGCACACAATCTCCACCTCTATGCATTTGCGACACTTGATTGCATTACAATTTTGACAGTACGAGAGAAGAGGCAATGGGTGAAGTGTCTCTTGGTGAGCAATTGTGGCAGGGAACGTATCCAGTTTCAGTGACTCTGGGTCAATATCCCCTCCAATCTGTACTTGTTCTGAACAAGGACAGAAGAAGAATACCGCCGCCGTTGTATTAGGCATCGCTTGCCGCCGCCGCTATCTAATAGTTTTGATTTACTACCTAAATTAGATTCTGTCTTTTTTTTCGCGATTTTAGTGTACTCCTATTTACTAAATTCATTCTTTGTATATCAAACACAAAGACAAATAAAGAAAAGCTCACACCTCTGTTTGTTGACTCGACCTAGGGATAAACTACACACGATATCGGAGAGAAAGACGTCGGTTCACAGAGCACACTGTCCGTCCTATAATCAAAACAAAGCCTTTACCGCGCTGCCGCCGTATAACAAAAACAAAAGGAACCCCCAAGTTTTTCTTGTTGACATAAAACTCCTTCTTCCTTTACTAACTGTCGTTGGTTGTGTGTTTGGAAAGGAAGTTGTTTGGAGGAAAGAACTCTTTCATGCAACAAGAACTGAAGCAGTTGGAAAACAAAATGCTGATAAAGTTGTGTTGTTCACATCTCCTCTGGGCACTTGTATTCCCCACAGGTGTTGTGAAGGCTGCGCCTGCTACGCCTGCTGCGCCCACTGCTGCTGCTGCCATGGAGGTAGATAGGAGGGAGCCTAGAGATGGCGATGTGTTTTTGCTTCTCATCATTATGTTTATTATGATGGGTCTCTTTCTCCTCTTGCTTGTTTTCACAGGTGTTTATTTCCTGGTGAGGCATATCGTGAAGCGGAACAAGAGCTTGAAATTAGACCATACAGTTCCTGGCTCCCTCGATGACCAATTCGAGATTGAGGAACGATTAGCAGAGTTGTCACCAAATGAACAAAATCTCTATCGAAATGGGCAAGAATTCATAGCAAACAATCTCCCTTACAGTGAAGAGCTTTCATTATCCAACCACCTGCTCATCCAGGAAAAGGGAATCGAGGCTTGGGAGTTTATACCTGATTCAAGTTTAGAGAGCACCACTGCCCTCTACATCAACAGCAAAACTGAACTGACCTTCAACAATTTTGACTACCAATGTTCGATTCAAACCAACCTGCCAATCCCAAAGATCAATGACGTTTACTACTTTGAGGCCAAGCTATATCAACTTGAATCACCAGATGACACCATAGTTTCAGTTGGTCTCTCAACAAAACCATATCCCTACTTCAGGTTGCCTGGAAGACACCTATACTCCCTCGCATACGATTCCACTGGTTCCCGGCGATATAGCAACTCTTTTAAACTCAATGACGCGGAGAGTTCAATCTTTCCTCCTTTACTCAAGGGAGATGTTGTTGGCATAGGGTATAGAGTGCGTAGTGGGACCATCTTCTTCACCAGAAACGGGAAAAAGCTTAGTGAAAAGGCGATTGGAGGTCATATAAAAGGGATGAAAATGCCCAACATCTTCCCAACTATTGGTGCGAACAATCCATGTTCGGTTCATGTGAACCTAGGACAAGCAGGGTACGTTTTTATTGAGGCGAACATTAAGAAATGGGGGTTTGCCTGTAAGGAGGGCAACATGCCACCGTTGCCAGAGTATGGGATTTCCTCTAATGATTTGCTACTGGAGTCCTCTAATGAAGATGATGAGGATGAGATTATCAATCCGCCTTCCTTCTTTGAGGGTGTAGCATACCGTTCAGGCAACAACTCAATTGATGACGATATCACACTGAATACATTACCAGTTGAGCCACCAGTATATATTGAGTCTGATGATGCCGCCGTGGTGGAAGGCAACACTGCAAGCAACCAGTTCTTGGGCACTGGTGATGATGATTATGATGATGATGTTGATGAGACAAACGAACAAGATGATGTCATAATTGGTGAACACCAGGATGAGGATGAGAGAAGAGATATATAAGTTGATGTGGTTGTGGAGTTGGTATGCCACAGGATTAAAACGAACAAACATTCACGGGCTTTTTTTGGTTGGGAGGAAATACATTACATCGGGAGTAGTCAAGTAGAATGTAGCCGGAGTAAGATAGGTGCCACCTTGGTTGTGTGAGCATGTGAACGGATCCACTGAGGAGTCCCTTCTAAATAAAAACAAAAACATTCCAAAAAAAAACCATAGGGGCTTTTTTTGATTCAGCACATGTGGGCAGCAGCTCTTTGGATCACCTAAACATAACCATAAACTTAACATAGAGACATAGAGAAATTGTATCATCTAAACCCAACGGTGTTAGGAAATAAATATGTGTCCCTGTGAATGCAGCAATGCTCAAGAAACCAGAGACGATTTCCTGGTTACCAGCACTGATCCTCACCATCCAGCCAATTTGATCTGTGAACTCTGCAAGATCTTTTACGACAACGGTTGGGTAACTGGTACAGGTGGTGGTATCAGTATCAGAGATAATGACAAGATATTTATTGCCCCATCTGGTGTTCAGAAAGAGAGAATGGTTCCAGAGAATATGTTTGTCGTTGACTTTGGCACGAAGAAGGTGTTGAGAAGGCCAGAAATTTACAAGCCATCGGCATGTACGCCCTTGTTCATGAGCGCATACACAATGAGAGGTGCAGGTGCGTGTATCCACACGCACTCACAAGCTGCTGTCATGGTTTCCTTGCTGTACGATAAGGAGTTCCGCATTGCTAATGTTGAGCAGATCAAGGCTATTCCAAAGATCACTGAACCAGGATACCTGGGTTTCTTTGATACTTTGGTCATTCCGATAATTGAGAACACAGCACACGAGGAAGATTTGACTGATACTCTGCAGAAGGCTATCAGAGATTATCCGGGCACCACTGCCGTCATTGTTAGAAGACATGGTATTTATGTGTGGGGTGAGACTGTCTGGAAGGCCAAAATTTACAACGAAGCAATTGACTACCTGCTGGAGTTAGCTGTGAAGATGAAAAGCATGGGAATCCGTCCAGATGGTGCTATTGGTGATGAGAGGAAGTATGTCAATGAAAGCATTTACAACTAGTTGTATATAATAGATATATATCAATCAGTTCATTCTCTATCCTCAACTGTGTACGAACTGCTTCAGACTAGTACAACTATCTTTTTCTCTTATTCATCTTCCTCCTCACCTTATGCTCTTCTTTGTCTTCACCAGAGAATCACCCTTGACCTTGGTCCAATCTATGCTGTTATCCAGTTCAACATCAATCTCGCCCACTGTGCTCACCAGGTCTCCTCGTATCACCACAAGTCCAATCTCTTCTATCTCACTCTCATCATCTCTTTGTATCAGTCTTTCCTGTGCATCAGTGAGGATCAGATTCGTCAGGTTGTCATATCCTTCCAAGAGACCCACAAAGTACTTCCCGTCTGTTGTGATGATTGCCACTTTCTCTTAAAAGACAGTTAGTATTTTTCTTCGGTAACGCTGCAAAATCTATTGAGACCCAAACTGGTAGTAAACTTACTGTTCAGGAACGCGTTCAGGCTTGACATTGTCACTATTCTCGTTCTTGACGAGGGAGGCAGGGGTAGAATAGGAAAGAGTTAGTTCATTAAATTAATTTTTGTTACTAAAGAAAACAAAAACAAAAACAAAAAAGACAAAAAAGTGTAAACAAGCACTTTCTTTGTATGAAGGAAGAAGACAGCAAAGCCTTGGTTTTTGGACCGCTGAACCGAGCCGAGCTGAACTAAACAGCTGAACTTTTCTGAAGATTAAGATGCCACAGAGAGATTTCCATTTTCAGGGTCCACCAGCTTCAGATGTATCTGAGTCTAACAGCACTTCTGGAACGGCCGCTGCTGTCAGTGGCGACATCCATCCAATGGAGTTGGTGGTGCAAACAGTCTTGGGTGGATCTCTGGAGTCATTGTCGACACAGCTACAATCGTTGCATGAATCACAAGTTGTTCTGATTGCAAGGCTGAGAGTCATTGAAGAGAGGTTGAAGCAGAATGATACTGAACTGACTGTGAATGTGGATGTGAAGTCAGTGGAGGATAGGTTGGTCACTGTGAAGAAACGACTACAGTGTACGCTGGCCACTCTTGTGACTGTTGAGAAAAGATTGCGAGAGAATAAAAAGAATTCATCATTTTAGGGGAACTTTGTTCCCTTCACCAGGACCCATAAATGATATTCTGCTTGCTTGTTGATTGAATGGAGTATGCAATGAATGATATATCTGCGCTCCTGTTCCAATCAGTTAATCCAAGTACCCTTCAATTTGAGTAACCCTGTTCACTCTAGGGGGCTAAATCACGATCGCATGATCTCATGTGTCTACTGTTATCGGAATTGACTTATCCAGGAACATCAGGTAGTATACCCCCAGGTTACCAGAGCCTGGATACTGGGGAAGGAAATTGAGAAGTACAGTGCACATTGCTATATCACACGATGTGTGGTTGTCGTAAAGGTAATTATACTGTTCAGTGAAAAGTGACCATATACAGCGGAGATCTAATGCAGTTTGTGAATGGGACCCGAAACAATTGAACGAGGTGATGTCTCAATTCCAAGATTTAGCAGCTGACTTAAGACTGATATCTCGTACTTGCATTGATGTGTTGCATTCCACAGCTCATCGCTCCATATTAATGACAAATCTGGCTGTCTGCCGGGATATCTCTCCTTTCACTTGAACAAGAAAGGATTCTTAGACCTTTTTCCAAACGTGCACACACCACTTTCACCCCCAAATCTCCAGATTCTGTGCCAATACTAAGAGAGGGTCCCATTGGATTCCGAATTGGGTAAAATTGATTGTTTCAATTCTCACAAACTCCCCATTGCATGTACATAATTGACTTTCCTAATTGGGACACCAATGGTCTACTTTTGACACAGACTTTGAAGTGAAATTATTCATTTTGTGGCAATACTGAGGTTCACTTGATGACTTTGTGAGTATAAAAGAGACCTGATATCTCTGTTGGTACTCCATCATCATCTCTTTGTTCATTATAAACCAACCACTTCTTTCTTTACAATGCAATTCTCTAAAGCCTTTATCTACGCTGTCATTCTGTCCCTTTCTGGTAAGGCTCTTGCCGAGGATGCTGAAACTGACAATGTCAATGAACCATCAGACATTGAGGGTACCTCTCAAGGTGTCGAGTTCCCATTCTCTGATGATGCCATTATTGAAGCTGTCAAGCTTGGCGACGATGTCGCTCCAATTGTTCTCCAAGATGCTGTATTCTTTGTTAACACCACTATCATTCAATCTGAGTTTGAAGAGCATGCCACTCAATTCCAGAAACGAGATGCTGAAGCCTGGAGATGGAACAAATACTTTGTTGGTCAGCCATTTTACAAGAGAGAAGCTCAAGCCGATGCAAATGCTGAGGCTTGGAGATGGAACAAATACTTTGTTGGTCAACCATTCTATTAGGCACTTTTTGTTTGCTTACAATGGACTTCTTTCTTACTTTTTTCTCTTCTCTTGAACGTATAGATGCTGGATAACTGTTCTTTTCTTGATCCTTTATTACTTTTAAAACCAATATGTGCCTGTTGTTTATTAACCACTTGTAGTTTAATACCGAAACCAAGTCCAGGAAGAACACGTACTCCATCCACATTAACACGGACACACATATACATACACATGTATGTGGCTGGTGGGTTGCTAGCTAGGATTCTCACTATTCAGCTGATGATCGTTCATCATCATCATCATTGAGTGTGTCTCTCCGCCATTGTTGATGAACGCTTCGAAGGAGTCTGGATTTTCCACAAACTCATTCTTGACATATTGATGCAATAGGGGATTACCACTCATATCAAACGAGGTGTTGCTGATCTGTTGGGGCGGGTTAGGGTTGGGCTGATTAGCTTGGTGTTGGTGTCTCTCGTACAGTTCCTGCTGAAGAGGAGGTGGGTTAGGAGGAAATGCATTCTGGTGGGGTACTTCTGGTTCGTGATTGTGCTGTTGCTGTTGCTGTTGTTCATTAAAGAAGTTTGGTGATCTCGACGAGAATCTTTGTGGAAGTGCAAACTCACGTTGTGGAATGTTGGAGCTGTTGTAGTCCAGTATGAACGAATTTAGAAACTTCAGAGATGGCTCGAGGCCGTGGAAAACGTGTGGGATACCGGAGCCTCCAATGAACGCATCGTTGACTTGATGTCCCTCGCTAAAGTCTTCACAAAGAGACCATTGGTTGCAGTCCGGTCTGATAGCGTTGGAGAAGGAGACTGCGAATTTTGGGGGCTTGTTCAGGTATATCTTTGACTCACAAGTTGGTCCCTTCTCGTCCTGCTCTGTGCAAATACTCAGAGAGCAGTTACTCACTGAGGAAATAGGGAAGAATATCCTGAACAGGATCTTGGAGTTCTCTGCAATGGCACTGAAAAAGTAGTTGATCTCAAAGTTCTTCTTGGAAATGACAATCATCAAGTCGGTCGAGTTGCTGAGAATCTCATTGATGGACAACGGAGACAAGTTTGACAGATTCTTGACGCTGAATATGTTATCACTGGACAAGTTCCCACTCTTCAGTCTCTTCCAGCTTCCCACTGCTAGGGATCTGGCATCAATGAAGAAATAGCTGTTATTCAGGTTCAACGGAATACCGTCATACCTCGACATGGGAACCTCGTCGTGGGCATTTACGGACTGCTGCTGCTGCGAACGATCATCCTTCTCGTGGGCTTGCGCCTTCTCAAGCTTTCTCGACTTGGCCCGTCTATTCTGGAACCAAATCCTCACTGACCGTTCTGGCATGCCGGTCTGGTCACTGATCTTCTTCCTGGTTTGAGCATTGGGGTTCGGGTTCCTGTTAAACTCTTCCACCAGCAGAGCCAGAACCTCACCAGACGCCCTTGTCCGTTTATGCTGGCCATTGTCTTGCTGCGGTTGTTGTTGCTGCGGTTGCGGGTGCGGTTGCTGCTGTTGCTGCTGGTACTGGTACTGGTACTCCTCCTGTTGGTCCTGGTCCTGGTCCTGTTCTTGTTCTGGTTGTTCAAATTCGTTCAGATTGGCAGTGTCAAGTAGATACTGGTCATCCTTCTGCAGAAAGGAATCGTTCTTGATATCCATAAAGAAGTTTTCATCGTACTCTGGCTGTGTATACAGCATACTGTTGGATGTGTCTGGAAAGCTCGAAAACTCGCTTTGGTTCTCCATTGTAGTGGGTACTGCTGGTCGGGTGCCGTTCTGTTTATGTAAAAAGACCAAGAAGACTCTCTCTTTGGTCGTTGAAAATGGGTTCTTTTCCGCTTCTTTCCTCTCCTTAATAATGAGCACAGTCGATGGCAACGAGTAGATGGTCCTGAAGTACAAAAAAACGCCAATGACACCAAACAGCTTGATTCGCCTGTTGTTCCTCCTCCAACAAAAACAAAAAAAAAAAACACCAATAACAAAAACAAAATTGTGACAAAAAAAAAAGAAAAAAAAATATCGGCCTAGGTATAGTCACGTGATGTTTGAATGTACTGAATTAATTTGGGATTATAAACACACCAAGGACAAAAGGAAAGAAAAGAAAACCTTTACACACACAGACAGTCAAAATCACTCCAAATCGTTCATTCTCTTTTGGATTATGACTTCAACGTCTTCATTGTCACTGTCCTTTCTTGTTGAAAATCGCAGCTTACTCCCGATTCTATCAACATGACTAGAGGAGTCATTGACTCTTCTCTTGATAACTTTGCTGCTGGGAAGCACCTCAATCTCATATTCGCCATCATTGCGTACCACTCTGGTTGAGGAATTCTTTTTCACTGTCTCAGGTGATCCAGGTGGCAGCTCTGTGTCCAGAGTCACTGTATTGTGTCTCTTTCTCCTAATCAGTCTCTTCAGGGTAGGCTCCTCTTTGGTCCAGTTCCAGCCCTGGTGCATTTGCTCATAAGCTTCATTCTCAATCTCTCTTCTAACATCAGTATTCTTCTCCAATATCTGGAACTCGTCAACATCGCTAGGCATTACCCAACACCTCAAGATCTGAATGATAAAGTCTAGTAAAATGGGCATAGCCACAATAATCAGTAGTGCAGCCCACCAAGTGACATCGCGACCAAACTTCCAATAGATACCCCGGTAGACATCATAAATCTTAGAGGTATCTGGCTTGTACAACCCAGGAAGCAGACAACACCATAATAACCAGCCCAGACAGGATATTAACACAGACAACCAGTTCAGGTAGGTTCTATCATGCTGTTCCAAGAATTGGAGTTTGATGTTGATTGTGAACACAATCGCAGTGAAGGTCAAAACACCCATAGGATACAAAGAATTATCATACGTGGTGCTGAGTCCCCAGAGATGCCAACTTGTGAAACAAATTAATAGGGAGGTTCCAGTCGCTACAATCATCCACCCAAGGAAAATCAGCAAGTTGAAAGCTTTGCTCAATCTTCCCTTGGAATAGAGTTCTGGAACAGCCAACAATGTCGCTGGTTTCAAATCCTTCTCAAACATACCAATGCACAAGACAGGTAATGATGTGAATAGGGTGTTGAACATTGACAAGGACCACGGCTCGTAGAGTGATGTACCAGTGAACATGGTATTTCCCTGGAAAATGGCCTGGGATAAGTAGAATAGAACCTCCTTGTAGAAAGTGGACAACACAAACTTCGAAGTTCTAATGTAGTTGTATCTTCCATGAACGAGTAATAGCTTTTGCAAGAATCTGAACTGGGCAATAGAGTAATCTGAGGATCTCGCAGCTTGTAATCCTTCCTTACCAGTGATCCCAATACCAATATCAGCACTCTGGATCATCGCAATATCGTTGGCACCATCACCAATGGCTAGCGTCACTTGATTCTTTTTCAATTTTCTGACACTTGACACCATCATTGCCTTCTGAGATGGACTGGCTCTGCAGCAAATGACAGAATCAGTCTTCGTACATAGCGAGATAAAGATAGACCACAAGGAAGTATCAGCTTCAAAATCACCCAATGTAGCACCATCAATAACAACAACACAATGAGCCACGCTTCCATGGTCCAATTCTAATTCAGCAGCAGTCATCTTAGCAGTAATATCCCCATCTTGGGAGTCTAAAACTACCAATGTGGAGTAATCTTTGATTAACTTGCATGAATAACCAATGTTGATGGCTGTCTCTCTCTTGTCACCAGTCAACATCCAAAGCTTGATACCAGCTCTTCTCAATTTCTCGATACTCTCAGATACACCATCTTGTAACTTGTCTTCAATAGCAGTAGCCCCCAAAAGTTCTAGGTTGTTTTCCAACAAACCACCAACTTTCTCAGTCAAGTTGGCCCTATCTTTCAGAGAAGCCTTTGCACTCGCATACTGAGCAGCCCACTCATCGTATTCATTCTGATCTAACCACCTAAATCCGTACAACAACGTACGTAGACCGTCAGTGGAGAATTCATCAATGTGTTCCAATGTCTTTTCAATCACATACTCCTCATTCAGAACCATTTTGTCATTTCCAATATATTCTTCAACTGAGGAAATATTGTACTTCTTCTTCTGTTGTAGATGTAAAGACTTTCTGGATTCCGAAATCACATCATCCAACTCTTCCTCTTCACGTCTCTGGTTAGAAATAACGTCATCTATGGTGTGGACTCCAGAATGGATTGATCCCAGTGAGGGCCTTGAGAACTGGAAGCTTGGTCGAGATATGGAGGCACCAGTCGTGCCCCCTGTGTTGCTGTTATCCATTGACTGCCGTTGGTGGAGGACCACCTGTGCTTCTTGGGCCCTTCTGAGCCTGGAACTATCAAAGTTCTCCTGTCTCTTTCTGGAAGTCAAATCAACGTCTTTCAGTCTATCCAGAATAATGTTGTCAGCACCTTTGCAAAGCAAACAGATTCTTCCATCTGGGAACTTCAAAATGACAGTCATTCTCTTTCTGACAGAGGAGAATTCAACAACATTCAAAACTTCATACCTCTCATCCACTGGATCTTCATCCATACCACGAGGGTACGTTCTGATAACTAACTCCCTTTGGGTTTTCCCATACACAACGTATCCCATATCCCTTGCTGCAACGACTAAAGCCAACTCATCAGGGGATGATGACTGATACTCAATTTTATCATCACAGTCACCATCTTCTGAGAGATTTTTGGGTAAACATGTGTGACACAATGCAAGGGATAAGATAAAGAAACTGGCCTTCTTTGAGAATAGGGTGTTTGGATGCAGTTGTAAGTGGTTCAATAACTCTACTGTGTTTCTAATTTTTGGTTCCTTGCTGGAATCAGGTAGCGACTGCATTTTGGATAAGGGAGTGTGTTTGGTGGTTTTGGAAGACAATGCAGACGCCAAACTTGGTCTTCCTGTGTAGATTGTGTTGCTCTTTCTGATATCAATCGAAGCCCTTGGTGATACTGTGCTCACAGGATGTTGAGTGATGTCATCTCCTCTTTCTTCGTCTTCTTCTTCTAGTTCAGGAGGAGACAAAGAAGAAGGGATCACCTCTGAATCATCAAGCTCATGGGACCATGCCGTACCATTCACGGAAAACTTTCTAAAGATCATCAAATTATCAGTTAAAGTACCAGTCTTATCACTGAAAATATAGCTAACTTGACCTAATTCCTCTAGAATAGTCGCAGTTCTGGCCTCACATGGAGTGTTTGAAGGCTTGTGGTACATATCAATATCCCACTGTAGGAACAACATCTGAACAACCTTGATAATTTCTGTGGTCACATATAAAGACAAAGGAATCAACGTGTTGTACATGATAATAAAAGACATAATAGTTGGTGCAACACCAGCTTCTTCTCCAAACAAGTACCAAGCTCTTGTTTTATACCTGTTGAAAATGATTCTCTGGGCCATGAATGAAAACATTGCCAGGGATAAAACAACAAACACCATGAAAATAACAATCAAATTGATAGCCTTCTGCAATTTGGGAGCCTTTGTTCTAGGATTCCTAATTGCATTCATTCTAATCTTAGACTCTTCTCCTGTGAAGACCACTAAACCAAGCACACTATTTGTGTTTCTGATAATGGAGCCTCTGTAAATAACGTTGTCAGGCCCAAGAGGGTAAACGTGATTATCAATGATGACATTACCTTCAAAGTTATACAAGTCTGTATTTGGATCCTCAATGTTGATAGAACCTTTGAACTCCTTCAATCCCTGAGCGCTGTTCATGACACTAGTGATCTTGGAGTGAGGAATCTTGGACTTGAGGTTTGTCTCACCGTCCAAATCCATGGTCTCTATGAAGACTTCGTTATCATTCTGACCGTCAGAGGTAAGCAAAACAACATCAGCTGGTACTGGTTCATCCTGTTCAAACCTAATAATGTCACCAACTTTGATATCCTTCCACTTGATTTTGGAGACTTTCAAGCCAACTTCTTTGAGTTTGTGCTCATTGGAGAAAGTGTTCTTTTGGGCTGAAATATCATCGTCCGAGGAAGTATCGTGGTTAAACTGTGAAGGATTCAGTTGGGCTGCAGAAGCCTGGCTCACAGCCCTCGTAATTGCATATAGGTCAAGATCACCGGCTTCTTCGCCAGGAGCACTATCGGTAGAAGTCACAACTTTAGTGAATTTGTTATTTTCCTTCTTATCTTGCAAGTTTCTTCTGTAGTCATCATACCCTTCTCTCAAAATGGAAATCGTAACAAAAATCAACAAGGGAATAATAGTAGTGTATGTACCAGTAGTAGACCAGGATGGGATCATTTGGAGCACTGACACTGTCAAGAAGTAGAGGTTAGCAATCTTACTGAACTGGAAAATCAACTGTCTTGGTAAGAATGAGTAGATTGAGTATCTAGATGACGAAATCGTGTTGTCAACAAATGGTCTATTGTATCTCTCGTCAATCAAAGTATAATCAGACGACACCGAATGTGTCGGGAACTCGTCTCTATCAAAGTCTTTGCACACTGAGATGGGAATCTTTCTCCCATCTTCCGACCCTTTCTCTGGTCTGTTGTTCATCAGCAAGTTCTTCAGATCAACCAGTTTCTTTTGAATCTTCCCTCGCTTACCAGCATACTGGTTATTGGGTGTATGCCTTACTATTCTCGCACTTTCTGTCAGGCTCACCTCAAGGGAATCATCCTCCCTTTCTGAAAATGTGAGCTGTCTGGTGTTGGGCGATACAGGTTCTAATTCAATGCTCGTCGTCGCAGTTGTGGTTGTGGTTGTGGTTGTGGTTGTGACTGTGGTTGGGCCTGCCGGGGTCGGGGTCGTGGTGTCCTCAATGGTAACTTGCGCTTCATCATCTTTTGGCGTCGCTGTACCCTTGAAGAACAGCTGTGTCCGCAACGAGTAGCCTCGTGGCCTGTTTCTCGATGGATCAGGCATTGTGCTAAAGCTCTCCTTTCCCTTTCTTTTAATAGTCTATCAACAGAGGGCCGCAGGGGGTATGGTATGATAAAAAGGCAAAACAAAACAAAAAAACAAAAAAAAGACAACACGTCTTGAGCGAGCTGTTTTGCACCACCGATGGTTATCCAGCAGAGAGCTCTGTTATCTGAAACTCAAGTGTAGATTTGATGATTGTCCCTCTGACTTCAAGAAGCAGGCGAAATGTTTTTGTTCTTTGTTTTGGTTTTGGTTTGTGGTCTGTCACACAGCTGCGGATCAACAAAAAAAAATGCAACAAAAGAAGAAAAAAGCGAGCAGGTGGGGTGAGCTTATATAATCATTAAGTGGTGGGATGCATAATGATCACATAATCAATATGAATAAGATACGAAATATGGAATATGTCTGTTATGGAGAGAGATGGTGGAGGGAGATGGTGGGGAGTTTATCTGTGTATTCATTCTCAACAAGAAAGACCTAACTTTTTTTGCTCAGTGTTGTCTAGACTCTAGAGATTCCAGGATGACTTGAGATAGCTCAGAAGCACCTATCGATGCCTTGGACAAGTCATCACTGAGCGAGCCGACAGGCTGCTTCAGCCACTGTATGATCTTCGCAGCCTCGATGACAAACTTAAAGACTCTCTTGAGGTCTCTCTCGAGGTTTACAAATGAGCTCTTTTCATGGGCAAACAGGACTAAAGATGAATCAAGAAAGCCCTTGAGTGCGTCCTTAGTCTTGTTGGTGGTGGTGGTGCTGCTGCTGCTGCTGTACTTCTCCAAAATGGTTTGGACGACGACACCTAGGATAGTTGGAGGAGTGATTCTTCTAAATGGACTCTCTTTCACCAAAGACCTCCATTCGTCAGTCGACTTGTCAAGCTTGGCAACCTCAGAATTAGCCAAAGAGTTCACCAATACTGCCTCAAATAGTTCACTGGCGCTGACTTTGGTCACATCGATGCAAGTTCTGAAAGACAGCAACGCCCGTGAAAGAGGACCAGCATAGTTGTGTTGGTGTTGTTCTGGAGTGATGAACACGGCTAGCCTGGTAACCAACTGGATGATTTTGCGTTCAGAGGGTTCCTTCGTTTTAATGGACCCCACCAGGTTGGCTGAAAGGTCTTCAGTCAGATCAAATGGGCCAAGCTTGAGGAAAATGAGCAGCAACAGATACTGCTCTTGGAATTGAGGATCAAGGTTCTTCAGGGAGTAAAGTGAGTCTGTCCATTTGTTCGCCTTGATTCTCTTTGTTTCTGGGTCAAAGTCAAAAAACTCAAGCAGATACAGTTCTCTTAGCAGAGATGTGCCAATGATTTCCTTGTTGGAGACAAGCTTATCAGAATCTTTTTCCAGCTTGAATGCATTGTCCTTGCTAACCAAATCTTCGTTTTCTAACGATTGTAAAAACTCACCCATTTTAAACTCCCCTTTTCCTCTCACAACAAGGTCCTTTAGTCCAAAGTACAAAGGACTGGACCCCTTAGTAGTCAGCTCAACATCGTGGTTGTCAAAATTCTTAACGAATTTAATCTTCTTAACCTGGTAGAAGCGGGCCATATTTTGGGTCAGGAGGTTGATCGCTTTCCTTTTCATCGCCAATGAAGAATTGACAACGGCCTTGTACTGTGCCGTGACAGTTGTTTCCATTGGAGAACTTTCAAAGTAGATACCAGATACAATTGACTCCAGAACCTTGATATCAACAAGGCCAAGTGATTGGTAGTACAAGTACTCATGAGGTAGTCTTTGTCCGATAATGTCGTGGAGATCAGTTGGGGGACATGTATCGGGATTGGTAAGGGCTGGGTCATCGTTGCCGTCAAACTGGGCCAACTCAACACGGCCACCAGCCTTCAGAACAGGAGTGTACTGTAGAGCCATAACCCCGCGTTGGAACTTTGTTATGAAATCTTCGTTCTCCAGAGCAAGAACAGCAGAATAAATCCCGCCTGCTCCATTGGCAGCAGCAGCGTTGGTGACGATCTCTACACCAGTGCTGAACAAATGGTTCAGTTGATATGGAGCTTGAGGGTAAAATGGCATAGTGGTGGGTTGCAAGTCACAACCAACGGATACTGCGATTGCGACAAGCTGCTCTTGAGAGATGTTGAGCTCGGACAAAAATCTAGGTTTGTCAATAAATCGGTACTCCGGCTGAGCAAGGTACTCCATTCCCAAGACAAACTTGTCGATTGATGGAAGCAAAATGGTCTCAGTTGGCCCATATATAGCATCAATGAGATCTTCTTGTAGCATGTATCCCAATTGAACCCAGGAAAAGTATGGAGCTCTGACGTATTTCAAATCTTTCTCGATGAAGTAGTCTACGAGTTCCTTGAAGAGAACATCAATCGAAAGAGGAGTGTGATATTCCCTGAAACTTTCGAATGGCAATGGCAATGGCAGTTGTTGATCTGCTGCGTTGTGTTTGGCAAGCTCAGCGTACTTACTCCAGGCAAGGTTTCTCTGTCTCTCGCTTGGAGTCATATCCTTTGAGTTGTTCTTCTGAATGACATCGGCAATTGCATTGCCACTAAAGACAAATACCGGGGTGATGTTGTACTCCTTGAATACACGAAGATCTGACTCGATGTGGAACTTCAAAGATGCTGGGAATCCACCAGTAGCAGTCAAGAAAGGCTCCTTCTTGCTAGAGGCGAGCCTGTTGATGTAGTGGTTCACGTCAATACCCAGACGTGCATCCTGGAAAATCGACACCGGAATCAACTTGGCTGCATTGCGCTCAAAGAAGAACGACTCGAGGGATTTGACAGGCATCTCAGAGACAGTTGATGATTTGCAGCACTGTGTCCGTCCGTGAAATTTAATCTGATTGAAGTTTCCCTCCCTTTGATTAAAAACAAAAATACACATACAACATCCTGGTCGGGATTTGAAAGAGTTCCGACCTATAGAGAATTTACAGATAGGCGAAAACTCTACTCAACAACTCGTTCATTCTTTCATTCCCAATGATTTGATAACGATTATGATAACCATCGTAATGATAATGATGACGACAACGACACTATTTTTATTCTATGTTTAGTTTTGTTTTTTCATCTTCTATGGAGACCAGATGTTCAACAAGTGGAACGGGTAGCCCGGAGACTTGAAATGGAAGATGGAAATTAGCACACTGTACATCACCAGGATAATAGTCAACAGCACGAAAACAACAACTAGGTGCACACGGTCGTTTTTAATTTGTTGGACCTTAGTTACCAGACTAACAAGGCCAAAAGCGAGTACCAGGTAGATAAATGTCATGGCTTGGGTCTCTGCACCAACCTGTTGTTGTTGTCCTGGGGCAAAGTACTGTATATCACCCCTAGGGCCAGCTCTGATATAAGGAGTGCCTCTGATGGTGTTGAACATGTACCCAGTGACAAAAAATAGAATAGACATCACTGTGACGGCACCCCATAGTTCTTTTCTCACAGCCAAAGCTGAAAGCGATTTGATGTTTCTCTTTCCCAGCAGAACAATGACAAAAGTGCCAATGGCAGTGATGGCAATGGACCCGTAGTTCACTGGTTCAATGACACTGAAGACAATGCCAGTCTTGGAGGCTAGAGTGCCCGCGACGAAGCTGGCAAACAGGGTTGGATCCTGTGGAACATTGATACCTTCGAAGCCCTGGTTGAATTTCCTGTCCCCAGTGGTTGGTGGATACAAGTAGAGCTTAGGCACATTGTTCAGCTGGAATTTCTGGAAGACTTGCTTGTCGCCATCAGCAAAGTCTGCCTGGGCAAAGAACAACTTGTCGCCGTCTGGGTGTTCTTGTGCCCAGCTGGCAGCTACTTTCTGGAACTCCGGTGCAATGCCCTGGCAGATCAGACAGCCGATCTCCTTCTGTGTTGCCGTGAGCAGCACCAGAATGTGACTGTCGGATGGACCCGATAGCAGCGCGTCCATGTTATCCGATGTAAGCTTGATGACGCTGCTGCTGCTGCTGGAGCTGTCTCTCATAAGCTCAACGAGCTCCTGGTTATTTAGAGCACCAACAGCCTGCAATAGACTCAACAGAAACGGAAGCACAACGCTGAACAGTCTCATTTGTCTGTGTCTTTTTTGGTCTCTAGTGGTTTCAGCGGGTCCCCTGGCTCTGAAGTGAAGTTGATGATTTTGTTTTTGTTCTTATAATTTACGTTTCGTGTCAGAGTCGGAATTTTGCCGAATGGTCGGAATTTGATGTTGAGAAGGGATTCCTTGCTTACCTCAGCGATGGGTAAAGGGTATAACCTATCTATATATATATATTTATGTGGTAGTGTGTACAACTGTGGTTTAGTGGGATTCTAAATGAAGCTATTGCGGCCATAGTTAAAAATAAATTAGGAGAGAGCCCAGACGCCTCCCAAATACAACAACCAAGGCTTGTGGTACGCTCGTATCATCATATTATATTGTTGTTCATTACGTATATATGTCGTTGAAACAAATAGTATACATCAGTGACAGGCCATTGAGTCCTGAATTTCTGTTCCAAAAAGGTAGTTCCCAATACCAGCACCAACCACCACACTGAGCATGACCCAGCCATTGTAGGTCATAAATACAAGCATCAACATGTACGAATATCCCACCAAGAGGGCATAGAGGGCAGACAGCTGTGCCCGTGAGACACGTTCTTTGGCTAGCGAGTTAGTATTTGCATGTTCTATATCATTCTCCAGTCTAAGAAGCGTAGCTAGAAGACTTGTTAGCAACGGGGTGGGCCTCACCCCTAGGGGTAAACGAAACACGAGAATAGTAAAGATTCAACTCACGTCTGTTGCACTCGATGCGTTTGACACGGGCACGTAGCCACTCGTAGAGGACACCGGCTCCAGCAACAATCACTAGGGAGAATATAAGGCCCACACTAGAGGATATGTGCCACCATTTGAAGATGATGCAAAGGTTTGTCCAGTCCCAGGTGAAGCTCATCTAGTCTTGTTAATTATTTCTGAAAGAGAAAACAAAGTAGAGAGGGGAGACTCACGTTCATTGAGCACATGGCTTCGTCACCATGCTCCATTCCTGGCATACTGTGTCCCATTTGTGAGTGATCCATACTGGTACTACTGTTTTGCTTTTGTTGTTTGTGTATATGTGTACAATTAAGGGGATTTAACGCCTTTTTCATTTTCTTTCCGCTGTGAACCAAACCCCGGATCGGGAAGGGAAGTAGATACAAAAAACGGTGCTACAGAACAAGGTTCTTTTTCTTATATACGCGTTCATTCAAACATCAAGTTCAAGTTTCGACTTAGATGGCAACAGACTTTCTGAAGTTGGCACCAGCGTAGACAGCCTTGTCACCCAACTCTTCCTCGATTCTCAAGATTTGGTTCAACTTGGCCAATCTCTCAGATCTAGCTGGAGCACCAGTCTTGATTTGTCCTGATCTCAAACCAACAGACAAGTCAGCAATGAAGGTGTCCTCAGTCTCACCGGATCTGTGGGAGACCATTAGACCCCAGCCAGCAGAGTAAGAGTCATTTGCAGCCTTGATGGACTCAGTCAAGGTACCGATTTGGTTAACCTTCAACAATAGAGCGTTGGCAGACTTCTTCTCGATGGCAGTGGCAATTCTGGCAGGGTTGGTGACAGTCAAATCGTCACCAACGATTTGAATGTCAACAGTGGACAAAAAGTGACTCCAAGCGTCCCAGTCATCCTCGGCAAATGGGTCCTCAATGGAGACAATTGGGTACTCCTTGATCAACTCTTGGTACAAAGTAGCCAATTCCTGACCAGACAACCACTTGGATGGGTCAGACTCTGGGTTCTTAAAGTCCATGTCGTACTTACCATCCTTGTAGAACTCGGAGGAGGCAACGTCCAAGGCGATAGAGATCTTACCCTCGTAACCGGCCTGCTTGATGGAGTCAACAATCAAGTCAAGGGCCTCTCTTGGGGTGGAAATATCTGGGGCAACACCACCCTCGTCACCAACGTTACCAGCGGATTGGCCGTATCTCTTCTTGGTTAGAGACTTCAAGGTGTGGTAAACCTCAGAACCAATTCTCAGAGCCTCGGAGAAGGTCTCAGCACCAGTTGGAACAATCATGAACTCTTGGAAGGCCAATGCACCACCAGCGTGGGAACCACCGTTCAAAACGTTTTGGAATGGGACAGGCAAGACATATGGCTTTGGGGTCTCGGCCAAGTCAGACAAGTGCTGGTACAATGGGACGTTCTTCTCAGAGGCAGCGGCAACAGCAGTGGCTAGAGAGACACCCAAGATAGCATTGGCACCAAGCTTGGACTTGTTTGGTGTACCATCCAACTTTAGCAGGAAGTCATCAACGGCAGCTTGGTTCTTGATGTCCAAGTTGGCGGCAACAACGGCTGGAGCAATGATCTCGTTAACGTTGGCAACAGCCTTGGTGACACCCTTGCCCAACCACTTGGACTTGTCACCGTCTCTCAACTCCAAAGCTTCGTGGACACCGGTGGAGGCACCGGATGGAACAATGGATCTGAATGTACCCTTCTCGGTGGTTAGCTCAACCTCGACGGTTGGGTTACCACGGGAGTCGTAGACGTATCTGGCGTAGACTTTCTGGATGGCCATCTTGTTTTTCTATGTAACTTTGATTCTTGGGGGCGAATTGAGGAAGAAGCGAGTTTGCGGCAGCAACGAGATTTAAATACTGGCTGGGTAGCGCCAGCGCGCAACTGCTCCAAGCTCCTGCCTGAGTCCCGGTAAATACACACAACAGCAGGTGATGCATGGCAGCGGCCATCCGCTGACGAGTCGCGAAATTGACCACCACACACATACCGACCACTACCAAAACCCCTCTATTTGAAAGTCAATTGAATCACTGAGTAGACTTCTGTAATGGTCAACCACTCCCACACCAATTGGTCCACACCTTTTGACAAACCGCCGTCTCCTCACTCAAAGCCCTCTTGACCACACCTCCCCGTTTTCTTTTTTGCTCTTGTCCTGGTCCCCGGGTCGCATAGGGATCGGACCGTGTTTACAATTCCGGTATATCACCATGATTATGTCATGTATGAGTAATCAGGGAGTAGGGGCCGTCATGTGCTTCTCTGGCATCTGGTGATATGTTTGGGCCACATGAGCCTTCGGTTCTTGTGATGGTGACAATTGTGATCTGTTAAAACATAAACAGGTACTCAACTGATTCCCTGAAGTTCTCTCGCTGTCGCCCAATCACCGGAACTGCTGTCAAGGAGGAATCAACCTCACTTCCAGTTGTCCAGAACCTTTTTACCCCCGGGGCGAGGGCCCCTTGCGAAAAAAGGAATGTGTGGAGAGAACACCACACACAAGGCTGAATGAATGAACCACCACCATCAGAGCACTGATGGATTCCCTGGACTCCAATTGATTTACTAGAGAGGTTGTCCTGGTAATCACCGAACTGCCAGTGGCATCATGCGTCCTGTCCGTGTATTATTATCCAATGTATATATGGCTTATAGTTTCGACAGAGGAGACCAACCCTCCTTTCCTTTCTTATTTCTGGTTGTTGTTGTGTTTTTTCATGTCAATGTTGTAGAACAGAACTAGATCTAATCACTTATGGTTCATCACTATTGATTCTCAATTCCATCACAACAGAATTGTTTCCAAGATTCTCTATTTCCACTTCCAAATGGAATTGATCTCGATTGACACATTGGGAGATTTTCCAGCTGTGGCCTTACCGATTCAGTGTTCTGTGGAATTTTTTTTTTTTTTGTGTTTTCGTTCGCTTGATGTGAAAAATTTCCGGGTTGAATATATATGCTGCCCTTACCGAAAAGTTTTAAACCACGCGCAAAAACAGTAGGAAAAAAAAAGCTCACCAAACAAAACAAAAAAAAATCAAAAATTGAAAGTGAAAAGTTTCACAGACAAGAGACTTAGGAACTAAACTAAAACCTATCAAAAAAATGGCCATCTCCAAGAACCTTCCACTATTGAAGAACCACTTCAGAAAGCACTGGCAAGAACGTGTCAAGGTTCATTTCGACCAAGCTGGTAAGAAGGCATCCAGAAGACAGGCTAGAGTCTCCAAGGCTGCAGCCATTGCCCCAAGACCACTAGACGCTTTGAGACCGGTTGTCAGAGCTCCAACTATCAAATACAACAGAAAGGTCAGAGCTGGTAGAGGTTTTACCCTTAGAGAGATCAAGGCTGCTGGCTTGACTGCTGCATATGCCAGAACTATTGGTATCGCCGTTGACCACAGACGTCAAAACAGATCCACTGAGATCTTTGAGCTGAACGTGCAAAGATTGAAGGAGTACCAATCTAAGTTGATTGTCTTCCCAAGAAAGGGTAAGGCTGCTGAGACTGAACAGGTTTTGTCCACTGCTGCTACCTTCCCAATTGCCCAACCAGCTACCGAGTCCGAGCCAAGAGCAGTTGTTGTTCCAGAACAATCTGCTTACAGAACCTTGAGATTGGCCAGATCTGAGAAGAAGTACAAGGGTATCAGAGCTAAGAGAGCTAGAGATGCTGCTGAAGCTGAGGCCGAGAAGAAGAAATAGACCGTTTATTTCTTATGATGAATTTTTTGGTTTTAATGTTGTGTTTTTTTCTGGGTTCTTCAAGGACTGATTAGGTCGGTCGGTCCCCTTCTTGTATAATAATGATTTGGGTTTTTAACTATATTAACTTATAGTGATTTTTCTTCTACCTTCTTTGATCTAGTTTTATGCCTCTCTCGAGCCTTTTATCTTTGTGTTAACGACAAATCTACAAGGTAAAAAACCTCTTGTAATTACTGGTCATGAAGGTTTTAATTTACTGTAAGGTAACTTATAAAGAGCAGCGGAGTTTAATCGAACAAACCGAAACCCATGTCATCATCGGACTCTTCAGCTTCCTCAGCAGCTTCCTCAGCTGGAGCAGCGTCAGAAGAGGAGGCAGCGGCGGCGGCACCAGATGGAGCGGCGGCAGAACCAGCAGAAACAGTAGTGAAGCCAGCTAGAATCTCCTTCAAGTCCTTACCCTCAAGGGCAGTAGCAAAGACATCAGCCCAGACCTGTGGTGTTATTGTTAGTATTACCGATATGGAAGAAAAACATATCATGGACTGGGGGCTCTTGGTTGGTGGCTTGGTTCTCTGATTGGATGGTGAAGCTAGATGGTACTATCGCCTTGAAAGCATCAATCAGAGAGATGTTCAAAGAGTACTCCATCGTTTCACTATAATGGCTCTTCGTGATAATATCTAGTAATCAACAGCAAATGAGTTGTGTGTGTGTGTGTGTGTGTGTTCAGTTCAATGGTAGCCCCCTCAGTCACATCAGTGTGTTGTCTGTTTTAATGTAAACGTACTTGGTCAAGCTTAGCACCGGCAGCGTTGGCCAAAGTCAACAAGTTCTCGGAGGTGATTTCAACACCAGAGTCAGCAAGGATCAAAGCAGCGTAGGAGACAATAGCGTCAGACATTTTTGGTTGTGTGTGGTGAGAGCCTTTCAAAACCAACCAACTCTTGTTGTTGTTCAACACTTTTTTTTTTTCACCACCACCTCCATCATCATTCTGGCTTACCCGGGATGGGATTCCATTATTTTCGGTAAGGGCAGCAGCAGCACAGCAGGCCAGGGGATTTTGGAAAAACAAATTGATTGCCCTTTTATATCACGTGATGTTTTATGGGGCTTTTATTGTATGGAGGAGCTGGAGATTACAGAAATATTTTATAAGCATAAAGGTGTCATAAATCAAACTATTTACAAAAAAACTCTCGGAATATCACAAATTCGAGATGATAGAGGACTATTTATAGGGATGCACTGTTTACTTCTTGAAGAAAGCAGCCAAGTTCTTCAACCAGGAGTTGTACTCAACATTCTCCTTGTACAAGCCATAGTTCAAGACAAATTGGTACAATTCCTCATTGACTCCTCTTGAAGACAAGTAGTTCTCCAAGTTCACTTGCAAAGCCTCATCCAGGTTGCTGAAAGCAGGACCATTGTAGGCTAGCTCGCGTTGGTGCTCGGCCTCAGAGGTCTCAGTCAATGCCTCGGCAATGTTCTTGTAAGTAGTGACAGACTCAATAAAGGTGGCACCATCCTCTGGACCAATCAAGACATCAAAGGCAACGGCAGAGGAGTCAGACTTCTTCTCAACAACAACATTCAAGTTGATGTAAGAGTTGTCAGCCGATTCCTCATACGCAGCCTGGGCCTCTTCTTCTGTCAAACCCTCCTCTGGTTCTTGGGAAGCTTGAACATTGGCAACCTGGTTGACGTCAAAGAAGACATTGACAACTTCAGTTGGGCCACGGTGTACTAGCTTTGCCAAAGCAGAGCCGCTGTTGTCTTCAATGACAAACCCTGAGGAAGAAAGGAAAGATTCAAGTTCCTGTGGAAAGGCTTCATAGTTCTCAGCCTCATGTTCCAATTCGTTCTTTAGGGATTCAGCAACCTCAGCAATGTTCTTGTTGGCAACAACTGTGGAGGAGGAGAACAAACGGGCTGATCTGGCGGCAGAGACAACTAGTCTTGGAGCAATGGAGGAAGCAGTGGCTTGACGAAGGGCCTGCTTAGAAGCATTCTTCAAAGAGTTGGATAGAGCTAGACGAAGAGACATCTTGTGATTAGTTACTAAGGAGGAAGTTGTTTTTTGCTTGTAAGCTGATGCTAGTGGCAGTTCCTCTTTTTAAATGTTTTCCTTTTTTTAATATATAAAAATAAAAATAAAAATAAAAGAAAAAAAAAGGGTAGGGTTTACGAGCTTATATAATCACCACGTTTTGTGTGTGAACACAACCATCGTATTAAATCTTTTTTAATAAAAATAGTGTACAAATAAAATGTGTGTGTCTCCATAATGTCTTCTCCTTCAATGAGTAGTTATTTGTTTATGATGTGGGAAGGTTTCAATTATTGTTAGTCTTCATCAGCGATCTTGAACCATTCTTGAACAAACAGTGAAGAACGACGGAAACGACGTTCCTGGTACTTTTCATAAATACTCTTGTGATGTTCTTCAGGTGTTCGACAAGCCTCAAGCAATGTCTGTGCCAATGATCTCAACTGATCTGCTGTGTAACCAGAATAATAAACATGAGCCTCGGTCCAATCTCCGCGATTTAACAGCAAGCGACTCAAGTAGTGAGCACCTGCAGCCAACCAACTTGGGGGCGAGGCAACAAACCTGTAGTCCATAACTGTAATCTCCAAAAAGTATTTTGCCAAAGTTCTTGTTTCAAAGTCGTAATCATCCGCTTTACTCGTACGTCTCAAGAAGGACATAGGACCTGGCCAACCCATTTCAAACTCTAAAACATCAATCATAAACCTTTCAGCTTTTAAAATGTCTTCAACGGAGTAGGCATGATCAACCATGTAGGCAATCTCTTGAACACTCGGACAATTGATCTCTTCATATTTCGCGGCAATGAACAAGGCAACTGCTCCAACCAATTGAAACCTGCTCAACGAAACCTTTCTCTTACTCAAAAATCTATCAATATAGTTGACGGTCAAAAATAACGTCTCTGGTAACAAATTGAACCTTGAGTGGACCTGAATCAACCAGTCTATAAGAATACTTCTCATATTCCACTTCAACTCTGATTGATACTTCATATAGCGAGGGTTAGGTCTGTACTTCATCTCCAATGAGTGCATGTAGTTAAAGATCTCTGGGGAATATTCTGCAACCATTGATACATCAAACGAATCCTCATCCTCTTCATCCAGAGTCTGGGAGTAGAACTTTCTGTAAATGGAAAACAACTCCTGGTGGATCTCTGGTGTCAATTTTGGCATCATGCCTTGTGGGATCTCATCGGTATCATCCTCATCAAGAATAGAGCTTTCATCCAGATATGAAGTTTCAGTTTCAGCAGCAGCACCATCATCATCGTCATCATCGTCATTATTATTAATATTATTATTATTATTGTAATCATCATCAATTTGAGATTGAACTCGAATTTCTGATAAGGGTTTACGTTCTCTCACAACCGGAGGAGCTCTTGCTCTAAGAAGTCTGTGGTGATGCCCTAAATTTTCATCGTGAACTGTCGATGAGTGCTCTGAGTAGACAGGGACTCTCTGAGGTGGTTTTTGTAATGCAATTCTTGAGTTTCTTGTGGTAACATTCGATGTCACATCACCCAATGCAATTCTGTTATTTGTTGTCGATGGTGCAGTAGAGGTAATTGGGTGTTGTGACTGTGATGACTGTGTTGTGCTTTTTGAGATCTTGTGTCTGGGAACATCACTGTTTTCATTAGTTGCACTTCTATAGCGATAGGAGTTTTCCATGTCGATGTTAGTGTGGTTGTTGTTGTGGTTGTTGTTGGTGCAAAGATAATTAAAATAGTAAGCGTCAAAATGAAACTCCTCAAAACAAGACGCCGTTCTTGTAGGTTAACACAAAGTAGGCGGCAGCAGTAAGGAATAGGAACTGAAGGGGTTATGGCGTTGCAGATAAGAAGAGTATGATGTAAACTCACTCACTCCCACGCACAGACAGACTCTTTCTCTCTCTCTGTCTCTCTGTCTCTCTTAACAACCAAGATCGGTATGGGTCCACCAGGAAAATTCTAGCAGGTAAACAACAAACAAAAGTGAGAATAGATGGCAATAACAGACTCAGATGTAGATCAAAGAGGTGAAGTAATATATCTCGCCTTTTCTTCTCTAGATACAGATAAGAGTGCGTTGGAAGGGGTGTAAAACCTATGTGGGTTAGTTTCACAAGGGGAAGGGAATAAGAACCAAAAGCAAGCTCAACAGGGAGAATTTTTGTTGGCGGAAAATGGGGAAGCGAGGGACAAGGGTGGGAGTGTGTACAAAAAAAAGGAAGGAAGGTATGAAAAGCCAGACGCACACAGAGGGGGCAAATCGATGTGTAAAAAGGAAGCCTTTGTGGTTTTTGTGGGAAGATAAAATTGAGATTTGTGTGGTTTTTTTTGTTTTTGTTTTTGTTTTTGTTTATTTTGTGTACAAAAAAAAAAAACATTGTTGTCATGACAACTAATGATCTCCAAACAAACAATTGGTAACCTGGACAACCACGACAACCACGGAAAAAATTCCAGAACTGTCTTTCTTCTCTAAATCAGCAATCAGCAATCAGCAACAAAACAAGTTAGTTGACTATATGGAGATGTGCAAACGGTGTATTAATCAACTATAATATAAAAATTAAAAAAAACATTATGTATTATTATTATTATTAAAACTTTGTAGAGTACGAATTGTACTGCAGTATGGCAGAATGTAAATATATATATACCAAGATAAGGTGGAATCGTGCCCCGGGCTTGTTCACATACAACATTTCTTATCATTATTCAGGCTTTCTTCTCTGGTAATGTATGTGATTGGTTCATAGTTGAATAAAAGTCTGCCAAAGAAAGCGCCAAGGATACAAGAAATGATAATGTACCCATTGTAGTACATGAAGAGCAACATAATGATATATGACTGACCCCATTGGATGGTAAAGATCAAGGCTCTGATAACGTGCTCCACGAGGTTTGGATACACTTTACCTAGACGGGTTCCTGCTTGGAAGTCCCAGATCCACTGGTGACTCAAAGTGTAAAGGATCGGCTGGAAAAGGTTGGAGCCCGAGTACATGGTTGCAGCCTTGTTCTCGATGGTCTCCTCAGAGAGTGAGAATTCATTCTTCTCGATAGAGCCCTCACTGCCTGCTGTTCTTTTCTCTTCCAGAGCTAGATATTTTCTTCTGGAAATGGCAGCATCGTACTCTCTGGCAACTCTATGCAACCACTGAGCAGACAAAACCAGTAGGAAGACCCCAATACATGAACCAGCAAATTGGCCCTTGGTGCTGACGTGCCACGATCTTGCAATAAAACAAGAATCAATAGTGTACCAATTCCACATCATCTAGAAGTTCTTCTGGTTAGTCAATATTAATGGAAAGCGTATCAGTGAGGTTACTTACAGAAATCTTACAAGCAGCCTTGGCTGGCGCTGTCGAGTTTGACATTCCACCACCCATGGCACCATGGCCAGAATCACCACCCATACTCATCTTGCTCAGAAAGTTGAAAGCATCTTCAATGTTGTATTGAGCACCATCATTGTTGAAGTAAGTCATATTGAGAAAGCTAGTTATCCGGAGTTTTGCTAATCAAATGAGTGTACTCGTACATACGAAAAACCAACTGTGGGCTGGGCTTTGGTGTCAAATTTATACTCCTCCCTCTCTCCAACATTGTAGCTGCGGAGTGGTCTTTGAACAGACCCCCTTGCATAAAAGTCGTCCGTCCATTTCTACACCAGATAAAATTTCGCCTGGTCATCTGAGATAAGCTTCATCTTTATATATATAACATATATATAGATCGAGGGAAGATCGACGAACACCTCTGCAATGTGAGAACATTCCTCCTCCACTCTTCTATGGATAACCCATGATACCCTTCCAGGTGTTTTGTCTTTGAATGTGTGGTCTTCATTAGATGTGGTTCATTAATAAATAGGCAAAAAAAATTGAGCAAATAAACCTGATTGGTCGAAAAGTATACAAACATATAAATTTATATAGACGGCGAGCAAATTTTAACGAGCATTTTAAAAACGAGCATTTTTTTGTGTTAAATAAAAGCAACAACCACAACATGCACATTGGGGGGTTCATCGTTTGTGTCATTTCATCTCATCTAAATTTAAATGGAGATACGTACTCACTTTGGAATGTGTCGGTCGATAAGGCCATAATACAATTCTAATTTTTACAATGAATGTAGTGTATTGGAGCTGCTGATCATCTCTCAGTCAGTCTCCATCTTATCGTCTGCTTCTTCCTTTTCCGTCTCCGTCTTTTCGTCCTCGATCTTAGCATCTTTATCATTGTCATCGTCGTCATCGTCGTCATCGTCATCATCATCATTGTGATCTCTGGCATTAGAGACAGAGTCCAAGCGATCCAACCACTGTTGCACATCATCATCATCATACTGCGTGAAGGGGGTGTCTTTTCCCACCACTGCAATCGAGGTGTTCTTGTTGTTCAACTCCTTACCCTGTGCCAAGGTGTCTCTCAATGCATTCAAACCATGGATAATTAACTCTTCCTTGTTCGCACTCTTGTACTCCTCGAATGTTCTCTCCAGATACGTTCTGCCACCTTGCGATCTAGCACCGATTGCAGCACCAACGTACTCTAGGACGTTGCCTGAAGGTTGAAACTCAAACAGGTGGGCACCAGTCTCGTCGTAGCCAACCACAAGCAAACCAACACCATATGGCCTGGAACCGTATCCCTGAGTGTTCTTCTGCGCCTTGTCTGCCAACAGATTGGAGGCCTTCTCCACAGACAATGGTCTGTTGAACACCATCTTCTGGTTCAGCGCGTGCTCCCTGAGGAAGTTGGACAACACTCTGGCATCAGGAGCAAGCCCTGCCAGACCGATACCCATGTGCTCGTCAACCTTGATGATCTTCTTCTGATATGAACCCAAATCCTCCGCATTACGTTTCAATGCCACAAGCGCTACATGGTCCTTGGTGGTGAGCCCCACGACAGCAGAGCCCTGCTTGATCGCTTCGAGCGCATACTCAACCTGGAAAATTCTACCCGTTGGTGAGTATGTAGTCGTATCACCATCGTAGTTGTTTCTGAACATTGTGTTGTTTAAAAGAGAGGCGAATTGAGTCAGGTCAACAAACAAAAGGAACAGAAAGAGTTTGTTTTACTATGAGTTGGCCTTTCTGTGTTTTCTTTGTTTCGCCACTCGATTCCCAAAAAAAAAAATAGATTACGTGGTTTGAAGCGATGGTGATGGAAATTTGCGGAAAACCCATACAGATCACCACTTATTTCATCTTCTTCTTCATCATCGACCTCGTCTACTGTGAGAATCAGTACGGAAGCCATGTCACTTTTTGGAAACCCTTTGTCCAAGATTATAATTCTCTCGGTGATTCTTGCTGTGGGATTTCTAGCGACAATTCTGGCCGGTGCCTTGTACAAGAACTGGTTGCCGTTGATATCGGGTGAGTCCGCATCCTCCTTTCACACTACTGTTGTTTCGTCACAGCTAACACCTATGAGCAGCCGCCTTCTTTTCAGTCGCACAGCTTCCACTGTCTGTGTTCCATGCGAAGTCTAAGGATGACTTTATGAGCGAGTCGTCAGCGTGAGTATCTATCACCCCTCCACAATTCAATTCATCGCCATTGCATGCATATTAACACCTTTTCTCCCAAAAAGCTACGTTGCAGACCTCGGGAAATTCTTGTCCGCCTTCTTAACAACATCAGGGCTTGCTGTAAACTTGGTTCTATACCACTCGAGACAGATCAACCTTACGGCCATGATTCTGAGCATAGTTGGCGGTGTTCTGATCAATGGCACAATCTTTGCCTTTTCCTCTTTCTTTGAGACAGCTGAAGAGGCTGAACTCACTGGATTTGAGATTTAAAGCGAGCAAGTGTTTTGGTTGCGTGTCTACATTCCTTAATACACCGCTGTAACTTTACTAAGTATATAAACTCCCTCCGCTTATTTCAGCTGCCCGTTGATTGTAGCTACCATGTTTCTCTGATGCTTGTAATCACGAAACTCCAATAGGTAGATCCCTTGCCATGTGCCTGTCGCTAACTTACCGTTTGTGATTGGGATGGTCACATTTGCGCCAACAACTGTTGTGTGAAGTTAGTATTACTACCACCACGAATTGGCTATGTATCAAGGTTACGTACGAGTGCTCTTGATATGACCAGCCATGTCATCAGGTCCTTCCCCAGCCTGAGAGTGCTGGTACTTCGTTCCATTTGGATCATCAGGAATTAACTCATTCAAGGCATTATTCATATCATGACGAACATCAGAGTCCCAATTCTCATTCAGCGAGAGACCAGCAGAAGTGTGCTGTAGGAAGAGGTTAACCGTGCCAATCTTGATGTCACCAATCTCTGGAAGAGCGTTCACCACCTCATCAGTAATGAGGTAGACACCACGCGACCTTGGTGTGAGTGCAATCTTCTTTTGGATCCAGCTCATTTTGTTGTTGTCTTTCAATTCGAGTACGCCGCTATTATGGGCTGGGGACCAGCCTGTGTGGCGCTGGCTAAGCTAGCGATGACCCACACTCTTCATTGATTCAGGGTAACCACCACGATTCTCCGCCCTGTTGTTGTGTTCAGGGTAACATGCTTACATGCTTATCTAATCTGTCGATCCGATCCCGGCGCGCCGGCAAGTTCCGAACTCATCATCTTGTTACCGCCATCTTTGAAAGTCACCAGGAGAAAGAAAGGCAATTTGCCTTTCTCTTCGTAGTATTCAATGGACAACTGAAGTATCAACCATGGCCCTGAAGACTTATGATACCACTCAGAGCGCTGCTGGTCCGGTGACCGCAGTGCCTCTCACGCCAGCAGCATTTGCCAAATTCGGTTCCATCATCTCATTCAAGCATCAGTATGAAGATGGTGGTTCAAGCAGCAGTAGTGCCAATTACGGTACTGCAGTGAAAGTTCACAAGGTGTCCAAAATTGAGAACAACTTCTCCCTTGCCCCTTCTGGACTTGGAGCTACTGCTAACTGGAATATCTTTTGCTGCTCGCCACCACCACCTCATCTGTTGAAAGAGACGGACCCGGGCAGACAATACCTTTCCAAAGTACTCGAGAGACACCCATTCAGCTCACAGACATTCATCCCAATGGGTGTGGATAAAGGTAATCAGTCTGCGTATATTGTGATTTGTGCACAGCAGGCTAGCAGTAGCGAGGAGGGGCTTCCTGACCCAGAAACAGTGGAGGCATTTGTCTGCTCTGGTAACCAGGCAGTGACTTATGCACCAGGTGAGTGATGTGATATATGTTTTTGCCAATGGAATTTATACTAACAATGCGTTCTTTCAGGTACATGGCACGCTCCAATGGTATCGCTGGTTGATAAGTTGGATTTTGGTGTCTTGATACACGAGAACAATGTTGATGATGAAAACTGTCAAGAATGCTATTTCGAGCCAGGACTTGATGTCATTATTCCAGATGTCCGTGTAAAGAAGCTGTGACCACTATACCTATTCAAAGTAAGGGGGGAATGTCTATATAATGCATCAATTAGTACTATGTAATGTAATTCATAATCCCATCTCCCGAACAATGTCCCTAGCCAACGGTTTGTTGTTCAACAGCTTGGAGTTGGCGGTGATTCCCTTAACAATGGTCTTCTTTGGTGACTTGGTGGCAGAGGAGGTGGCAGAGGACTCCAAATCGTAAAACTTGTCCGCATCAGGAGGAAGATTGTATAGCCAACCTTTAGAATCCAAAGTTTTCATAAACTCCTGTATACTTTTCAAACTCTGTAGAGTTGATCTCGACCCTAGAATGATCAACTTAGATTTGGCTCTCGTGATGGCAACATTCACTCTTCTCCACTCTTTCAACAAACTTCCTGGGTCCTTTGAGTCATTCGACTTCACCAATGAGATGATAATACAGTCCTTGTCTCTGCCCTGGAACTGATCAGCAGTCAATTTTTCAATCTCTGGACGACCAGCTAGGACCTTGTGGAAAAGTCTCAGCTGGGCCCTGTAAAAAGACATAACACCAATCTGGGATTCCTTAACACCACATAAGATCATTGCTTCCACAATTTGATTGATCAACTCGGCTTCTTTGGGGTTTTGGATATTTTCCTTTTTGCTTAGCTCATTGCAACCTCCAACATCGTCATGGTTGAGGAACAAAACTTTCCTCTTTGGATCAAGTACCTCTTCCATCCATGCCTTCTTCCCGCCATTAATGACCACGCTTCCCCTTATCGTCGGTTGTAAGTTTTCAAGATGTGGAATTTCTAGTGCTTGTTTGGCAACCTCCTTAGAACCACATTTTAATCGACCGTCATAGAAAAAAGTATTGGATAGCCACATAATGTCATCGGCCATTCTGTACTGGTATGTCAACTCAACAAGAGATTCAGGGGCAGAAAGACTCAACTCCTTGAACAAACTCACCGACAAACCTTGAGCTTCTGGATTTTGAACCAATGGTGGAAGCTGGTAGTGGTCACCAACCAAGACAAACTTATCACAAAGGGCCAATGCGCCAAGACAGACAGGCATAGACACTTGAGAGGACTCATCAACAATACAATAATCAAATTTCCTCTTATTAAACACCCAGTCTGAAATACCCAAACATGTGGTTGCAACAACAGGAGGTTTCAAATAAATTTCATTTAAATCATTGACAGTCTTGATATCTTTCAATGACGGTGAGAACTTTTGCACCTCTGGGTGGATTCTAGAGATGGAACCAAGCCTCACAATTCCAAAATCGTCATCTTTGATCTTTATCAAGATGTTGTCAACTGCAGAGTGTGTGTACGACGTCAAAAGGACACTCTTACCGTTGTTTACCAAGAACCGTATCAATTGGGCAATGACTGTTGTCTTACCTGTTCCAGGCATACCCAACAACAAAGAGAAATCATTTGCGCTTAACACTCGATTGAATGCTTCTATTTGGTCAGGATTAAAAGTATGCTTATCCTCCAATTGGTAATGAAGTGGTTTAGCATTGAAGGACGGTTTTACCTGATCAACAATTAACGATCGTCTTTTCGAGTCACCGTCTGGAAGGAACAAATTCAAAAGGTTGAACCGTGCTAGTCTCATTCCATGAAACATTTCATCCTTATCAACCCTGTACGTGATTCCCTCATTAACGTTCTGCGTGTGTTCCAAAGGCTTCAATACTGTCTCAAATGTCTGATTGTTGTCAAGATTGAAGCCTGCCTTTTTAACATTGTGGTTCTTCAATCTTCTCGTTGTTGAAACAGTGATGAAATCAGATCTGACAGACAATATTAACCCCTGGCAAATGGCAAAATGCCCACACTCATCACTTACCAAGATTCTGTCATGTTTGGCCAATTGGGTTCCAATAAGAGTGGTAAACTGAGAAGATTTAGATCTTTCAAAAGTATAGATGTATTTGTCATTCTCATCTGTTTCGTCATTTTCAGAGGATCTGAGAATCAAGTTACTCAAGCACTTGCCACTCCTTTCACGAGTTGCGCTGTCCACAAGGAATAAGTCCTTCTTAACCACATTCAAAGTTGACTCCTCCTTAGTAATTAGATCATCCCAGTGGTTGTAAAACTGTTTATAGATGGCCTTGTCTAAATGACCAGTGATCTTATCAAATTGATCTGTGAGTAATCCACTACCTTCATTAGTACCATTCTCTTTCAACTTATTTATAGTCATGCACTCATTAACAAGGAAACATCTATCACAAGTGGAGTCCCGCATGATGTCTGGTAGAGCTCTGTTTCCTTCTTTCAAGTATTGAGATAGTTGGTTTCTGGCAACAACCAAATCCTTCAAATGAGCCTTTGACACCTCATGTTTAGACGTGTCTTTCAACTTTGTATAGACAAGCATGAAAAATTTGATATCAAGGTCATATCTATCCTTCATCAACAAAGTGTACAACAAAACCTGAGCCTCATGTTCAATTCGTTTGGCTCCAGACTTCAATTCCATTGGGACAATGAACTTACCCTCGTGAGCATCGTTTTTCATGAATGCCTCAATTGTCACGTCAATCATACCTCTCAATCCATAGACAGCAGACCAAATATTTTCCTCAATGTCCAATACGTTACTTGCAGCAAACAATGACTTGCTGTGAGAGTTGTAATTTCTGACAGAGGAGGAAATGTCAGGAGCATTTTTAGCATACTGGAGAAACCAGGTACTGATGTACGGTAGATGTTCTCGAACCTGCTCACGTACAGTGTTTTTGCTTTCATTGGCCGCCAAAATTGTTATGAGGTAATCTTCAAGTTGCTCGTCCAACTTCTGGTTCAAAAACTGGGCTGATGAGTTTCCTTCTTTCAAAACTGTTTGGAATATGGAGTGCACAATCTCACCGACAATCAAAGGCATAGTGTAGTCACCTCTAGAATCTAGTTTTGTTTTCAACACTGAACGTCTCTGGCAATTCAATGTATCTCCGATAAGGGTGGCAGACAACAAGATATCTGGGTTCCAGATCAACAAATTGTCAGAAGATTTGTCAACCAACTTGAAACTTTTACCAACAATATGGATAATATCATCTGGCTGCATATCCAGCTTCAACCACATATCTCTAATGACAATGTTCTGCACAGCCTTGGTAGAGCCAACCACTTGGAGAACACGTTGTGGGATCTTGCGACCACTGACCATGAATGATGTGTTAATGATCTTGGAAATTTTGAATCTGTGCACATTTTCTCTTTGAACAGCGGTTTTCAAGAGATCATCAGGGTTATGCTGCTTAAAGGTCTTTATTACTTTAGTGTCGGTCTCTTCAATGTCTTGCTTAAATGCCAGCATACCAGCTCTCTGTATATGTTTTTCTTGTTGTGTGGTGGTGGTTATTGTCTTAATAGGTGATTGAACTTGGGGCAAAGTCGTAGACCGAGATTGACCTTCTAAACCTGAGGTCTTTTTATCTAAAAGGTTGTTGATCTCATCATCGAAGTCATCATCAAAGTCATCAAAAGTGATCTCGTCCAGTACTTCACCTAGAGGTGTGGTGGTGGTGGGTGGTGGAGGAAAAAGGGGACCCTTAAGCGATATCCTGCTAATCTTGTTTTGATTCAAACCAACCGTTATGGTCTCCAGGTCACAGGTCGCCTTCTGATCTGTGAGAGGATTTAAGCCTTGAGAGTGAGATAGTTGGTTGTCAGTGGCCTTTGGAAGAGAATCCTTTAGGGGAGAACCGTTTGAATGATCGATAGACTCCCGGGTTTGCGATACTTTGTCCATAACCTTATCCAGATCATCGAGAAAGTCATCACTATCATCAAAAATGTCACTAGAATCTTCTTCTATCTTTCGATTAGGACGATGTAGCACCACCTCCTCATGCTTAATCTCTGGAAGCATATCATCAATAGGTATATTGTTAAAAATTGAGTCAGATGATTTGGTACCAAATTCAACATTTCCATTCAGTGGAGTAGTGGTATCTTTCAAGACAGTTTTTCTATTTGAAATGGGCGTGCTGGTGCTAGTGCTGGTGGGTTGTTGAGTGGGCCGCATCAAGTTGAATGGGAAAATCTTTTTAGTTGAGCTGAAAATCGGAAAGCTGTCTGACTTCTTCATTGGAAACTTCGTTGATACATCTGGTGGTGTGTTTCCAGCCCCTAGGTTACCAAAGTCTATCAAAGAATATTTCTGTGGAAGGGTATTGATTGGGTTTATGGACAGATCAATATTTTCTTGAAGTGGCGAAGAAGGAGGATGTTTTGTGGCAGAGCTATTCAATATGTTGTTGTTATCCTTATTGTGTTTG
Source organism: Barnettozyma hawaiiensis (assembly GCA_003706665.2). Taxonomy (NCBI): domain Eukaryota; kingdom Fungi; phylum Ascomycota; class Saccharomycetes; order Phaffomycetales; family Phaffomycetaceae; genus Barnettozyma; species Barnettozyma hawaiiensis. The sequence continues at coordinate 347,710 of PPLY02000003.1, read as the reverse complement.
GGAGTTGGAGCCCAGTAGACATGGTCCTCAGAACTTGGATCAGTAGAAGGGGGAGGCCCTTCTCCTCCTGGATGCCTAAGAAGGGGAGGAGGAGATTTGGCGATAGGGCTTCTTACGGTTTCAGTTGTTGTGCTGTAGCTGTATCGGGGTAGATTGCTGTTGATTTTAATCGACTTCAAAGGAGTTGACGACACCAGCTTGTTAGTTGGCCCAAATTGGGACCTCCTCAGTCTCCGGTGCTTGATGCAGGACCTCTGATCACTGTTGCCATCGTCTTGATTCTCCTTCTCATTCTTCCGCCGTTTACTGCTGCTGCTTGAATTCTCGGGCATACTAGTAACCACAAACACAGCACTGGGTCAGTTAGACAGTACCAGCCAGATCTTACTGAGAAATGAATAATGAATTAAAGGTCTGGTCTCTGTTTTGTTTGTGTTTGTGCGCATTCAGTTTTTGTTTATAAAAAAAAGTACGCGTCGTGTGTGGTAATAAAAAATTGATCACGTGAATTTTACGTTTAAATCACGTGTTAATATCAAATTGAGCTGTCATGAACATCCAAAGTGACATAGAAAGCTTAAGCCAGCAACTGGAGACTGGAAAAGTTGTATACTCGGTTTAGTTATAAAAAAAAGCCTCTGAACTCAAGTTCTGTTTCTCGCTTTTGGTTTCGGTTTCGGTTTTGGTTTTGGTGTTAGTGATGATAAGCGACAAAGTTTCGAGATCTCATCGCATCACGACATTGACAATATTTTTCCAAAGTTGGTATTCTCTCTCTCCTACTCCTCCCGCACTTCAACCAAAGTAAAGAAAATTATGGCAGCTCAAAAGGTCACCTGGGAACAAATCAACCGTGCTAAAAACCCACTACTCTCTCCGGCCTTCAAGAGCCATGGACATGTCTTTACGTCTGGTTCTGTGGGCACCGATCCTGTCACCAACGTCTTGCCATCTGACATTGAGTCTCAAACAGTGAATGCGATTGAGAACGTTAGACACGTCTTGGAGCACTCTGGGTCCTCCTTGGACAAGGTCTTCAAGGTTCTGCTTTTAATCAGGGATCCAGTGGATGCTGATGTGGTTAACAAAATCTATGCGAGATACTTCCCTCATGCTCCAGCAAGAAGTGCCATCATTGTGGGTTTCCCAAATCCAGATTTGAAAGTTGAGCTCGAATGCATTGCTGAATATGATGAGACCAAGAGCAAGCTATAAGTTTCTACTACTGCCAATTAAAAACAATACATTCCAGCTTAACACATATTTCCAAACCATTCCTTCCATAATTCCAATAATAAAAACACAGAACCCAAACACACACACACTCTCTCTCTCTTTCTCTCTCTCTCTTTCTCTCTCTCTCGCTTTCTCTTGATATAAGTAAATGCTCATGGTGCAGGACCGCTTTTCTTAGCCTTGGAAAATACCTGAATCTGTCCCCAAATATCGTCGACAAACAGAAGCATCTCTTTAAAGCTTTTTGCAATCTCATCTTCAATGGCATCTGCATCTCTTAATATGTCAAAAGTGGACTCTATCAAGTTGTCTGATTGTATCATCAGCCTCAGCAGTGCCATTTCATCAATTTCAAGCTGTGTCTCAAAGCGCTCCACGAATTTGTTGCATGTGAGAGCAAAGTGATCAATTATCTTTTCATAGTTAATCATCTTTGTGGAGTAAAGATCAGTGATTGACTTAATAAACGCCTGGGACTCATCATCTGCGACAATGCTAGCAATGCTCTGCTTGACTTCATCCCACCTCAGATTGAACTGCTTGTTTTGATCATTGAGAACAGCAGTAAGTTTGGGACGGACAGATTTAAAAAACAACACCAGCCGCTGAATTGTGATGAGCTCTTTTTCATCGCTGAGTATATCTCCGTATCTTCTTCTGGGGTAGTTCATTATGGTGGATACTGGCAAAAGACATTGAAGAGAGACAGACCAGAGAGAAGACAAAAAAAACAAGAACAGCCATGCTGATATAAGCAAGTACAACAAAACAAACAAAGCCAGTACAACTTTCAACAGGACGAATAACCGCCCCTTTGATTGTGCAACTTTAGGAGATGATCCACTCTGTTCTTATTTTTAACACCGACTGCCTTCCACGGCTGATGAAGTTCTACACACCAGTGGTGAGTATTGTTGTTCCTGGCAAGTTTTACAGTGTGAGTAGTAGCTAACCGGGGGGAACAGGATGTTGAAACGCAAATGGAGCTGCTGCGCCAGGTATACCAGTTGGTAAACCAGAGGAAGCAGTACCAGGCGTCTTTTGTCACACCGCCGCCTCTTCTGGAGGGGATAGAAGACATCAAGGTGATTTACAAGCAGTTTGCCACACTGTACTTTGTGTTTATTGTGGATGACCAGGAGAGTGAACTGGGGATCCTAGATCTGATCCAAGTGTTTGTCCATTGTCTGGACAAGTGCTTTGAGAACGTTCGTGAGATTGATCTGGTGTTCGGCTGGCAGGTGCTTCAGACAGTACTTGAGTAAGTAGTCTTACACAAAAGAGATTATGGTACCATATTCATATATACTAACACAGTAATCCCACCAGAGAAATAGTTCAAGGAGGGATGGTGATTGAATCAAATATTCAAACCATTGTTGATGTGAGTATCGTTCTTTCGTTCGTTCCTGATGCTCCTCCTCCTCCTCTTAATACTAACTCGGACAGGCTGTTGATGCTGCAAACCAAGAGACCTCATCGGGACCAAGTCTATCATCAAGTGCTTTTGCCAGCGCCACCAGTGCTTTCTCAGCATTTACGAGAGATGCGAGACTGAATTGGCCTGGCCGTTGAAAGAATCGGATCTTTTGTACAATCTGTTTAGGTATTCCCCGTATAACATGAAAGGACTCGAGTCAACTATGTACAAAACTTCTTCTTCCCAGTAGAAACCATCGTCCCTATCTCCAAGAGAACCACGTTCTCTCTTTTAACTTCTTATCCGTCTCTTCTCTGGTTTGCGCTTGTGCAATATCCAGCTCCAGCCTGACTTTTTCAATCTCATCCATCTGGTTCTGTTCCGCCAACTCCCGCTCATACTTCTCCTTCAGATTAACCATCTGAGTATCTCTTTCCCAAGGCGATTTGATCGATCCCGTCTTCCAGATTGGATCATTAGACGCAGAAGTCTGTTTCACAATCTTCACCAGCTCCTCCTGTTCCTTCTGTCTCAGCTTTCTTTCCCTTTCATACTGCAGCCTTAGCTCTGGTGACAACCTTGAAATCAGTTCCTCCTCTGTTGGAGTCGTGTACTTGTACAACAGCACACCTGTGCCCACAATGAGAGCACCAACAGCGTATACACGCATCCATTTGTACCAAAGAGGCTTCTCCATACTTGCTAACTGTGATCCACTGTGTTTCCAGCAGAAAAAAAAAAAAACAGAAGACCACCAATTGAGAAGCTCTTTTTTCATGCTTACTATCAACTTTTTCTTTATGACAAAATAAAAAAAAAAAGAAAGACCATATCCCGAGGAGTATACACGTGACTGTGCAGGTGACATCACATGCTGGTATCCTCGGTGTTGCCACAGGGCACCCCACCTAAAAAGTGGATTCTTTAGACTGTGAGTGAACCAAGTTACTACTCACTCCACACACACACACACACAGAGTAATAAGTAGGATATATGTCCTGGCTACCTGTGCGCCTCTTGAACGGTCTGCTGGATGCCCTGGAGGCACAGGTCACGCAGTTTGAGCAGTCCCAATCCAACAGGTCTACGTTCACTGATTTCCCCATGATTAGCCGGCTCATGATGAATATGGACTATTTTATCTCTTCATATGCCGCAATGTGCATGCTTATGGCAGTTGTTTTAAACCGCGCTGTTGTTCTTGCGATCCCACCGGAAAGACGAAGTGCTTCGAAGCTGGTGAAGTGGTCTATAATCCCTGCTGTTGGTTGCAGAATTGGGATCATGGCGGTGCTTTTGATATCGATATATGATGTCTTGACCTTCAACCAACGCAATAGTATCAGTATGAGCCGCAGTGTGGATGGCACGGGTTGGGGAAACACAGTGTGGCAACTCTGGATGGCTATTTGCGGGTCGAACTTTGTGGAGGTGATTGTTTCTGTTAACAACGGAGAGATGCCGTTCTATGACACTGGAATGACGCTGTTTGAGCATTCGCTTGCTTCCCAAGAGTGCTCGCATTTCAAGTCGCCTACAATGGAGTTGCAAATCTTGATGGTGCTGACACTACTAAACCAGATTTCAATCCAATTCTGTTCGCTGTTCAAACTGAAACGCTTTCAATTGATTCCATCAACTCTGTTTTCAATGGGGCTGATTGTCCTTTTCATCCACTCAATCGCTTCAGGAACGCTTTTGCATTTACCATTGATCTGTATCATATCGTTGATTCCTCAGCTGTTGATTCTTGGTGTGACATTGCTGTGTGTTGCCATTCACACCTTGTCACTGGTTTTGTCCACACGTTCCTCTTTGACATCAGACCATCATCCTTCACCAATGTCCAATATCACAACGGCACTCAACTGGCAATGGAGCGAAGATTTTAGCACCGTTTTATTCCGTTTGGCAAACATTCTTCTCTCCACCACCAAGACAAAGTACTATGGGCGCCAAGTGGGAATAGTGACCGTCCCAACGGGGACCTATCTTGACCAGCAGATGGCCCTTGGCTATAACAGACTGTTGACGAAGGATGATATATGCCCTGTCTCATTACTTCCACATACCGGCCTTGATGAGGATCACCAGCCATCAAAGTTTGGTGGCTCAGGTGAATTAGATCAGTCAAGAATCTCTAATCCAGCAGCAATGAACCTTGTGACTGGTGCAACGGCCAAGAGATACTTCAAGCTGATTTACTTATATATGGTGTCTATGAGGCGCATTTCCAGTCTTTTTCGAGAAAAGAATGGGGGTACTACTACCAATGGCGACGACTTTGAGGCACGGATTGTAGAGCTGGAAACCGATGGTGGTGATCTTGACTGGGAGGAGGTTGCTGGGAGTGAAGTTGGGGTTGACAGTGACGACGACGAGGAATTGGAATGGGACTCAGAAGCCGAGGAGGAGGAGGTTGAAGGTCACGGTTATATTGGATCATTGGCGCAGCAGAGAAGACAGTCCACAGCTGCTGTCACAACAAGAAGGGAAAGGGGAAATGCATTGTCAGAACTCATCAATCAGCAAGACATCGAGCACTTGTTGAACCCATCCAGTGAAGAACTAGTGCAACTACAATACCTGAGGGTGCATCTTGCTCCAGCGATTGGAAGAATCACTAGAAGTGGATTCACAAACACTTCACCAGAGGTGGCACTCTTGGGACTAATCCAGGATCGTCGCCAACATTCAGAAGCTTTAAAAGTTCGAGACTCCAAGAATGATACAACAGAAGAAGAAGAAGAGATTGTATCACCATGTGTCGTGTGCCAGGTGGCACCACGTACGATCATGGTACTTCCTTGTCGTTGTTTTGCGACTTGTGAGGATTGCCGTGTTGCTCTGGGTGGAAGAGGTTTCAAGGAGTGTGTCTGTTGTAGAGGACTGGTTGGGGGTTACTGCAGGGTATTTGTACCATGAAAAAACAGAGAGGTTGACAGAATAAAACTCCCCGGGCATGAAGAGAGGGAAAAAACAAGATTTTTTACGAGAATTAGGAACAAGACCTTGTATGTGCCATGATTAGATACCCATTGTTCTTTTCACACAGTAGAGTGTAGATATATATAAAGGCTTGAGCGGTGGCCTGTGATGATGATTAAGCAATGACTAAGCACTATATTGCCCTCGGAATTCCGGTTCTTGTAAATATGTTTTTTTTTTCCTTTTGCCTGGAGACAAAAATTGAATCGAATAAGCGATCACAAAGTTGCCAACAACAAAAACAACAACAACAACAACAAGACGAATGCCAACAATCGCCACTGCCTTTGCTGAGACGACCAAACGGTCAAAGACTTTTACAGATCTTTCGAGACGCACGTTGAGACTGTACAGAAACTACCTTCGCCATGCTCCAACCTTTGTCGAATTGTACGAGTTGGACATGCCTACAGCAACGATTAGAACAAAGATTAGACAGGAGTTTGAGCGTCACCGCTTTGAGAAGAACTTGGATGTCAGCAATGTTCTTTATGCCAAGGGCCAGATGGAGTTCCAGGAGCTGGTGAACTTTTGGAAGCAGCATGCCAATGTTATGAGATACTTTGCCAACCACGGCGAAACCAACACATTCGAGACGAAGGCTTCTTCTGCCGGTAAGAGCGAGTTCTTGAACAAGTTCTTGAAGGGAAACTGAGCTTCCGTTCACATATTTATTATCTATTTATTATTTATTATATCTATAAACCATTATCCCCATCATGAATGGTCCTGTGTATCTATTGAAAAAAACCCTCTATATATATATATCAAAATAAACCTTCAATCTCCCCATCGTCACTGACCTCCACGTTCATGTACCCGGCATGTGTTGGCAAACCTGGAATGGTTTGGATCTCATCAGCCAACGCATACAGGTAGCCGGCACCAATCGAGGCTCTAATGTCTCTGATTGGGAACTCAAAGTCCGACGGAACACCTTTCAAGTTGGCGTCGTGGGACAGCGAGTACTGGGTCTTCGCAACACAGATTGGCAAGTTGCCGAACCCTTGTTTCTTGTAGTTCTCAATTTTTGCAGCAGCCTGCTCAGAAATCTTGATCGACTTACCATTGTACAGCTTGGTGACAATAGTCTCTAACTTCTTCTCAACGGAGTCGTTGACATCGTACAGGAACTTGAACTCCTCTGACTTCGAGTGTTTCACAGACTCCACAACTGCCTCGGCTAGTCCGACGGCACCGGCTCCACCTTTACCCCAGTGGTTCGACTCAACGGCATCCAGGGCACCAGCCTCCTTGGCCAACTCTTTAACCAAGTCCAGCTCAGCTTGGGTATCGTCCTTGAACTGGTTTACGGCAACAACAACATTGATACCAAACTGCTTAACGTTGCTGATCTGCTTAGCCAAGTTCGCAGCTCCTTTGCGAACCAGATCCAGGTTCTCCTCGGTGTACTCCTTCGGTAAGGACTGGCCTGGCTTCACATTTGGAGCACCACCGTGCAGCTTCAGTGCTCTAATGGTCGCTACTAGAACGACAGTGTCTGGAGAAATCCCAGAAGCACGGCATTTAATGTCCAGGAAACGCTCACCACCCATAGTGAAGTCGAAACCAGCCTCAGTGACAACAAACCCCTTTTGCTGCTGCTGCTGCTGTCCTTCAATACCAGCTTCAGTACCAATCAGCTTCAAAGATAGCTTATCTGCAATAACAGAGGAAGCTCCAATCGAAATGTTGGCAAATGGACCAGCATGGATCATGACTGGAGAACCCTCCAAGGTTTGCATCAACGTTGGCTTCACTGCGTCCTTCAACAGAGCAGAAATGGCACCGGCAGCTCCCAAGTCGTTCACAGTGATTGGCTCATTGTCAAAGTTGGAACCAATGACAATCTTGCCGACACGGTCTTGCAAGTCGTGGAGATCGCTCGACAGGGCCAAAATAGCCATCAGCTCCGAGGCAACGGTGATGTCGAATCCAGTTTGGCGAGTGATTCCGCGTTCAGTTGGTGCTTGGCCAATGGTGATTTGTCTCAAGAACCTATCGTTAACATCAACAACACGCTTGATAGTGATGGTGGCCGGGTCAATGTTCAAACGGGCAAACCTGGAAATCTCCTCGGCATCAAGGTCATCCGGGTTCGTCTTGTTGATTTGCAGTTTGGCCAATCTCTTCTTCATCGACTTGGTGAAGGTTCTAGTACCATTCTTCACTGGAACCAGTCTCTTATAAAAGGTCTCATCCTTCTTTTGGGTCACCTCGTGGAAGATTCTGGTGTCAATGGCAGCAGCAAGCAGGTTGTTAGCGGCCCCAATGGCGTGGATATCACCAGTCAAGTGCATGTTGAACTCATCCATAGGGATAACTTGGGCGTAACCACCACCGGCAGCACCACCCTTAACACCGAACGTTGGACCCATAGAGGGCTGTCTCACGTTGGCAATGGCTGGGATGTTCAAGTGCGACGAAAGAGCCTGCACTAAACCCATAGTGGTGGTGGATTTACCCTCACCAAGAGGTGTTGGTGTGATGCCCGCAACCAAAATGTAATGGCCATTCTCACGGTCTTTCAAACGGTCGTATGCGTTCAGATTCACCTTGGCCTTGTAATGGCCAAACAGCTCGAGTTCAGACTCCTTCAATTTCAACTCACTGGCCAGGTCTTTGATCAACTTTGGGGTTTGCTGACGGGAAATGTCAATGTCTGATGGGACAGGGTTCTGAATCTTTAAAGGTAGAGGGGTGAAGGAGGGCATCTCATGCTTCTTCTCCAACTGTCTCTCGGCTGAACGCAGTACATTTTGGACAAGCATGGCGACAGTCATTGGACCAACACCACCTGGAACAGGTGTGATGAATGAGGTCTGGTGTTTGCATGATTCAAAGTCAGCGTCGCCAACTAGCTTGAGACCAGACTTCTTGGTGCTGTCTGGAATGTAGTTGATACCGACATCAATCAAAACAGCATCTTTCTTCAACCAGTCACCCTTTACAAAGTTTGGCTTGCCAATAGCAGCAATGACAATATCAGCATCCTTAACAACCTCTGGCAAGTTCACTGTTCTTGAATGACAGATCGTGATAGTGGCATTTTTCTTTTGGAGTAGCGTTGCAACTGGAACACCAACAATGTCTGAACGGCCAATGATAACTGCCTTCTTGCCGGCAATCTCAATTCCAGTCTCCTCCAATAATTTCATGCACCCGTTTGGCGTACACGGGATAAACATTGGTTCACCACCCTTCTTTGAGAGTTCACCAACGTTGTAGCGACCAAACCCATCAACGTCCTTCTCAACGGCAACAGCATTAGTGATCTTAGTTTCGTCCAAGTGCTTTGGCAATGGCAACTGGATCAAGAGACCATGAATGGAGTCGTCCTGGTTGATCTTTTCGATCCTGTTCAACAGCTCAAATTCAGTAATGTCTTCAGAGAGTTTATCCACAGAACACATGACACCAGACTCCTGAGACGCGTTCAGCTTGGCCTTAACATATGTCGAAGAGTCTGGACGAGTACCAACTTGAATGATCTTGCAATTTGGTGCAAACTTTGGGTATTTGGTCTTGATGCTCTGGATCTTAGCAAACGCCTCATCTCTCACTTTCTTCGAGACAGTTTTACCTGACAAAGTCACAAAAAGACGGGTGTGCCTGCTATGAGCAGCGTATCTATGTAAAGCAGCTGGACTGAGCATGTTAGGATCGGTGCTGTGAGTATGTGCGTGAGTGTGTGTGTGTACGAATAAGTAAAACAATAAGGTGTTAACTATATAGTCTGAGTCAAAAGAAAAAAAAAAAAGCAATGGGCCATCGCTTAGGTAATTTCAAAGGAGTCAAAAACACATCACCAGAGACAAACCGAGTCATCTTTTGTAGCTTTTGTCAGACTATTTGGTCCAACAGCAATGGCATATAATGGCATGTGACAGCTTCTTACTTTACATGTGGAAGCTGATAAAGGGAAATAATGGAACTAAACTTAAACTAGATGATGAGGGCTATACCTTATCCTGGTTATACACTCGGTTCCAGTCCTTTATGTAGCGGAACAAACGATCTTTATCACCATTATCCAGTTGACTCCGTTCTACTCTCGCCCTGATCTGGTGGATCTTCGCCAACGTATCATCATTTGACAACCTGGTTTCTGTTGATTCTTCATCATCAATGTCGTCGCTTTGCTCAACCTGGAGTAGGTAATCGTGAAGAATTCGGTAGTGTTGTTGTAATGAAGGGTTCTTGAACTCAGAAGGAGAGTAGCCATGTTTCAACTTTAGATTCATGAGGACCAGCTTCGTGATCAAAACAAGTTGTTCAGGTGGATCGTCAAAGATCTCAAATCCAGCTGGGATTTGACGAATATCATCCAAGAAGGGCAATCTATAAAGGAAGAAACCCTGTGGGTATGGTGGTTGTGAGGATGCCTGGAGAGAGAAAATGGATGGTTGGGATCCCTTTCTCAACGTTCCAAAGAGAATTGCACACTTCTTGGACTTTAGCAAGGATTGGTAAAGTGCTGCGAGCGTTCTCGTTGAACCATCGAATGAATCTTCATCGGGGACCAGGAAGGAGTTTGATTTGGTAGTTTGGTAGTTTGACTTGAGACTCAGTTTCTCATCTTTGAACCCAATTAGTCTCAAGAAGGTGTCATGTTTTTCGTCATAGCTTTGCAACTTCTCAAATTGTTCATCGGTGATGGCAAAATAATCATCCTCGCTCGTGCCGAATTTGAAGACTTTGGCAGTTTTCTCAAATTCATAACCAGTCGCCTCGTCAACCAAACGACGCTTTGAATAGACATTCTTTCTGAAATCGACACTGTCATAAAGAAATTTGGATCTACTCGGCTTCTCATGTGAATAGAATGCGTAACCCTTAACACCCACAACCAGATCCTCGCTGAACTTCAACACCGTATCAAACTGTTTACGTTTGATCTCCTTTCGACGAAGGATCCTCTGTTTGATGAAAGATGCGTCAATTGGCTTGGAATTAGGTCCATCAAACAGCAGGGTGTCTTCATTGATGTTGAAGAGATCGTCGCTATCTTCAGTGGCGGACGTTAGAGTCATCAACTCCTTGTAAACAGTTTCATCGAACGGCTTGGTTGGAGTGGAGATGAAAAAGGGGGTTATGGTGATCATCGAATCTTCTAAATTGTTTCTAGTGTTTCTCAAAATGTTTTTCTGTTGGACATTCGAATCATCATCAATTGGAGTGTCGTTATCGGTGAATAGGAAAATCTTCTTGTTGGAGTACAAATTCTGAAACTCCTTCTTCACCAATAGGTCATCCTGTGCAACTCTCAACACGTCATCAAGCGGATTAACGCTTCCGACACCTTCAATTGGCTTGAACCTGTCCTCCAGTGGGATATGTGGACGACCACCGTCAGCTTTATCACCATCTTCATTGCGCCGGTTCTCCTCCAGGACATCCTGGACAATCTTCATGTTGGCGTAATTCAGATCCTTCAAGTCAAACAAGCGCTCAATGCCAACTGGCAAGCCCTCTGTGGTGTTCTGTCCATTGAATAAATAGACACCGTAACCCGTGCCTGGAAGAGTGATCACTGAATGGTCCATTGCCTCAGAGAGGGCCTCAAGTATAACTTGGAGGTGCGACTTGCCCGAAACAGGGTCAGGAAAAGTTAACGTTGAGGTCAACTCGATCAGGAAAACAATACCTTCATGAATATTATAGATTTTTGGCTGCTGCTGCTGCTGCTGCTGCTGGTCAGGTTCCTTTGTTGCCATTGTGCTGATGTTTTTTGGGGCTAAGTTGAAGAAGAGCCGCTGGCTGACCGGCTTTGTGTTTTCCTTTTTGGCATAAAAACAAGAACACCCCACCATAATCTTAGTAATAGCTTACGTAATTTGTTTTGTCTGTGTATTTTTTTTTCTCTATGAAATTTTCCAACAAACAACACTACAAACACATTGGAAGAACAAACAATCAAGTTTCGTGAGAAGAGAACACTTCGAGGAATCTAGAGGAATGTCATTCTACCGTATCACGCTCAAACGTTCCACTATTGGTCTGCCACAAAAGTTTAAAACCACCGTTTCTCGTCTCGGTCTAAGAAGAACCGGTTCAGTGATATATCAGAAGGTGACTCCCTACAGCGCTGGTCAGATCTTGAGGATTAAGGAGCTAGTGGATGTCGAGGTTGTTGACAGCTCTCTGAGTAAGGCTCAAGAGAGAGAGAACAGAAAGAGTGATGCTGGTTTTACTGTGGTGAGACAGTAGAATGAGATCATATTGGAGAGAGGATGGAGTGACACCGCAGAGAGATAGAGACTAGAGTCTGTGCTCTACTCTACTCTGGTGGTCTTGTACATAAGACTCTAATGAATTTTTTATTATATTAGAAGGCTGAATTTTCAAAGTTGAATGCGTACGTTTTCTGTTTCGTTGAGTATATTTGGGGATGCTCTTTTGGTACTGGGATGGTGGTATTTTAATCTCGTCAAGGCATGTGTTGTGTTGGAGGTGAATATTGATATTCATTTGTTTTTTCATCTGTGGTGGTGGTATTCCTCTAGTAAATTCTCCGTACTCACTAGCCCTCTTTTATCATCTTGGTGCTGAGGGAGGATGCTCTCATCGTCAACAGTATCATCAACCAGTCTCACATAATCCATCTTCCCCATCGCCTTCCCTTCAAAGCTGAGTTCCATGGTGGTATTGTTGGTGTTGTCCATGGTACTCAGTTCCAGCATACGCCTATTTTTTTTCAAAGAGGAGGATGCGTCAATCACTTCGTCACGGATACGCTTTGCTGGTGTGAGGTACGTCTCTTTGTCTAGTGTCATTTTCTTATCAAGGAACTTGTTCGTGAGTGGTTTGACTGGGAGTGGTGTAGCAGCCACCACAACCGGGTTCGCAGCATTGACACGTTTAGTGCTAAACACATCCACCTTTTGATCCCCTAGTTTTAAAACTTTTCTATTCTTCCTCTTTTGCACTATGATCTTTACGAGAATGTTGCTCTCATCATCTGTGGGTAGTTCCTGGCCATTGGAATCACGGGAGGATGATAACGATTGCCCCTTCTCCTCCTTCGTTAGCGCAAAAGTTGGGCCAAGCAGTGCTGCTGAACGAGCCAAAAGCGCCGGTGGCCTAGATGGATACGTTGGGAGGTCAAAGTTAGGCTCAGAAGGGAACGTTATCGTTGACGCAGTGGCAGCGGCAGTGTATGCTGTTGTTGTGGTTGGTGTGGGAGGGAAGAGTGCAAGTGAGGAGATGGTCGTGGTGGTAGTGACTTTCTTTGCATGGTGATTATGGTGATTGGATGGATTTAACGTCTTACGTTGCGGGTTATTATGGTGTGGTTTCGGCTTTGACTTGTTCATTGGGTTTGGTTGATGCATTGTTAGGTGATGCTGCTGCTTTTCTGATGAAGGTCGGTCCCTGCTTTGTTTATTTGTGTGTTTTTTTCAATGGTGGAGTAAGTTTGTTTTGTTTTTGCCCGATTTGGACCGGTTACAATATTAGAATATTCCATTTCATTTCATCTTTATTAAAAAATTCATTCAGCTATTTCAAGTTTACTAAAGTTTGTTCCACCAGTGGAAGGCACCTGGAGCCAGTTCAAACGGTCGTACTCTGCAGTTCCATCAATGACGTGGAAAGCGTAGGCAAATCTGGACTTATCTGAGGTGTTCTTGTTAGACTTGTGGAGGACAGCATTGTGGATTAGAACTAGTGATCCAGCGGGACATTCCATTGTGATGTAGTCTTCATTAGAACCTGCTGCTGATGATGATGACGACGGCAGTGTGCTAACATCTCTAAAGCCAGTGGTTCCATTGTCTTCTCTAACAAATCTCTTATCCACCGGTGTCACTTTATGGGATCCTGACAAGTAACTCAGACATCCATTACTAGTCGTACAGTCCTCTAATGCGATCCAGAAGCCGACGGCTGTCTGCGGTTTCGTGTATAAAAAGCAGGCATCTTGGTGAGGGGGAACTTCCCCACCAATCTCTGGCTGCTTGCAAATCAGCATGCTCTGTAAGACTCGAGGGTCTGTAAAGCCCAAATCTTTGGTGATGCCAACCGTGTCCTTGTTGACAGTGTATTTTTTAAACACATCGTCCAGCATGTGCAAACCATGGCCAATCTTGTTGACGGAACGCTCCTTCGCCTTCGCAAGTGTGGTACCTGTGCTGTCAAAGGCATCTGGTTCAAGGAAGAACGAAATCTTATCTGAAGAGTCCAGGAAATAAGCATCGCCAACGTGCTGTTGCTGGCCCTCCTCTGTGCCGGTTGTGAACTTGGTCAACGGATGTTTAGAAATGTCAAGGTCATCGATGAGTTTGTGAGAACGAGCAAGGAGTTCGGATACTTGGTCAGATGAGAGAAATTTTGGCAGTACAATCAATCCCTCTCTATCGAACGCTGTGATCTGTTCTGGTGTGAGAAAAGACATTGTTCTAAAGCCTTTGTTAATTGCTGTTGTTGTTGTCACAGTTTGTTTTTTGGGATTATACATCATATGGTAACATCCGGACTTATCTCTGGTGGGCACATATTGAACAAAACTGTTGAATTCAAGCAACTTCTACTTCGACTAGACTAGACTAGACTCCGATTAGACTCCGACTCCGACTAAGTCGCATCAGTCGAGTCCAATCAACCTTTTAGTTCGCCAGTCTGGTCTGTGTGTCCATACCGTTACTGTATCCGGGTAACACTACTTTCTCTCACCAAATGGAGAACCAGCGACGGCGAAAGCGACGGGCGTGACGAAAGTGACGAAAGCGACGACTGATCCCAATCCCAACCGCCCACCTCCCATATCCATCTTCATGGACGATACCACACGCCAGCTTCTTCGCTTTGTTGTGCGGTCATTCTACGGAAAGCCACATGTGCTGGTGATGGATGCCATCCTTTTGCACTCAGTGTTGTCAGAGGACGATTTGTCTTATCTGCTAGGTATCCAGAAGAAGGAGTTGCGGTCGCTTTGCAACAAGCTGGTCGAGGACAGGCTGCTGACCAGTCACACGCAGAGAGAGGACCAGGTGAATCAGTTCCGTGCCGTCCAGCGTGTCTACTACTTTATCCACTACACTGAGGCGATTGACTCGATTAAGTGGAAAGTTCACTCGCTGGCTGAATTCATCAAGAAGGATCTGAGCGCAGACGCCAATCCCCAGGGGTTCATCTGTCCTGTGTGTAAGACGAAGTACTCCCAGCTTGATGCTATGAGTCTGATGTCCTTTGAGAAGGATGCGTTCCTGTGTGGGCTGTGTGGGGTTGAATTGGTTGAAGACGACTCTGGTGCGGTGGCGAGAGAGAATCAGATCAAGTACTCCAAACTGATGAAACAACTGGAACCAGTGATTGGGTATCTGAAGATAATAGATGAAAGCTCTATCTCTGAGAACAATTTTGAGACGAGTTTGGCGAAGATCATCCCAGTCCAAGCCTCTTCAACGGCAAGCTACACTGTCAGCAACATTGGCAAGGGCAAGAAGATGTTTGACAGAGACTCATACCTCAACAACCAGAATTCAATCAATGCTGGGTCAAAGAGTCAAGCCACACTGCATGTTAGTATCACCACTAACGACGAGAACACAGCGAGGGAGAAGAGAGCTGTTGAATTGGAGGAGAAGAGGAAACAAAATGCATTGCCTGAGTGGCACGAGGAGAGTACCATTGGGAAAGCCCTTGGTAGACTTGATGAAGATAAAATGGAGGGTCAGGACCAGGAGAACGAGGAGAACGAGGAGAATGTGTCAATGGTCAAGTCTGAGACTGATACAGCAGATGTCAAACTCGAGGGCAACGACGGTAGTAACAGTCTCGATCAAACCATCGACACGGCCGCCACTGCCCAATCATCATCACTCAACGAGGACAAAGAGGCACAGGATGCACTCGCAGCTTACTATCAACAAGTGCAGCAAAGAGCTCAGAAAGAGGCTGAAGAGGAAGCTGAAGATGAGGACGACGAAGAGCAGGATGAAGATGAGGAAGACGAGTTTGAAGATGTTGAGCTGGAAGATGTTGATTTCGGAGAGTTTGCTTAGAGACTTAATACCAGGAGAACAAAAAAAATAGAGACCAATCTACTCTTTGAGACGGCTTCTACTGTGTATATTCCTTCTCTTTTATTTTTATATTGTTATGTAATTCAGGGACGTTCAATGGATGAGTATTATTACAATCAATGACTTTGTAACCAAAGGTCTATGAGCGCTTCTTGCCCACCCATCAGAATAAACAATTTCATTCATCTTTGCTTACCCATCTGTGATAGAGTGTCCATCAAGGTCTGGATGCTAGCTGTCTGGGATCCCTGGTTGTTTTGAGGTGGAGGAGCCCCATAGTACTGTGGCTGCTGCTGCTGTTGCTGTTGCATAGGTAGAGGTGATGGCTGGTATGAAGAGCCTCCATACCCACCCTGTTGAGGAGGTGGCCCACCCTGTTGTGCCTGACCCTGAACCTTACTCAAGATGGAAGCCAGTGCATTCTGCTGGAATGGTTGAGGTGCTGGTGGTTGCTGATTGTACAATGGTTGTTGTTGTTGGTATTGCTGAGGTTGTTGCTGAGTTAGTGCCAAAAGAGCTTGTAGCTGATCGGGAGGAAGTCTAGCCAGCTCGGCTGCTAGATTGGCTTGTGGTGGTACAGCTGCTGGCTGTAGCTCTTGATACGAGTTGTAGGAAGGCTGTTGTTGGTTATATGATGGTGGCTGGTTCATGGTTGGTTGGTTGAAGTTTGGAGAACGCACATTCGCCTTCTCTCTAAGAATTAGCTGGGCAGCTTCATCGTAACTGATAGAGTTGTACTCGTCAAATCTGATCCCACCGTCTGGAGTCTTTTGGTAAATCGAACAGTCAACTGTTCTGTTCTTGTTCACAAGAACCACGCCAATGACACCAGAGTACGCGGCATCCTTCACCATGGAGTCGAGATGCTGGCCTGGTCTCAAGTAGTCGAACTGGGTTCTAATTCCCCTATTTTCAAAGCTTCTAGCAGCATCTCTAGCATAACCTGGGTCTGCTGTCTGCTTGACAAAGATCTGACACTCACTTGTCAATCTTCTCTTGTGACCTCCTCCACTGCCCGAGCTATTGTTATTACCACTGTATCTGGAAGAAGCAGACTGGGAAAAGTGGGGTGGGTAGTCATCTCCTCTGCCTCGCTTTCTGGTCTCAAAGAATTCATTGGCACGATGGCCCGAAGGTCCTTTGGTAGATCCCTTAGCAATCTCCAACACCAAATCCTTGCCGTACAATGGAACACTATACTCACCATCAATGGCTGCCTGAACTGATTCAGGATTCTCAAACTGCAAGAAGGCATAAGTGTTCTTTAGAGAAATTTGTTGGAGTTTACCATAAACACTGAAAATTCTGAAAACTTTTTCCTTGGTGAAGTTCTGTGGTAAGTTACCCACAAATAGTCTAGACAAGGGTTTGAAAGGGTATCTGGAGTGATAAGTAGTTTCATTCTCAAGGTACTCGTTGAACCCCTTGGCCTCCTCTGGAGACATAGGCAACTCAATGTTTGGTCTATGCGCACCTAGCTCGCTAGGTAAACCGAGGCCACCTTGACGTCCTTGGTTGAAATTGAAATTCTGGCGTTGAGAAGAAGAGGAAGAAGAAGGTGATGACTGAGAAATTTGAGGTTGAGAGTGAGTAACTGGAGATGGTTGAGCAGATGCTTGTTGAAGCTTGGCGAATTCTTCAATCACCTTTTCCTGTTGTTCAGCAGGTGAAAGCGCGAGAAAGGTTGGGTCAGAGAAGAGTTTCTGTGTAAGTTGGGCAGTGAGATTCTGATCAATGCTGCTTGGTCCAGCAGAGGTAGAGGAGGATGAAGGAACTGGAGAAGCTGTTGAAAGAGCAGCAGCCGTAGAGACAGGGACAGGGACAGAGTTAGAGACAGTAGCACTTACAGACTTCGTCTGGGATTCACCCTTGGATGGTTCTTCGAAAGCAGAGGTTGGATCGTATTCGTCCTCGTCTTCATTAGCATCCGTATTGGTAGTGGCAGTGTTTGCCACGGTGGTTGGTGGTGAAGGAGGTGTTGGCGATAGGAGCGCTGTTGAAACTGGCGCACTGACTGTTGTTGTAGTAGCAGCTCTGCGTGGGTCAACAGGAATGTGAGCCACAGATGGAGGGGCAGAAGGGTCATACTCTTCCTCATTACTATTGCTGTCCTGTGGTGGTGGTGGTGGTGGCGGCGGCAAAGTGGTTTCCGTTACAGTAGGCGCTTCGCCTTCGGCTTCATGTTGTTGTGGTTCCGCAGCAGATTCTTGTGGAATGTCAAACACATCAGGAGTGTTTTCCTCCGGTGATAAGCTATCGGTGATCTGTTCGTTAGTAGCCATGGCTTCCCGTAATGAATGTTATTAAAATGGTAACAAACAACAAAGGGAATGTTTTTTTTGTTTTTGTTTTTGTTTTTTTCTCATTTCGCGAAGTGGTTTTATACATGATTTAGGATCTTACTGTTCCTAATTACATGTACTTAAGTGTGAAGAGAAGATATAAGCGAAAAAAGGTCATAAGAACAAACCACGAAGGAGTGCTACAAAACTTCGCGGAAACCATATCACCACCAAATAGGTAAATGAGGGAAGGTTGTCTCTCAATGACAAAGAAAGGCATTCAGGAGCCAAGTTAGTTAGAGTCAATGTAGATATTAGTAAATATGCTACGGATGTACCGTCGGATATGTGTTCTTATGTATATGTATATATGCTAAATCTGAAAAATAGAAGTAACTCCTAGACGGTAAGGGAGCTGTATTCTGATGGTTCCTCAATCTCATCGGGCTGCTGGGGATGAATGTAATCAAAGTAAATACTCAACAATAGCAACAGACCTTGACAAGTAGCTGCGGTAAAGTACGGTAGCCAACTGCTCCAATGTGCTCCGGGCTTCAGCATCAAAGTCGCTGTCCAGAGGTACCCACCAGGGGTTTGAATGCACATCATCACAATCGACAACACCCCGGACCTTTTGAGCCTAAATGTAGTGTACAACTGTGGGAGATACTGAACCACAGTTATCATTGTGGACAACACCCCCAAGGCCTTAGCATATAGTAGAATCCAAGCCGTTGAGAAGGTCAAGTATGCACCGATCAAGGTGAGACTGATAAAGACCACCACCCAAAGAATATTGTTCCAAGTTCGCTTGATGGCATTGTACTCCTCGAGGGGTTCATTTTCACCAGGAGAGGTGTACTTGACACAGAACCAGGCAATCAACAAGGTACAGAAGGCCTGTATACCAACCTGAAACAAGGACACCTGCGAGTTCACGCATTCGAATGCTGACAACTCAGAGCAGCATGGCAGTGACAAAAACGACAAAAGAACCAAGTTGGACGTGGCACACAGACCAGCAACGGATATGAGGAGAAGAAACACGGGCGCAAGGCCAATTGAAGTGCGTGTTTTGACAATGTTGTAGTACTGCGCGAGGTAAGAGATGACTATTCCTCCGGCAATGAAGAGCGACAAGACGAAAGTAGACGTGGATGGATTCCTATAGATATCGCAATTGCTTCTGTCACTGCTGTTAGCGAAGAACATGGCTCAAACAGTGCAGTGCAGCAGTGCCCTTTGGTGAATTCTCTCTGGTTTGTGTCAGGAGAAAGGGAGATTTCCATTTCCACCGAAAATTACATAATCCAACATGATTACATAACATAATTATATAATATGATTACATAAACCATTTTTCAATCCCCGAAAAACAAAACAAAACAATCTTTTATTCTATTCGTGAGCAGCTGATTGGCCAGGCCTCTGTCTCGAGCCCTTGTGTCCATCAAACACCAAAAAAAGCGTCAAGCAAGCAGGGTGGTGTTATATGTGCAAAAAAGTATCTATCCAATATGATGTGTGTTGTGTGGTCATAACGTCGTTAAAAAAGTGTGACTGCTGCGTGGCGGCGCACACTCAATAATGCATGGCTGTTAGAGCTGTTGCTTCTTCTCTTGTTGTTCGTAGGCCTTTTCGTCCTCGTTGTTGATGCTATGGACAGGACAAGGCATTGCAGCAACAGATATGAAACACACCGCAAACGTAGTGTAGAAGAGTTGATTGGTGAACTTCGCTCTGAGACTGGCTCTCATCATCTTTCTTAACAAGACTATGGTGTGTGAAAGTGGTGGTGCGTTAGTACAAACAACGAAAAAGAGAGAGCGGGCAAAAAAAGAAGTTGATGGAGATGAGTTGTGCGTGGCCGAATCAGAATATTAAGTGAAAAATAAAACTAAGTCACGTGTGTAGTATAGCAAATTAGGAACGTGGGTTTCCTATAAGAGCAGCATCTTCGCAATCATATAACCCAAGCGTTTATTATCCTTCAGACCGGCCCCAGTCTCCATGTAGCCTGATACAAACTTTCTCAGGCTTGAAAATGCTCTGGGAATAATTGTTCTTTTCAAAGCTGACCTTATTAATCTGATGTTCTCAACTTTGAGCACTTCAACCAATACAAATGAAACGAGAAGTCAAGGTGAATCAACTCAAAAACCCTGTAGCCACGTTATTGGTTTCTCTCTCTTATACCACACCAAGTTTTGAGCTGCTGCTACTGTTATTGCTGTTAAAAGGGTTGTCCTTAGAAGAAAATGACCAGGCACCTCCTCACCCCGGCCCATCCACCAATTGGCTCATCCTCCTCATTGCTAGAACAGAATGCAACACCAACCACCATCAGTGCAGGAACTGGAGGCGAGTCTGATATGAACTTACCATCTTATCAACAGTCCCTTGGAGATGACAGACAACATACTATTTTACAACTCTACGAGGAGCAATCCAGATTCTACCACCATGGACAGTATGGCCATCAACTCAGTGACGACGATATTTCTATCCTTCAAGGAGCCCATGATGATAGAGAGAAGCCTTATCAAAGCAGTAGTGGTCCATCATTACCATTAGATGTGTACGTCAGTACACATACAGGTGTAAATGATGATATTGAGAGGAGCTTTGCCCAACCAGTGCATGTTCCACCATCAGATCTCTTTGTCGAAACCTCCTCTGAAGGTGGGTCACTCAGGCAGAGATTGAAGCAACAGAGAACCAGACTGAGAGAGTTCTTGAAGGACACACACCATAGATGGAAAAACTGGAGCCTGTTGGGGTTCGCTGTGCTCACAATTATCGTTCTCTGCTTTGTGATTCCACTCTCAATCAAGTTTGTTCATCGCAAGGGGGTTCCCTTATAAACAGGTTTACGAACGGTTGACCTTATAGGTCTTCCAGATTTATGGAATAGAGAGTGCCAGTCAATTGGAAGCACCGAAGTTGGGAGGATGGCTATTGCCGTGTCTTCACTGGTCTGAGGGTGATGACATGAGACTGAAAATCCTACAAGTTTTAGACGAGCAAGCTGTACACTCCGGAATACTCAAAATATGACTGTGTATAAATAGAGAATAAATAGTATATAGGTTCAAATAAATAAGTAATAAATAATCAATAAATAAATAAAGAGAGAGACCCCTTCAAGCGACAGCATACGTTGGATTATCATCATGGATCTTGTCACCCTTCTCACCAAAACTGGCAATGCATCTAGACATAGTAACAGAAGATCTGGAAATCACATCAGTCATCCAGAAGTTATCGATAGGGTTCTTCAAGGCCTTGTTCTGGACCTTGGATGAGTCTAACAGGCTTAATGAGCCAGCACCCAACTTGGCGATTTCACAAGACACTGGCTCAATAACATCCTGGGCCAATAAAGCAGGGGAGATATCGCCTAGTCTTTGTCTCAAAGAGTAGATATCACCATACTTCAATCCCACTTGCAAGTACTCACTCAATGCCTTCAAAATCTGCCAGTCTTCTCTGGCAGAGCCTGGTGGGTTAGTGGCAGCTCTAGTTTGCTGAACACGTCCTTCAGTATTCACATATGTACCAGGTTTTTCAGTGTAGGCAGAACCAGGCAGAATGACATCTGCGAAAGAAGCACCAAGATCACCATGGTGGCCTTGGTACACCACAAATGCATCCCGTGGAATGTCACGGTTCTTTACTTCATCAGCACCTAGCAAGTACATAAACTTTGGCTTGGTTTGAGCAGCAGCCTTGGAGTTGTTGTGGAAACCAACCTCTAGGGCACCAGCACGCGAAGCCTCACGGTGAAGCAGGTTGAATCCATTCCAGGATTCTGTGATAAAGTTGGCACTTGATTTGATAAAAGAGCCCAACTTGGCATAAATGGCAGCAGCATCAGGAGAGTTCACGACACCAGAACCAACAATGATCAATGGCTTAGAGGCCTTGGACAGTTTCTTTCCAACATCACCTTCGAGCGCGGTGATGAGCGAGTCATAAGTTTCACCAAGGTGGTTCAGTTCAAAAGTGGACTCAAACTCTTGACCAACGTGGTGGACTTCCAAGTCTGAATCTAACCATCTTCCTCTGATTCTGGCGTTCAAAACAGAAGCTTCATGACGTGGGTTTGTACCGACAAGAAGGATCTGATCAGCCTCCTCGATACCAGCAATGGTAGAGTTGAAGATGTAGTTAGACTTAATGTCGGCATTGTATGGGGTTGGCTCACTCTCTCTTAAAACATCGTCTGTGGTCAAGTTCTCTGAACCAAGGGCGTTCACAAGGTCCTTCAAGACAACCAGAGATTCAACCTCAGTCAAGGCACCAGCGACAGCTTTAAGTTCGTTTCCTTGTGGCTTGATCTTGTTGTAAGCAATGGCGATGGTAGATAAGGCTTCATCCCAAGTTGCAGGCTCAAACTTGTTACCAACTCTGATTAGCGGAGTGGTCAATCTCTGAGTTTTCAAACCGTCGTAAGCAAATCTGGTCTTGTCAGAGATCCATTCCTCATTCACGTCGTCATTCAATCTTGGAAGAACACGCATCACCTCGATACCTCTGCAGTCAACTCTAATGTTGGATCCTACGGCATCCAATACATCAATGGTTTCAGTTCTCTTCAACTCCCATGGTCTGGCCTTGAAGGCATATGGCTTGGAAGTTAGAGCACCAACAGGACACAAGTCAATGATGTTACCAGACAGTTCAGAGTTAACATTACGTTCAACATAGGTACCAATCTGCATGTCATTACCACGGCCAGAGGTACCAAACTCCGGAGCACCAGCAACATCGTTCAAGAATCTGATACAACGGGTACAGTGGATACAACGGTTCATGGAGGTCTTGATCAAAGGACCAATGGCCTTGTTCTCAACAGCACGCTTACCAGAGACGTCGTCGAATCTGCCACGGTCAGAGCCATATCTCATCGATTGCTCTTGCAAGTCACACTCACCACCTTGATCGCAAACAGGACAGTCCAACGGGTGGTTCTCTAACAAGAACTCGGTGATACCTTCTCTAGACTGCTTAACCTTTTCAGTGTTGGTAAAGACAACCAGTCCCTCCCTGACAGGGAAATGGCAACTGGCAACCAACTTTGGAGCCTTCTCCACTTCAACAAGACACATACGACAGTTACCGGCAATAGCCAGCTTGTCATGGTAGCAGTAACGAGGAACAGTGACACCAGCCTTGTCACAGGCTTGGATTAAGGATGCACCATTCTCAATCTTGACCTTAACGCTGTCAATGGTGAGTTCAACTTCTGCCCTGAGTGGAGGAAAACTGGTGAAACGACGGGAAAACTTTGCAGCCTGTGAGGTGGCAGCCCTTCTGACGCTGGAGAGCATTTCTCAAAGCGATTTAGACAATGTGGGTTGGGGGTTGGGGGCTGTTTTAAGGCTGTTATAAACAACAAAAGAAGTCCTCTTTGCCCTTTGTTTTTTTTTTTTGTTTGTCTTTGTGAGCGAAAACCAAAAACTCTGATTGGATTTTTTTTTTGTCCCTTTTTTTTTGGCCGAGAAAACTGAGAATTCGCGAATTTCTGTGGAGAAGTTCCCGTATATGGGAATATTCCTCTTTGGGGAATTAACATTAAAAAAAAAACAACAAACAAAACAAAAACAAAACAAAACAAAACAGTTTTGATCTCAAAGAGACTTGTGAAATATCCAAAAAAGGTGGTGGGAGAGCGCAGTAGACAATGTCATTTTTCAACTCGATAAGGTGCGTGTGTTTCTTTTTATGTTGTTGTTGGGAATGAATTTACTAACTGAATCCACAGATTCGGCAGATCCTCAAAGAAGACCAAACAGGCGAAAGAGCAGGCCTCTGTCTATTCATCGAATAATGGATCACAAATTTCATTAAGAAGGTCGCATTCACCAGTCAAACAATCTGGATCATCAAATGCTTTTAAGTTCCAACAGCAGCATAGACAGAATCAACAGCAACAGCAACAGCAACAGCAACAGCAACAGCAACAGCAACAGCAGCAACAATCACAATCACAATCACAAGCGACACCACTATTCCTATCAGAGCCCTTTGTGAAGACTGCTCTGGTGAAGGGTTCTTTCAAGACTATTGTTCAGCTACCAAAGTACATTGACCAAAACGAGTGGATAGCACAGAACATTTTTGAAATGTACAACAACCTTAATCAGTTCTATGGTATAATAGCTGAGTACATCAAGCCAGAACTATTCCCAACGATGAACGCCGGCCCAAAGACAGATTATCTGTGGGTGGATGCGAACGGGAAGAACATACAACTGCCCGCAAACCAATACATTGAGTACGTCCTGAGTTGGATCAGCAACAAACTCAACGACCAAACACTGTTTCCCACGAAATCTGGTGTTCCATTCCCTCTTAACTTTACCAAGGTGGTCAAGAACATTGTCAGACAGATGTTCAGGATCTTTGTGCACATGTACTACAACCACTTTGACAAAATACTGAATCTATCACTGGAGGCTCACTGGAACTCCTTTTTCGCTCACTTCATCTCGTTCATCAAGGAGTTTGAGCTGATTGAGGAACAGGAGTTGGAACCTCTTTACCTGCTGATTGAGAACTTTCAACAACAGGGAAAAATCATGTGAGCGGCGTACTGAAAATTGCTTTATAAAATGCATTGAATGGTTTTATAATAAACTATATACATGTACTATTGTTTCCCCATTGTTGGTTTCATCATTAAAACAGTGGGAGTTCATGAAAAGAAGTACTTGCTTTCTCTCAGATCTTGCACGTCGAACTCACCCTTTGGTGGGATGTCTGGAAGCACTAATGGAGCCAGGATCTTTATCACACCACCTTTCGAGCCACTTGTTGCGGCTTGCGAATCCATTTGCTCTTCTTCTAGCTCGTGGTCGAGAGCAGCACTCTCCTCAGAGTTCACCCTTGAGGCTCTAGCTCTAGGACCTCTCTTCATGGCTGGTAAATTGTCAAGTTGGACACCCTCGACAATACTCACAGTCGTAACCATGGCCTCACCTTCAGCGACAAGGGCCGGATCGTCAGAGTTCAGCAGTCTTTGTCTATCTCTTTCCAGATAGATCTCATCACCAATAGTAACACGTCTGCCAAACTCCTTCGAAAGCTCGCTTCTCTTCAACAGAACCTTCTTTGCGTACTCGCTCGATCTCTGAACCTTCACAATGCGGAGGAAGCCCTTGTATCTTTGCGCAAACTCATTCTTCAAGCTCTCAACCAAGTCAACCTCGTGTAGTTTAATGAAGGCATTTCTCAATTCCTTGTTCATAACATCGATATCACCAGCGTGGGTCCAGTAAGAGTCGTGAACAGATGCAAACTGGATTCCCTGCTTGTGACAGGCAATCGCACTCATCAGCATGTGTGTGGCATCTAGCGAATGGATATAGTTCGGTGGGAAGGCAGCCATCTGCTTCCTGGAATCCACTGGAGACATGGCGAAGGGATCACTGATGTACACCGTTTGCAAGTTGGTCGAAATCTGCTTCTTCTTATCGGCCCGGTAGGGCTGGACAATTGGCATGTTCAACGGGGTGGTCCAGATCACAGAAGCCATGTTTGGAGGAGCATCAGAGTTCTTCATCAGCTGCTTGGAGTCCAAGTCAATTCTCACGGATGACGAGATCAGCTTTGCACAGATGGCGAGCCAGTCCTGGATCAGGTGGGCACCTTCAAACAGCTCTCTGATGCATGCAAAGACGTGCTTTGTGAGGTAGACACTGTATCTATAAGTGTCTTCGCCGGGGAAAATATCAACCAGCTGCTTGTCAATCTGTGCCGTGGCACCAACATACGTCACACCGTAGACGTTGGTCATCACTGTCTGCTTCACAACTTTTCTCTTGATCTTGTCTTTCAAGATCATCGCAATTTCATCACCTTGCTCAACAGCAGCCTTCTCGAGTCTCTTGATAACAAGACTGGCAACGTAGCTGTAGACATCCTGCGGTCTCTCAGAGGGAACCAGGTTGACCTGACGGGCACCTTCGACATCACCACCTAGAGCAGCATAGTGCTGCAAACCGTTGCAGGTACCGTCCTGGTGAACCGGCTGGTGTGAAACGAACTCTTCCGGGTTTGGGAGTTTCAGGGCTTCGCTAAGCTCAAATATCGTGGCCAGAGCTTGCCATGGCTTGTCTGCACTGGTCCACCACTCCTGGTACGCTAGTGGATCCTCGGCTGTCTTGAAGATCTTGTCGACACTGTCATTGGCGTATTGGATTCTTTCGCTCAGGGGTGCCTTGTCGATACCAAACAAGTTCGACAGATGCACCTTCAGCCAGTCAAGCCCTTGTGGGCCGAGCTTCTTACCCTTCCAGAAGACCAACAAACCACGGGACAAATCGTTACCCAAATGGTTCAGGTTTGGAGACAGGGGATACGCACGGCCTCGGAAGTCCAGGTTATGTGGGAAGTACATCTTCTCTCCTAAGAATGCTCTGGCAATCTCCAACTTGTAGTTGGAGTCACAACGAATAGACCTGTAATTGTTGAACTCGTTGGTGAGTTTCTCCACCTGCTTCTTCCAGGCAAAGATCTCGCTTGGATCAGCGTTTCTAGCTGGCTTCTCAGGAAGAACAAGGTCAGTGACAACAGGTGGAATGTCCAGAAACTCCTCACCTTTGTTCCAGAATACCGACATCACGTTGAACACACGCTCGTTCACGGTCCAGGCAGTCTCGCCGAGAACATTCAGTCCGTGGTAGATATCCTTTAGACCGTCGCTTGATGCTTTGAGATAAGCCATCTGCTCTGGCGAGTCCTTGGTTCTGATTAGCACACCTTGGGAGTAGAGGTAGCCACCAGAATTGTAGGAAGTCCACGGTCTTGGTTCGACAAGCATGGGAAGAAGTTGTGGCTGGACGGTACCAACGAGGCTCTCAGCAGACAGCTGGGATCCAATCGATCTATGAATCTTCAGCACTCCAACCTTCACCGAGCTCTGGTACTGGTAACTGTGGTAGAACGCAGGTGCCTCACCACTGACCACCTCTTTCGTAATTGGGTCAATACCCTCCACCTGGACTTTGGCAACGTGCATCAACATGGAGATCAGAAGAGACCCAATCTTCACCTTGATATCGTGTGGCCAGATGAACTTCCAGTCTGCAAGCTTCTCTGACTTGAACGTGGATAAGGACTGCGCGTACTTCTTCAGATTGTTTGACTTCTTCAAGTCTCTAAAGATCGAGTTCTCTGACTTGAGCAGCTTTTCAGATCTGAACTCCAGCTCGAGGGCATTTGCCACAGCAACAACAGCTCTGGCAGTTCTCATGCCTTCAGTCACACCACCAGTTGAGTTCAGCTTCAACAGTTCCAGAATAGTGATCACAGACATCTTCTTCTCTGACAACAGACTGAAAAACTGGGCATAGTACGATCTCTCCTTGTGCTGAGCCAGTGCTGCTTTAGACAGCTTGGACGTGTCAACTTCGCCAACATTCTTACACAGCTCAATCTCTTCTCTGATCAGTGGCTTGATGTCCTCAGACCACCTCCAAAGTGTGGCATTTAGCTTCTTCGAAACGGATAAACTTCCTTGGTTCTTCAGCTCTTCATAATCGTGCTTCCATCTTTCCTGAGCTGCAAGAATGGCCCTGTTCTCAAGCTGTTTCTGTCTGTCCTGGTTGAACGCATCTAGGGCCTTCTCAAACGGTTCCTGTAGCTCCTCTGGAAGCGAGTTGTAAATCTTGAAGAAGTTAATCTGTCCCTGTGATTCATCAACTATACCATCCTCCATGAGGAAGTTTAGTCGGTCTCCCAGCTCAGTATCCAAGTTCTCAATCAGCCGTCTGTTCAAGTGTGGTTTCAGTCCAAGCAAGGTGTGTCTGATGGCTTTCATTCCGAAAGTATCAACTGCTTTCAAGTCTGAAGAGTTCTTTGGGAGCGAGGGAGGAAGTTCATCAATGCTTCCGTTGAACTCAAACTGATCCTCCTCCTCCTTCTCCTCCTCCTCACGTTGCAGTTGCAGCTTCTGCTGCTCAACCGAGTCAACAGCAGCTTCTCCTCCTGTTACATCACCGTCTTTCTCCTCTCTATGCTCATTTTTCAAGTATCCACTCACCAGTTCTCTATAAGCTCTAGGAACAAGCTGTATATCATAGTTGTATTGATCGATTAGCGTCCCCAGGTTCTTAAGACCCAGAATCTCGAGCTGGCCAAATATCGACTTCAAATCTCCGTAAAACCCGTAGTCATTGATGAGTTTTGTTGGATCCCTCGATTCAGTGACATATGAGTTAACCAAAATGGCAACTGTCTTGCCATTTGGAGTGATTTTGTATTTGGAATCCCAGGTCGATACAAACTGTTGCAATTCCTGCGAAGTGGCGGACTGGGACCATTTATGTAGGTATCTGTTCAAATCATCGACAAACTCAAGCTTGTCCTCTTTTGACAGTGGCTCTAAAGTGTCAAGAATGGATAGTGCTCTTTCGTATTGCTCAGACTCCAAACACACTTCCAGTAACGACCAGAGACGTAGAATCTCTGATGTGTTGGTTTCTCTAAAGACATTATCATAAGTGGATGAGTATGTTCCTTTCAAGAGTCGATCGGTGTTGATTTCCTTGGATCCACGCTTTTGTAGTTCCAGTGCGGCTTCATCTGCAAGTGCATTCAGCTCCTTGATGGCATAGGCTGGGGTCTTGGATGACTTGATACTATTCAAAGTGGCATTTTGTCTTGTGAGTGATGTTCTGAGCAGCACCTTTCTGGAAAGAGCAAAAAGAGGTGTCCCTCTTCTTTGAGTGGCGTTCCTCAGCATAATCAGTTCTATTATCAAACCCCCACACAGAACTAGCTTTCAAAGTACTTCAAAAAAAAAAAACCAGCAAGAGTTTCTTTCTCTTAGAGATTAATACCTGAAAAATTTCTGATAAAAAGAAAAAAAAACACACACAAAAAATCCTAAAACAGTAATTGCCTAACTGGGACCTTTTCTACTCTTTATTCCAAAATTATACACCCAGACACCAACTTCTTGTCAGGAATTGACCTTGTTTGATAACAAAAATGATTTGTTTGGTTTTGTTTGATTGTAGACTACATACAGCGACTCCGTTTAGCAACACAACGCGCGTTATTGACATTAAACATGTGGTCCTATCTATTTGGAGGCTCAGCGGGCAAGGATAAGGATGCTCCTAAGAAGGCTATCATCAACCTCAGGGAGCAAATAAATATGCTCACCAAGAAGCAGAATCATTTGTACACACAGATTGACGAACAGGACGCCATTGCGCGTAAATTCATCTCCAGTGACAAGACCAAGGCAAAGAACGCTCTTAAGCGTAAGAAGATATACGATAATGAAGCGACGAAGATCTTTTCGCAGATTGATGCCCTGGAAAACCAACTGCGTTCAATTGAGAATGCCAACTTGAACCTGGAAACGATGAAGGCTATGAAGCAGGGTGCCAAGGCTATGAAACACATTCATGGTGGTATAAATGTTGACAAAGTCGACGAGACGATGGATGAGATCAGAGAACAGGCTGAACTGGGTGAAGAGATTAGCGAGGCCATATCTAGAGCATATCCAGTCGATGGCATTGACGAAGATGAGTTGGAAGAGGAGCTTGAGGCTATGCAGCAAGAGCAAGTTGAGGAGAAGCTATTACATAGCGGGACCAAGACCAAGACCAGCCAAGTTGAACTGCCTGATGTTCCGAATACCAGCATCAAGGAGGGCAAGAAGGGCGTGGCTGTAGATGAGGAGGAAGAGGAAGAGGAAGAGGATGAAGATGAGCGCGCATTGAAGGAGTTGCAAGCTGAAATGGGCCTATGATGATACGAGTACGTAACCAAGTACTCAGGGAATGTATATTAGCTATACAGTATTTAACGAATCTGATAATTTGTCATTAACTATTTTGACTCTGTGTTGTTTTTGACCCTGTGTACATACATATCTATTTGCAATCAATCTAATTAACCATTATCCATAACAGGAAAAACACAAGCAACACGCCAAAGACCTTCAGAAATAGCCATCTGTTGTTACTGATACTATTAAAGTATTTTAACAGTTCTCTCTGTGCTCCCTGGATATTCAAGTCAATGTCTTCGACATTTTGGTCTATTCTTTGAACCACCTCACTCTGCTCATTCACCATAGTGGCCAATTGCTGAAACAGGTTACCCACTTCATTAATAGTGGATTCAATGGTTTCTACAGCCATGTTACGTTCCTGCAGATATTGTGATGATTGTTCCTCGAGCAACTGCACCTGTTGATCCTGTGGTAGAGCCAACAAGGCTGACCCGTCTGTTGTTGATGATGATGTTGTTGACTGATCAAACATAAAAGGGTTATCAGAAACTGTTTGACCAGGTCTATGCTGTGTGATATTGTTCTGCTGTTGTGCCTGTTGTATTGATGAGACAAATCTCTCTTTTCTGGACTTATTTTCAAGTTCCACTTTCTGTCTTGTTTCCAAAACCTGTTTGAAGTTACCACTGACATTCTTCATCTTTGTATTTAATAGTTGAACCACATTCTTTGAGTTGCTTTTGATCTCTTCGTTCTTGACCTCATTCCCGGTCTTCATGTAGTCTTGCAAGTTCTTCAAGTTCTTCTCGACTTTAACAATATCCTGTTTGATCAGAACAGTCAGCTGTTGAATCTCACCACTGGTGTTGTCAAAAACAGAGGTCTTTTTCGCTAAGAGTGCCAGCTTCCCCAACATTTCTGATGTGTGTGATATATCTTTGGCAATCTTGGAGGCTCTCAGCTGGAACTCGGACTTCTTGATGGCTGGCTGCACATCACCACCATGCACTTGGTTTGGTAGTGGTTGGTACCTGTTGTTCCCATGCGCGCTGTGTTTATTAGCAGAAGCCACACAGCTCCGAAACTGTTGTGTGCGATCTCTGATATCTTTCTGTCCAGCAGCGTACATGGCGATTCACAACAGAAACTTTACGAAGCCGACCAATGTGATTGTTGACAACAACAAAAGAAGAGAAAGTGTTGTTGTTGTTTTTGTTTTCATTGCGTGTCCTAAAAAAAATATTGGGATCTTTTTGTTGAAGCATGTGACACCACGGGATGAACAACCTCATCGCACCCTCGGAAGTCCAGTCTCTAAAAATTTTTCCTCTAATAAGTTATAACGAAGCTCCTGCTTGTCTCTCCCTCTCTCCAATACGAACTCTACTGTGGGTCTTTTTCCAAATATGTCCAAGAGATCAGCTGATGACTCCAAAGAGCTAAGAAACACTGCAGCCAAAACCAGCACTGGAGACGTGCCTGGTGCTACTAACAACAACACATCAATGGACAATGCAGCAGTGGAACAATCTGAAATGGGCGAGTTTGAAGACCAGTACAGTGATGAGTATGAGAGTGAGGATGACATTGTAGAGGTTGACTCAAGTGGCGAAGGTAATGAAGATGAGGATGAGGCGATGGATGTTGAAGATGCTCAGGAGATTATCAAGAGGGATGAGGCTGAGGAAACTGCAGCGTCGGACATTTACCTCCCACACAGATCGAAGCCATTGGGTCCAGATGAAGTGTTGGAAGCAGACCCTTCCGTCTACGAAATGCTGCATAATGTGAACCTTCCATGGCCATGTTTGACGCTTGATGTGCTGCCAGATCACTTGGGTGACGAGAGAAGGGCATATCCTGCATCTCTGTACGTTGCGACTGCCACCCAAGCGGAGAAGAAGAAGGACAATGAACTCTTTGTGCTCAAGCTAAGTCAATTGGCCAAGACACTGGTGAAGGATGATGAAGAAGACGACGATGAGGAGGGAGAAGACAATGAGGATGATGATGATGGGTTTGAAGGTGATCCGGTCATGGAGTCTGAATCAATTTCCCTACGTGATACGACCAACAGACTTAGAATATCTCCACATGCAGCTACTACTGGTGAGTACTTCACAGCCACCTCCAGTGAAAACGGAGAGGTGCTTATTTACGACTTGAGCTCACAGTACAAATCATTTGATTCTCCAGGTTACACCATCCCTAAAACTGCCAACAGACCAATTCACACCATTAGAAACCACGGCAACGTTGAAGGTTACGGTCTAGACTGGTCTCCATTGATAAACACTGGATCACTCCTTTCTGGTGATTGCACAGGGAGGGTATATCTCACGAATAGAACCTCTTCCAAATGGGTAACGGACAAGACTCCATTCACCGTGGACAACAACCAATCCATCGAGGACAT
Source organism: Barnettozyma hawaiiensis (assembly GCA_003706665.2). Taxonomy (NCBI): domain Eukaryota; kingdom Fungi; phylum Ascomycota; class Saccharomycetes; order Phaffomycetales; family Phaffomycetaceae; genus Barnettozyma; species Barnettozyma hawaiiensis. The sequence goes on along the minus strand of PPLY02000003.1, from coordinate 315,584 downwards.
ACAGTGGTCCAAGGCTGAACAAACTGTGTTTGCGACTGCTGGTACCGATGGATACATCCGAATTTGGGATACGAGATCGAAGAAGCATAAACCAGCCATTTCTGTTGTTGGTTCCAACACGGATATCAATGTCATTTCTTGGTCGGAGAAGATCAACTATTTGCTAGCAAGTGGTGACGACGACGGTAAGTGGGGTATCTGGGATTTGCGTAGCTTCAAACCAAATGAACAGCCATCGCCAGTTGCCCAATACGACTTCCACAAGAGTGCCATCACCTCTATCAGTTTCAATCCACTTGATGAATCTATCATTGCAGTGTCTTCTGAAGATAACACCGTAACTTTATGGGATATGTCTGTCGAGGCTGATGATGAAGAGATTAAGCAACAGACTTCAGGAAATAAGGACCTGCAAGAAATTCCTCCACAGTTATTGTTTGTTCACTGGCAAAAAGATGTCAAGGATGTTAAGTGGCACAGACAGATCCCTGGTGCTTTGGTGAGTACTGGTACTGATGGTCTGAACGTGTGGAAGACAATCTCTGTTTGAATTGAATGCGCGTGTGAAATAGAGGAAGTTTTATACATAACTCTGCGTAGTGTACTGCAACAACAACAACTTTTCTTTTCATCCCCATCGATCTCGATCGGTCGAGGATATATGACTGGTGCGGTACTTATACTTATACTTCGTATGTCACGTGATTTTCTTCGTGTATACTATCCAAAGTTCGGCCGTAAGATCTGTGTCTATCATGGCGAAGTACTCTAACCTCTTCGAGCCTACCCCTCAAATCACCGATCTCTTTCATCACGCACCTGCACTTCGGACTCTACGCCGTGAGAGAGAGCGAGAGAGAGAGAGAGAGAGAGAGAGAGAGAGAGAGAGAGAGAGAGTGTGTGTGTTTCATATCAATCTTTAGAAAGATAATGACCCAAGATGATATAGTGAGAGAGGGTGATCCTGAGTCTCTACGAGTTGAGAAGCCAGTCAAGAGACTTCTGATGCCCTTTCTTACAAAGGCTGTTCCACCACTTCCTTCTGGAGATGACAGGAAAACTTTGCCCTTACACTCCAAGAATCCACTCCATATTTTGTTTTACACATGGCTCATTCCAATGCTCACCACTGGTTACAAACGTACTTTGACCCAAGAAGACCTCTGGCTGCTCTCCGAGCAAGATTCGGTGGACCATAACCACCAACTTATGAGAGACAATGTGGATTTATTACTGTCTTCAGCAGGAGGAAATGGAAAATGGGGCAAGTACACCTTGATCAGAGCCATTTTAAGGACTTATAGAGTGGAGATGACCCTCGCTATCCTGGTTCAGTGTGTCGAGAGAACTTCAATGGCATTGACACCATACCTGTATCGTTATTTGCTTCAGGCCATCCAGGAAAAGACTGCGTTTCCAGACACTACTTCACTAAACTCAGGGGTGGGTTATGCAATCGGGCTTACGTTGATGATTATCTTCACCAGTATTCTAAAGAACTACTCATCGTTCGTTGCAAGGCTCGTGGGTGCAAAGGTGAAATCCTCCTTGAACAAGATGGTCTTGCTGAAAGCTACCGTGGCTTCCCCTGAGACCAAGTACAGATTCCCTAACGGGAAGGTTCTCTCCATGATGAGCACAGACCTGGGGAAAATGGACGTAGCAATCGCTTATTTACCACAGTTAGTCTCCTTCCCGGTTCCATTAGTTATTGGGATTGCCATATTGATTCACAACATTGGTGTGTCTGCGCTGGCTGGTGTTGCAGTGATTTTCCTTATGATCTTTGCCATGGGGGCACCTTCTCCTTTAATGATGATATACAGACGCAGATCGAGCTTCCAGGCAGATGAACGGCTCAGTATCACGAGGGAGGTGCTGCTTCACATGAAGATGGTGAAGTTTTACACATGGGAAGATGCTTATCAGAACATCATCTCCACGATGAGGTCGAAGGAGGTCACATTTGTGCTGAAGATTCAGATCATCATGGCTGGAGTGTTTACCATGGCGATTGCATCACCCAGTTTAGTCTCAATGGTGAGTTTCATTGTTCTTGATAAGATTGGCCATGGAACTCCAGCCACGATCTTTTCCTCACTGGCTCTGTTTAACATGCTGTCGAGTGCGGTGAACATGCTTCCAATTTGCCTGATGCATTTAGTCAGCTGTCTAACGTCCCTAAAGAGGCTGACCCAGTATCTCGAGGCAAGTGAGATCGATATAGATGCAGATAATCAATTCTTTGACTCTGAGTTGATCAGGGATGATGAGCAAGTCGCAATTAAGATTGTCAATGGTGCGTTTGCATGGGACGTCTTTAGAGAGATTGACGAACCTGAGGAAGATGATGAGGACGAAGTCTCTTGTGAAAAAGCATCATCCAACGATATTGCAGAGTCTACTTCCAAGAAGAAGAAGACTCCGAGGAAACGAATCCAGGAGGATCCAACCAGACCACTCAGTCACAGGGTTTTGAGAGTACTTAAATCTGTAAATCTCGAGATTAAAAAGGGTGAGTTTGTTGTCATCACAGGATCAATTGGCTGTGGCAAATCCACGCTTCTCCAATCAATCTTTGGAAACACACACAAGGAATCTGGCACAGTTTCTGTCAATGGATCAATATCGCTCACATCAGAGCCGTGGATCCAAAACACTACAATCAGAGAGAACATTACTTTTGGCAGTGATGGTGGAGAGCCAGAACCATTCGACCCAGCCCAGTACCAACGCGTGGTATCTGCCTGTTGTCTCCTCGAAGATCTCAGCAGCTTCACTGCTGGCGATATGACTGAGATTGGTGAACGTGGAGTGACCTTGTCGGGAGGCCAGAGGGCCAGGTTGAACCTTGCCAGAGCAGTTTATGCAGACAAGGACATTTTGCTTCTTGATGACGTTTTGAGTGCGGTGGACGTCAAGGTTGGAAAGCGAATTGTCGACGAATGCCTGCTGACTCTTCTAAGGGGTAAAACCAGAGTGCTGGTGACCCACCAGTTGGGTCTCGTCCACAAGGCCGACAAGATTGTGTTTATCAACACCGATGGGGAAGTGTTGGTCGGCACAGAGCAGGAGATAGCCCTCATGGATAAGGGATTTGTTGAGCTAATGAAGCATAGCAATTCAACCGAGGACCATGAGAACAAGGCCAGTGACACTCTGTCTGAAGCCGAATCTGAAGCTGTTGGTGACGGTACACCGCACTTTACACAGCAGGATGGCCAGATTATTGGAGATGAGGAACGAGCGATCGATGCCATCCCATTGGACATATACAGGAAGTACTTGAACGCAGGAACGGGTGTCTTTGGTGCCCTGACAATGCCACTGTTGGTAACCCTGATTGTGTTTGCCGTGTTCATGTCACTGTTCACAAATGTGTGGCTTTCATTCTGGGTAGAAACGAAGTGGGACTCTCTCAGCCAGGGGACTTATATCGGTCTCTTCGTCCTCTGGACATTCCTTGCCATCTTCTTTGTGTGTCTCGAGTTCTCCCTCTTTGGCTACACGATTATCAATGCGTCCAAGTTCCTGAATATCAAGGCTATGCAGGAGCTGATCCATACTCCGATGGCCTTTATCGAGACAACACCATTGGGGAGAATGCTGAATAGGCTCTCCCGGGACACCGCAGTTCTGGATAACGATATTGCGTTCCCGATGCAGATGACTGTCCACCATATAGCCACTGCAATGGGGATTCTTATCCTGGCGGTGATCTACATTCCCTACTTCGCCATTGTGATCCCGTTCATACTTGTGCTTCTTGCATGCGTTACCAGCTACTACCAGGCGTCGGCACGCGAGGTGAAACGACTCGAGGCTATCAACAGATCGTTTATTCTCAGCAACTCCAACGAGACGCTGAGTGGTCTTGACACGATCAAGGCTTTCAATCAAGAGCAGCGGTTCTTGGGCAAGAATACCAGCTTGACTGACAGGATGAATGAGGTTTACTTTGTGGTTATTGCCAGTCAGAGATGGGTGTCTGTCAACCTCGACACTTTAGCAGCGCTGATTGTGCTCACAGTTACAATTATGACAGTTTGCGGCGTGTTCCAGCTGTCACCGTCTTCCTCTGGTCTGCTAATCTCGTACATGATTGATTTCTCAATGTTGCTGAGCATAATCATGGTGTCCTACAGCCAGTTGGAGCACTGCATGAACTCAGTGGAGCGACTGTGTCATTATGCCTACGAGCTTCCGCAGGAACGGCTGTATCGGGATCCGGAGACTAGCTGCTCTGCTGAATGGCCCACTGAAGGTTCTCTCGAGTTCAAGGATGTGTGTTTGAGATACAGAGAGGGGCTTCCTCTGGTTTTCAACAGGCTGTCGTTCAAAGTACCTGGAGGTGGGAAGAAAGTTGGTATCTGTGGAAGGACCGGGGCCGGTAAGTCTTCGCTGATGGTTGCGCTGTACAGAATTGTCGAGTTGGAAAGCGGGCTGATTGAGATTGACGGTGTTGATATTTCTAAGCTTGCCTTGTTTGACTTGAGGTCGAAACTTTCCATTATCCCACAAGATCCTGTGCTGTTCAAGGGCACGATCCGGAAGAATTTGGATCCATTTGGCGAGAGCAACGATGAGAGATTGTGGGATGCGTTGAGGCGAAGTGGTGTGTTCAATGAGGCTGCTGTGGAGCCTCAAGATGAAGACCAAGAGCTGCTCCACAAGTTCCACTTGGATGCCATCGTGTCTGATAATGGGTCCAACTTTTCCCTTGGAGAGAAACAGCTTATTGGACTGGCCAGGGCGCTTGTGCGTGACACAAAGATCCTCGTCATGGACGAGGCAACGTCCTCTGTGGACTACGAGACAGATGCTCTGATCCAGCGAACAATCCAGAGCGAGTTCAGCCATTGCACCGTGCTGTGCATTGCACACAGACTGAGAACAATCCTCCAGCACGACTTGATTATCGTCCTCGAGCATGGTGAGATGAAGGAAAGTGGTTCACCTTTAGAGCTGTTTGACCAAGATGGAGGTGTCTTTCGAGAGATGTGTGATGCCTCAGGCATCACAAGAGACATAATGATGCCATCTTGACCTATATAAACATATACATATATTGTTTAGATGTTTAGAATAGAATGGATATCCTGGTATTCTTTAACTGATCATCGCATCGTATCATCGCTTCGCTCTGGTTCGGTTCAAACTTGGTTCGGTTGGTCTTCGCATCATTTTATACCGAGACAGAAACAAAATGTAAACAAACCAGAAAAAAAATATAAAGAGCCTCTTTTTTTTTTTTTTTTTGCTTCTTCCAAACTTCACCAGTTTACTGGCATCAGCTAAGCAGAGCATCAGCAGAGCAGTTCGCACGCTTGACAATGCGCAAGAGACCACTCACCGAAGGCGACACTAATTTCGCAAGCGGTGTAGCGAAGAAGCTCAAGACAGATACCCCATCATCTCCAGCATCATCATCGAGGCCTTCTACAACCACAGCCACCACTACACCAGGTACTCCTAATACCGTTGTGACTTCTTCAGGCGAGGATGAGAGTCTCAGCAGCAGATTCACCTCAAAGTCAACGTCAACGTCATCGACCGATATGCCGTTGTCAGAAGTGCTGACTCTTGAGCACGCCATTTCTAATCTCCAGTCCGTCCTCAAGGTGATCACAACGTCTAATTTTGACGAGGAGAGGATGCAGAAGATTCTTGCTGCCAACACTGTGGGAGAGAGCAGCCACTTGCCACCACAGGTTCTGCTTGCATTGAACAGAAACAAGCTACCGCTTTTTGCCAAACTCAAGACGATGTACCAGGAGGGGAAACTCGCTCTGTTTGACCAGGTTGTGCACTATGACGAGGCGAAGGACATTGAATTCCACGACAAGGCTATTGTTGCTGGTTTTGGCCAGCGAGATTTGAAAGACTCCAAGAAACAGAAGCTGTGGGACGATATTATGACCAGCAGTACAAAGGAGCTTCCACCAGCACCCGAGATCAAGAACCCCAGACTCAAGGCCCAGGTCTTTGTCCACAAGTCGTTAACAAACATCAAGGGCTGTGACACCTCTAAAGAGTCCTTGAACTCCAACAATGAAAGACTCGAGTTTCTGGGAGACTCTATCATCAACAACATCATGACGATGATCGTTGTGAACCAATACCCCCACGCAAATGAAGGCGACTTGTCCCAGTTGAGAACGAGACTCATCAACAACAACACGCTTTTGAAGTGGTCGCAAGCGTACGGGTTTGACAAGAAATTGCACTATCTTGACGATGAATACCTGTTACGTGGTAACCAGAAGATCTTTGCCGATGTGTTTGAAGCATATGTTGGAGCCCTGATCATGGATGACTCCAACAACTATGTCGTGGTGTATGACTGGCTCAAGAGACTGGCGATGCCCGTTCTGCTAGATGCCAATGACCATGTCTCGATAAGAATCAACACGAGGGAAACAGAGCAGCTGAATCACAATGCAAAAGTTGAACTGTACTCACTGATTGGCTTTGCCAGGTTGGGACTCAAGTACCATACTATTGACCAGAAGTTCGAGAAGGACTTTACCCAGTTCACAGTGGAGGTGCGTGTCGCCTCGGGCGAGGTTTTGGGGACCGGCATTGGCAAGAACGTCAAGGAAGCTGGCCTACGTGCCGCAATGAACGTCCTGGAAAGCAAAGATACCATTGAGAAGTACAGTCGCATGAGAGCCCTGATCCCTAGAGAGGACTCGACAAAGCCCAGTGAAGCCGATGGCAGGGACAAAGAGGAGCATTTGCAGCTCAAGAAGGAGAAGAAGATTGAAAACAAGGCCAAGATGGCACAGGAATATAACAGTAGAGGAGGTGCAGCAGTAGAGAAGAACAGAAACAGCCACACTAGTGAGGAGAGAATCCCACCACCGAGCATCACAACCAGCACCAGCAGGACGCAATCGACTGCTGAATTTAAACGACTTCCATCGGGCCCTAGCGGCGGTGCCAATAGAGGCAGAGGAGGGAACTCTTCATACCGTGGCGGACCAAGAAGGTACAATGACCGCTTCTAATGAATATGCAATGAATATACAATATACAATACAATACTGCAGTACACTCTGTCTATATATATAGGTGGTTACCCGGTCTCTAGCAGTCCACTGACCCAAGTCAGTTAGTCACCCTCAGACAACTTTGAATGTATGTATGTGTGTGCGTGTGTGTGCTGTCTAGCAGATGAATACAGACACAGCGTTCCAGTACTCGCTTCTCAGTGAAATTGTCCGGGACATCCAGAGCGTGCGAGATGGACTCGCCAGGATCCTCAGAAGAGTTCCTGATGCCACGACGCTAGAGACGTTAAGAGAGCAAACAGACATTCTTCCTCCACAACTCAGCGATATTGTCAGACAGCCAGACGTCTTACAGGCAGTTAAATTGAGTCAGGATGTGGGTGTTGTTGCCAGATTGGCTGAGCTACTGGGAATTGATGTGCCATTGTCTTTGAAGGAGAAGATTGATCAAGAAGAGGAGAGTCGTCGTGGGTCCTCCGTACAGATGCAGAACCAGGAGCAGCAGCCAATATCACAAGCTTCATCAGGAGATCCACGTGTTTGGTCTTCTGCTAAGCATACACAGACGGAGAATATTGTAAGGGTGTATGTGCGTGACCAGTCGCTACCCAAGCTTCCACAGATTCAGAACAAGGAGATGTATGATGCCCTCTTTCTTCGCCGCAAGGTGATGCTAGTGCCTGCGAGTGCAATTGACAATACCAAGGGGGGATACAGCGTGTTGAAGTTTCAGGGGAGTTCGATCATGTCAATGGTGCTCTCCCAAGCTGTCTGTGACATTTACTCCAATGGAACTGAGAGCGATTTTGTTCTGCTGCGGGACTCAATGATGGATCAAGACCATTTGACTAGCTGGGCGAGGGAATATTCGCTGGATCAAGAGCTGGGTGTGAAACTATCAGGAGATGCCGGCGATGAGTGGTTGGCTGGCTTCTTTTTGGCGTACATTGCAGCTGTCTACAAAGACTGTGGAAACTCATTGACAAAGGTGTTGCCATGGATCAGGGAAATGTTTCAACACGATTTAGAAAATGGATCATTGAACGATATTGTTGTAAAAATCAAGCAACAGGAGGAAATACCAGCGTTGGATTCGTCATGGTCGTCAACAAAACCACCATCATTACTTGCCAGGGGTGGTGGATCCCCAAAACATGCGATTTCGTCAGATACACAACCAAACACGCCGTTCCCGTCGCCATTCACTGGACCGTTTGCACTTCTTCCTTTTGAAGACCAGGTCAAAAAGGCGAAGGATCATCTCTACTCACGGCTCAGCCCGACATTCACACCGACATACCCTGTTGTCTCAGAGACGTTTCCACCAGAAACCCCAGTGTTTGAAACTGTGTGTGTTGTCAATGGCGAGGTTGTTGGGTTTGGAAAGGCATCAAACCTGAAGACAGCGAGTGCCAAGGCAGCATTTGATGCGATGACGAGAAACAGAGCGATTATTGAACGATATGAGGCGATGAGACAAGACGTCCAGAGCAAGAGATTCACAAGACCACTGCCTTATGGTATTCCTGTTTCGGATCAGATGTTGCCACGGAGGAAGAAATTCAACAGCACTGATGTTGATTACTGATCTTAATACAAACAATTGACACTCTTCTATCTATGAGTTTCAAGCAAGCTACTTTACCACTTGTTGGACTGGGTTCGCTCGCAGGTGACTTGGTAAAGAATGAAATGAGTAAATGTACACACAATCTTACTATTACTGGCTCATAACCATCATTATACTGAGTTGACAAGAGTCATTTGTTGCCATATACAGCATTGACACTTTGACATCTCTTTTCCCACTACCACCATTCTAACAAGGGAATATCTCACTGTCTCTTCCGTATCTCCAGTGCTCTTGCCGTGTTTGTGCTCGCCTTTGTGTGTAAGTGTGACAAGAAGGGCAATGGGTGGTGTACGGGTGTTTTTTTATATGATAAGAAGGAAAACCATCTTTCCTTCTCTTCTTTCACTTTGCATCCCTCCAATGTCATTCAAAAGCGAACATCTACAGCCAGTGACAAGTTTGAGTAATGACTTATACAATGAAATACAACAATCTCATCACAAAGTGGATAAAATCGCTGAGCTTTTAAAGAAAATTGGATACCTGGCTGGTATAGAGGTGGGAGGAGGCGGAGACAAGTTGGAGTTGAAAGGGGAAACGACTGATGGCGCGACGACAGACGACCACAAAAAGCACAGGCAAGATTCCCAAGACTCCGTTGAAGAGATGAAGAATGAGAATCTCCAGCTTTTAATGGACATACAGAGGGAGGAGTACATTGGCCGCAAATGGGAGCGTGTTTTGAATGACAATCAGCAGATCTTCAATTCGTTAGCTGACTGGATCAAAGTCAACTTCAACAGTTCCAGCATTGATGATCTGGAAATAGAGGCTGGGAAGCATCTTGAATTATTGAAACAGAGTAAGATACGTCTCGCTGAGAATGTTGAGCTAAGTGAACAGAGGATTACGGCTATGCAGATGATACTTGAAGAACTACAAGTTGCGATCGAGGAAGGAGCAGAGACACATAGTATGCCTTCACATTGAACACTGTTTCCAGGAGAGACATTCAGAGAATACTGGGCCGACCTTTCTGATATTGTTCAGCGGCATAGAATCAGGGTGTGTCTTGGGCTTTTTTTTTCAATAGTGACATGTAACAACAATGTTGTTACATGTCTATGCAATGCAATTCCATTAAATAAATAAATAACTTAATCCGTCTTCTTATCGTCACTAACCTCGCACGATCTGAAGAAAAATCTCACAAATGACAGTCCCTCCATCGCTCCAAAATACTTCTGGAACCTCTCATTGTTCCACAGTCTGTTACACCAGCCAACAGTACCAACACCAGCACCACCGCCTTCTTCACCTTTATGCAAAAGCTGTTCGTTCACCAGCGTCTCTAGCGCCCCCACTTTCCTCACAAACATATCAACTGATTCCTCCGAGTCACGTATCTTGTTTTGCAAGACACGGATCTCGTACTCCAGTCTGGCACCAATTGACTTGATGTCCTGCATCTTGGCTCTAACGCGCTCATCCTCCTGTTTCTGCAATTCAAAACGATGAAGAAGTGGGGTTGTTTTGTGTGTCAAGCGTTGCACCTGTTGGTACTTTTGGTGGATCTTTGTCCTGTAGGGTTTGAACTCAGTGACATGCTTCAGTTTTTCTGATTCTTGGACTTGCTTCTCGATGCTTTTTATCTGTTGGGCAAGGTACACTGGTGATGGAGTGGAGAGATCCCACTTCAGGAACGTAGACTCAACAAAGGAAAAACTCTTACTCCGTTTGCAAGCAAGAGACTTACGGATAGCTGGGATGGTGGCGTGGTTTTCATAGTTGAGCAGATTATGTCCAGCCTCAGAGTTGATGTATGGAAACGATGAACGTCTGCCCAGTTGATGGAAAACCTCTTCATAACCAAATCGGCATTGGTGAGAGTCAATATGCTGTCCTGGGTGCGTGTGGTGCGTGTGAAGGTTGTGGTTGTGGTTGTGGGGGTCATTGGTTGCCGCGGGGACATGGCTGATATTGCTGCTGTTGTTGCTGTACTCTTGTGATTCGTCGTCTATTTCAGAGAGCTCTGTGTCAGTGTCGGTGTCGGTTAGTAAAGCGGTCGTGTTGTTTCTGTCCTTCCTTTTTATAGAGTTGTCATCCTGGAGCCGCCTTTTCGGTAGTTTCTTAATCTTACCAACCCCTGAACGGAACGAGGATGTCGAGGTTGAAACATTTTCTGGTTCATTATCGGGACAGTAGTTGAATCCTTCAATATTTTTCACCTTACCTTTGGAAAACCATAGGTATTGCAATCTGGGACTGCAACTGAAATACTTCATCACCTTGTCCAAATCAGCGCTGAGCACTTCTTGGGCACATTGCAGAGAATTGGTTCTTCTTGGAAGATCATGAACTGTATACTTGACAACTTTCTTAAGTGCAGACTCACTCTTACCAGACTTAGCGGTAACTTTGAACAGTTTATCCACGGTTTGCGGATCCAGGTGCAATGTTTTGTTCAAGCTGTACTGCTTTTGAAACTTCCCCACGGCAGCTCCGAATGTAGCAAAGTTGAACAGCTCCTTGGGGAAATCAGACCCAACATTGTCCAGCCTGAAAGTACAACTTAGCATAAATCCTAGTATCGCAGCCACAGTTGAAGGACTCATTGTTCCGTCCTTCGGAGAGCTTACGCCAAGGTACTTTGTCCCATAAACGCTCCACCACTCAGCAACACTCTTCTCAGTTACTTTGCACAATAGACCATCAACTAAAAGTGGATCCAGGAGGTTGAAATCAACAAGACAAATCTGGACCAACATCACCAGTTCCACAACAGAGTACATAATGTCGACACTGGGGTGTGTCTTGTAAATGAGGCGAAACTTATCCTCAGCAACGTCAGAAGGAGAACACATCAACAAAGCAGAACGACCACCGCAATTGAGCTTTCTCAGATTGAGATTGACTTTGAAAGAACTCCATATGTCAGCAACACACCCTCCAACCACGGGCAATAGGTTGTAATTAGACGGAAATTTGGCTAGGTTTGTGATGTACAGTATTCCCTCTTCTGTCTGTTTAGGCTTACCGCCATAGCTCTCGATCTCAGCAAAGAAGCGCTGTAGAGCGTCGCTCCATTGGTCTTGGTCTTTGGGCAGGACCATTTTTGCCGCCTTGATCTCATGGTCAGAGTTACCAGTGTACGAGGTAATGACGGTGCTGTAGCGACGTTCAGCGGCCCACTGCTCAACGATATAGATCTCAAAGCCACGAATAGGGACGATCTGGTACTGATGGTGGTGTGTCTTATCAATATGAACCAGGTCATTGAGCAACTGGGTATCTGGGATGAGGTAGGTTGTGCTTGTGCTTGTGTTTGTGCTTGGCGCTGAACCAGGCGCTGAGATAGGTGTAACTTCTTTGAGCTGCTGCCGATTGGACTCAGCTGGTGACGGGTCTCCTACTGACAGTGGCGGTGGCGGCGGCATTGCGTCGTTGCGTTTTGGTGATGTTTGGTTTTGTTGCATTTTAGTTGTCTTTAAATATATAGAGATTTATCTTATGTAATCAATCAACTTCACAATCGGTTCAATCATAATGGCAGCCATTTAGGGAAGGTTTATCTGTTGGAGGTACGTTCGATTTCAATGAAGAGTATCTACAGTACCTGGGGGTGATGAATCAAGACTTGAGAGTTAGAGGTGGCAATATGGATATTATTAGATGAAAGGGAATGATGCGATGGGGGACAGTTAAAACTTGAACTTCTCCTCTTCACCCTCGTCCTCTTCGCTTTCATCAACTTTGGGTTTCTTCTTTGCCTCGTCTTTCTCAACATCTTCCAGAGCAGCAGGCCTTTTGTTTCCTAAATCATAGCTCATACCTGTCGCTCCCAACAAAGATCCGTTATCATCCACAAACTTCTTTTTAATGATTTGGTACAGCTCCTTAGGCTCCATTGGCTGTTGATCTGATGTGGTGGTGTTGTTGTTGGTGTTGGTGACGGGGAGCACAGATGGGAGTGGGATATCCACTTCTTCTTCTTCTTCCTCCTTGGAATTATCGTCAGCCTCGGTCTGTGTGGTTGGTTGTGCATTCAAGCCAGAGGTGATGGACTCTAATAGTTCGGCTTCAGTGATGACAACGGGTCCATCCACTTCCCCTGCATCATCATTTTCATTTTCTTCTTCTTCTTCTTTTTCTTCTTCTTCTTCTTCCTCCACGTCAGTCTCCTCTTCCGCAACCAACTTCCCAAACATCTCTCGTTGTATCCCCAACTCATCATCCCTCGTCAGGGCAACATCCATTACACCTCCCAATGGAGCATTCAGTCCAGGCACAATCAAATCAGGATAAGAAGGTGGCAACCCAATCTCCTTCATCTTCTGAACCCAGGGCAAAACGCCGCCTTCGATGACTCCCAGCGCCTCCCTCAATTCCCTGGACACAACCCCGGGTCTTAAGGACCCAACGGCATCAGATAGTTGAACATCCTCGCGTGCCTTGTCCTCTGTGTAAATCTCACCCAACGCAAGCAGTTTGGGCCTCGTCTGGTTCTTAAAGAAGGCATCATAAAGTCTCTGGTAGTCCAAGTCCAACGCGCCCATCTTGGGTCTTACCTTGGTGCGCTGCTTCTCTTTCAGAGACTTATCCTCTTCAGCCAAGGGATCACGCATTTCAGCTATCCCAGTGTTGGAAATCGCCTCTGGTAGTGTGAATGTGGTTTTGCGGTGCGATGCGCCTGCAAGGTATGTTGACTTAGAGGACCAGTTTGGTGGGATAGGGATGGCGTTCTTTCTTGATTTGAGTGTGATTAGAAGGATTGGGTCGCGGGCATCTGCATCTTGCCATGTGATGAGTTCTGGGTGTAATGAGAGGGATTTGAGCGTCGTTAGTGGAATCTTGGGCTGGTGTTTCCTGGTTTTGGCTGGGGCTGCTGTTGTTGTTATTGTTGGTGCCGGTTCAGAGGGTAGTTCCTCGTCTTCAATGGTCTCGGTTCTGGATGCGGCTGTTATAGAGGGAGATGCAGGAGTGTCCGCTGGTAATTGAAACCGTTGAAAGACGTGTTCGAATTGCTGTAGTGTTGGATCTTGGAGGTCTATCGTGACTTGAGGCCTTGCCAACTGTGCTTTTGGAGGAGATGGGGTCTTCCCAGTTGGTTGAACAGTCTGCTCTTGCTGCTGCTGTTTCTGAGCCTTCAATTTTTCTCTTCGAAGTTGGTTTTTTGACTTCTTTGGTGCCATTTCGACTATCTGCCCGGCCTCAGGGTGAATTACAGAATGATTATGTTTATTCTTTTGTTCTGTGTAGAAGAAGGGAAGAAAAAAAAATAGGTACTACATTTCATAGCCGGGTAACAGTTATCTAACACCACTGCGTGTGAGAAGGGCGTGTCGAACGGACTCTTCTTTCGCTTCTGTTCAACGAATCGCTGCGTGCTGTCCTTAAACCGGTTAGGAGACGAAATACGTTTGAGCTACGTTTCGAACGGTGCTGCAAAGTCATAAAGTCATTAGATCAAATCACATAAGTAATGACAACTCTCATTTCTCCTCCTTCACCTGCTTCTCCAGCTTGTCCAGCTTCTTATTAATCCGATCCAGCTTGCTAGTCATGAGCTGGTCATTCTCATCAACTGTCTCTACTAACCGGCCGAGCAGTGTCTCAATCTCTGTCGCCACGTCAAAGATAGTGACAATGTCACTATTGTTCTTGTCCTTGTCCTTGTTGTTGTTGTTGGTTTCAGTACTCTCCTCCACCAATACCTCTTCTGTATCGGCTTTCTTGTTTGGAGTGTGCAGTGGCTCGGCCATGATCACACAGGAACCTCTTTTTCTCACTCTGTGCTGATTGCCAGGTTGTTGTTGTTGTTGTTGATGTATTTGTTTTTTATATATACACATCTATATATTTTCGCTCCTCTTGTCTATCTTCGTGTTGTTGGCTCTCTCCTCTCACGATGTCCATAGTAAGAACGTTCACACGCGGTCTAAAGACACACCAATTCGCCTCCACGACACAGTATTTCCAGTATGCACGTCTGAAGCAGCTCAAGACCGACAGTACTGTCTTCAACGGAACGTCATATGAGCTGACATCACTTGCATCGCTGACTCAACTCCTCGATGGAATCAAACTGACACACGTTGGAGGGACAAATGATAATGGGATAGACCTCTCTGGCACTTGGGACCTAGTACGCACCTTACAAGACCACAGCTGCCGTCATCAGACCCTGAATGTGCTGGTGCAGTGTAAGAACTACTCTGCGAAGATCACTGCGAAGGAGATCAGGGAGCTGCCAGGGATATTCCATGCTGAGTTCACTAGTCGTAAGAACTCAACTAACAGCGTTATGCTGTTCTGCGCGCCGAAAACATTGACGAAGAACGGTGTCCAGCAGATTCACTCGTCCAATATTCCGATTGGATACCTCCAGATCGAGAAACTGACGCGGGTCAAAAAGGACCATGGCGACGCCGACGATGTATACAACGTGGCCAACTACCAAGGAGGTAACGTGCTGGGGTTTGTTGCCAACGAAAAGTTGGTCGAGTTCCTCGAAGGAACTGATATTGTAGAGAAAGTGGAGCGTGAGGTGCAGGTGAACTCATAGATTAAGTATACAGATATATTACATATACATTCAATACTTGCACATCTTCATTCCCACACTGCAGTATCTGCAAGCAGCGTAGAGCACGGCACCAGTAACCATCAACATGCCAACATAGACGATGAAATTGTTATAGTTGGCAACACTGGCATCTCCAAGAATGGCACCACCAACAGGAATGGCAACAAGCGATAAGACGGATACAAACATGTACATCGTGCTGTATCGTTTCCCAAACTGCTCAGTTCTCGAGATCTGTCCGCAGAGCACCGGTGGTAATGTCAAAATGGATCCAGAAAAGAACCCATAAATGGCAGAGAAGGCATACAGTACATTCAGATGTGCTCCAAAGGGCAACCACAGTGCGAATATGAATACCGTACAGAGTAAAACGGTGCAGATGGCAATGTTGAAACGGCCAATGTACTTGTCAGCTAGGAGCCCGGGAATATAGCGACCTGGGATGCCAGTGGCGTTGATTACTGTGATCATCAGGTACGCTGTGTGCTGTCCAAAGCCTCTCTTGATGATGTATGACGGGTAGTAGATAGATGCGGCAATCAGTGCACATTCAGAAAAGGCCACACCAACCGAGCAGAACAGGAACCGTGGTTCCAAAAGGGCCTTGTAGTCAAACAGATCAAGTACGTAGATATCAAAGAACTCTCTGGCACTAGTGATCTTCTTCTTCTTGTCACCTCCTCCTTTGAAACGTTCTTTGGCAGTCAGGAGGGCACAGCCCATACAGAACGCACTGAAAACGGCAACAATTCTCAGGGCCCAGACGAATCCAACACTAGGGTATAGCCCTCTCAGCATTAATGGAAGGACGATACCACCAATAGACCCACCAGCCGTCGCTAAGGAGATCGCAGTGGCTCTCTTCTTGTTGAAATAGTGACTGACAACACCGCACAGAGGTGAGATGCATATCCCGTTTCCAAGACCAACAATCCCCATGGTCAACAGGAACTGCCACATGGTAGTAGCATTGGCAGTTGCGACAAGACCACCGCAGAAAAGCACCGAGCCTGTTAGCAATGGACCAAAGCTTCCATTTCTGTCAAACAGGGCACCACTGAAGATCATTGACGAGAAAGTCACAAATGTGTTGATTGTGAAAATCCAGGAGATGGTGGATGTAGAAACCTGGGCCAGCTGGTTCTCTGAAATGTAAGCTTCGATGGCACCAACCGAGTTCACCATACCAAAGGCTGGGATCAAGCCCATGAACGCACCAAAGACGACAGAGTACGCTCTGAGTCCACCCTCGGGGAACTCGACACCGTGGTCTGGGTTAAATAGGAGCTCCTGCTCTGAGACATGATGCGTTACTTGGGGCCGCAGTGACGCCTGTAGTGATTGGTGTGCATCGATCTCGAGAGTAGTGGTGGATCCTTGTGGGAGCTGTAGTGCGTCGAGCTCAATGGCCCTCTCATTGGAAGAAGAGTCCTTTCTCTTGAACAGTGAAGAAGCAGCCGTTTTAGGTGCTTCGAGGTTGATATGCGCGAGCGGGTTGCCGTTGACCAAGTTGGACATCCAAACAAGATAGATCGGCCGTGGTCCACTGTGTTGATCAGAACTTAAAAGAGAATTTTTTTCTCTCTTTTAAAGTGATGATGCGATGAGTTGCCCCGGAGTTCGCTTCCCGGAAAATTACACCGCGCTCCTAAAGAAAACCCCAAATAGTTGATATGTTTATATCTCCCGCACTTCCACCTTGGATAAGGAAATGATAGAGGTTTGGAAAGAGTTAGCACCTTCTAATTACTGTGCTATTTAATTTTAAAAGCTTTGAAACTTGGAATTACGTTATCTCAGTATCAATTTTGTATGGTCGTGTGTCTAATCTCTCTGAATCACGATTCGAAGCCAGTGGCGATTCCCTTCAAACTTTAAAGAATTTTCTTTGAACCACTTTTGGTGGGCCATTATATTTTAAACTGGGTGCAGAAGAAACAATGCAGTCACAACATATGTAATCAAGAACTAGTCGAGGAGTGATGATGTTGTTAATTGGTGAAGATTACCCTACCGGTATTGGTTTTTCAGGTGTGGAAAACAAATCAACATTGGTTCGATTCTTGACAGCTGTACTTATTTTTGTATTTTATTATATTTTTCTTGTACCACAGAAGCAAAATAAATCTGATTTGAAATCATCACCAACCACAACAACAATTAAAAACAAAAAACACGCAACAGTTTCAGGACCCCAAAAGATGAAGCTCACTGGGTTGTTTTTCTCATTGGTGTTTGCGCTGCTCCATACATTGGCACTTGCGACGCCCGAGCACACCAACAACTGGGCAGTCTTGGTTTCCACTTCGAGGTTTTGGTTCAACTATAGACACATGGCCAATGTTCTCTCGATGTACAGAACCGTGAAGAGATTGGGTATTCCGGACTCACAGATCATCTTGATGCTCAGCGATGATGTGGCGTGTAACCCTAGAAACTTGTTCCCCGGGTCAGTTTTCAACAATGCAAAAAGAGCCATTGACTTGTATGGGGAGAGCATCGAGGTTGACTACAGAGGGTACGAGGTGACAGTGGAGAACTTTATCAGACTATTGACAGACCGTTGGGGCCCAGACCATCCAAGATCTAAAAGGCTTCTAACCGATGAGAACTCGAATATCTTCATTTACATGACTGGTCATGGTGGTAATGAGTTTTTGAAGTTTCAAGATGCTGAGGAGATCAGTTCTTGGGATATCGCTGATGCATTTGAGCAAATGCATGAGAAGAAGCGTTACAAGGAGATCTTCTTTATGATTGATACATGCCAGGCGAACACGATGTATTCGAGATTCTACTCTCCAAATATCCTATCTGTTGGATCCTCCAGATTGGACGAGTCGTCTTACTCACACCACAGTGACGTGGAGATTGGTGTCGCAGTCATTGACAGATTCACCTATTACAACTTGGACTTTTTGGAGTCCAACATCTACAAAAACTCTACCAAAACTCTTCAGGATCTTTTTGATTCTTACAACTTTGAAGACATCCATTCACATGCGGGCATCAGAACTGATTTGTACCAGAGAGATCCTAGCAAAGTGCTGATTACGGAATTCTTTGGGAACGTTCAGAATGTCATCTCTGGCGGCGTGGAAGACGATTTGCTATACCTTTTGAACCATCACAAGAAGGAGGAGAAGGACAGCCAGCACGAGTCCACTATTAAACATATCACAGATGTGAATAACTCCGTCTTAAATGCATTCGGATCCAATATTATCAAAGTGGAAAACCCTGAACAGGCAGCTGGGTCATCATTTTGGAAAAAATATGGACCAATTGCTTTTGTTCTTGGTGTTGGTGGTGTCTTCTTGTGGAAATAAAATGAATACATAAATAAACAAATGAATGAATACCCAAGTAATAACATGAGAAAAACAAGGATACTCGTACGAGTTGAACACATATAGAACCATTGCATAGGCATTCTAGAATTAATCTAAGTCCTATGGATCATTTGCAATATGATCCATACGGATTATCCTAAAAAAATCAAAAAAAAATCATTGAAACAAATTTCGTAAAACATAATCGTTGTCAGTATCATCATGACTGAATCCATAAAGGCAAAAAAACACAGTAATAAAAGAAAAAAGGATAGAAAAAAAACACTTGTCAATTCGACAATGACATCATTCTCAAGATCCCACTTGACCCATATCATTCATACCTCCAGATCTTGTGATTCCATGATTCAAATCAGTAAGCGTTCCCACTCGAGAAGCAAACTTTTCGTACAAGTCTTCATCGTCCAAATACTCTTCATCGCCAACAACTTCGAAATCATCCTCTGCGTACTCATCAATCAGATTCGATTTGCTGTTAGCATACTGTAGCCAGTTGCTCTTCTGAGTAGGAACGGAGCTGGAAATAAAGTCTGCTCTGGACGTTGGAACACTGTAGCGTCTACCAAACTTGTGATGATAGTTGTTGTTGTTGTTGTTGAGTCCACGGAGTTGTCTCTGTTCGTGAATCTTATTGTAGTTGTTGTTAAAGTTACTCCAAGTAGATTCATCCCATTGGGATCGAAAGTTCTCCCTGTGGTGAGGTGGAACATATGGCTTCTTCCCAGTGATGCTTGATGCGTTTGAGTTATCAGAGTCACGACGACGATCCCCGATCATTCCAGACGCAGCAGCAGCCTGTAAATGACCCTTGGCACTAATACGTTCATCATCAATTTGGATGGGGGCCATCAATGATGCAACAGAAGAAGAAACATCACTTAAGTCTTCATCCAAGTTGAGTTGGTTCATCATGTGAGCTGTTTGGCTTATATGAACAGAATCATGACCATGACCGTTGTTCAAAATCCCAGACTGTTCTAAAATAAACATATCATCATCACCCGTGCTGGTGGAGCTTCCGTACTCGTCATCTTCAAACACAGGTGCATGGGATAAATGGGACAGCCTTGAACCAGTGGTGACTCCGGTTTGGGCTGGAGATCTCAAGTTTGGAGGGATATACTTCCCAGAACTAGTGGTATGATGTGAAAATGAATTGAACGATCTTCTTGGACGATTCATCTTGTTCACTGAAGGCACAAAATGCCCCGCCGATTTCGGAGTGGTAGGTCTTTGATGAGGAGGGTGGTAAACTCCAGCCTTGTGTGTACTTGTATAGTTGTCCAGGTATTGGGATGCTGCTGAAGGAGGGGTAAAGTAGTCCTTTCTGTTAAACAGTTCATTTCTAAACTGTTTGAAGTGATTGGTAATATGGGTGTTTGGAGTTTGGGTTGCAAATATCTTTTCATCGTTAAACTTAGATGTCCCAATATTCATTGGTTGGGCAGGGGCAACAGGGGCAATTTCATCCTTTATCAACTCCAGATCTTCGTCAATGGT
This sequence comes from Barnettozyma hawaiiensis, assembly GCA_003706665.2. Lineage (NCBI taxonomy): Eukaryota > Fungi > Ascomycota > Saccharomycetes > Phaffomycetales > Phaffomycetaceae > Barnettozyma > Barnettozyma hawaiiensis. The sequence continues at coordinate 295,559 of PPLY02000003.1, read as the reverse complement.
CAAACTTTGCACATTCAAGAGTTCCTCCTTCATCTTGGCTAGATCTCTGTTATCAGGATCAATTGTCAATGAGTAACGCAACACCGCAAAAAGATCCATGGACATGGTAGAGAAGACATCGAACAATGCCTCTCTGTTGCAGGCAAAATAGGAAAACGATTTATCCTTCTCATTGGCTTTCGAGAAAGGCGATTTCTTGAAGACCAAGTTCAACAAGCAGATACCAATTGACCAAAAATCACACTTTGCGGCATCATAGACTCTCAAATTGATCTCGTCAAACAACTCAGGTGCCATGTATCTCTCGCTACCAACACCAAATTCGTTACAATATCTTGATTGAGTGGCTAACCCCCAATCTGACAATCTGATGGTGTAGTCATTGGCGATTAATATATTCTCTGGTTTGATGTCACGGTGGAAAATACTCTTTGAGTGAGCAAACTCCACAGCATCAATCAACTGTAACATAACATTGACGATGTCTCTCGTGGAAGAAGGCCCAGCATCAGCATGAATGGCCTCGTATAAATCACCTCTTGAACAGTACTCCAAAATGATAAAACTGTTGAAACAGTCAATAAACTCAATAATGTACTTATGACGACCCAACTTTTCATGAATAGCAATTTCGTGCAATGCCTCTTCACAAACGTCAGAGTCCATTTTTTTCACAGATTTGGAAAAATTGGCATAGTCCTTCTTCTTTGGAGCACCTTCGTCATCTAATTTGAAAATGTACTTCACAGCCACCAACTTTTGCTTGTGAATATCCTTGGCAAGAGATACAATACCATATGCGCCTTTGGAAATGTCTTCCAACTTCTGATATTTGCAATTCAACAAACCACCTTCTTTGTAAAGTTCGTATTCTGTCGCCATGATGGATTGGATGATATTTGAGGGTTTGGCAGACGGTTAGTGTAAGTAATGCAAATAAAAAAAAAAATGAAAAGAAACAGAAAAAAAACAATGATGACTTCTAGGAACCAGGTTAACGTGTGAAAGATTCAACTGTGAATGAGGGATGAAGGCTTTGATAGTCTGTGCTTTGAAAAATAAAAGTTCTTGTTGTATCCCTAGATCATTAACAACAATCAAGGAAGAAACAACGACAAAACAAAATGGTGGTGCAATCGATGATGTAATATGAGTCCAATTGTGATCAAAGCCCAACAAGAAGTAGACGGATCGAATGTGTGGAGTCGAATGAATCAGAGTGTACTTCACAGGAGGTAGACAAGCTGGAACAGATAGAAGTATAAGTATCCTGCCAACAATGTTCGGTAAGGGATCAAAATATGATGATATGTTCCAGAACCTTCGAACAACCCAAAAACAGACAAGCAGAAAAAAAACAAAAACACTGCACTGTAGTATCAAGAGGCAATCTATGTAGTAACAACACTGACACAAATACCAGACAATGATCTCTTAGAGAACAGATGTGGATATGAACTGGTTGGTGTGTGTATGAACCAATGAGATGATGGTGTTGTTGCTACAAATGAATCTGTTGTTAAATAGCCGCCGCCACTCAAATTTACCTTGGATAGGGGCTCAGCTCTCGCAATGGAAAAAACACAAGCTTCGCAGGAGAGGAGGATGCTTTTGCGTTACAAATCAGGTTTTCAGAGCCAGATAGGGGATGTGTACTGGCCAACCTCTGAAATGTCAGATGAGGGTGTTAACGGGTGATTTTTGTCTTGTGATGTTGAGGAGGGTTTCTTTAGTTTGTTTTAAAAAACAAAAAAAAAGAAAGTGTGTGGAGTTTTGTGCAGGTTTTATCTGGAGTAAGCATCCCGCGATAATTACCGAATTGGGTTAATGGTGTCTCTGTTGTTATTTTTGACTCAAAAATGACTCACTTAACTACTGGATTGGGATAAATATTCTATCTTATATATAATATCAAGAGATGGAACGGAACTACCCCCGCCTCCTCAAGACAAGAGTCTCTCTATATAGTCCCCAGAAGTCTGCTTCCTAGAATCAAGTGGTTGTTTGAAGAAAAATGAAAAACACAGATAAGACAATGGCTCACTGACTGTTCTTCTTCTTCTCTCCATTATCTGCTGCCGTGGACTCGGGAGTAGGCAACGATGTATACTCGTTCTCCCCATCATCCCTCATAATGGGTATTCCCTCTCCTGTTTCAGTTTTTATTTCGTCTCCCTCTTCATTCCCTGTCTCATTGTTGTTGTTGTTGTTGTTGTTGTTGTTGTTGCTGCTGCTGCTACTGTTGCTATCAACTTCTTCGTTGGGCTCAACAATCCTCACTACTGCTTTCCCTACTGCTTTGCCAAGTTTGGCAGCAGCAGAGACAGAGTTGTTATTATTGGTATGCACTGTTTTCTTACCCACTTTAGAAGCAGCAGTTGTTGCTGCAGACGACCGCTGTGAACTTGGTTTCATAAGAAATTTGGACCTGCTGGTAGACTTTGGTGGATTCATGGCTTCAAAAGAAGGAAAGAATCTACCAAAGGGGGATGCAGTTACTCTTCCATTTCCTCCTCCTCCTCCACCGCCTATTGTAGCACTTCCAGGAGCGTGAAAATATGTCATTCCATAAGGTGATCTTTCAAAAGCGTCATAAAGTTGATCATCGCCATCGTTTTTGTTATACTGTGGACTGAATATGGGGTAGTGATACTGGCTACCATCAGCAATTTGAGGAGGAATGTATGGATCGTTGGAGGAAGGATTGAAGAACTGCTGCTGTTGGTGAAGGAGGAGATTTCCATAGAATGCTGGTGGTGGTGCCTGTTGTTGGTGAAGCGACTGTTGGAAGAAGTCCTCTGGGTATGCTGAGACGTCAAGAGTTTCACCAGAAACCTGGCTGTCATAGAATTGGGCATTTGTCATCTGCGGAATCTCTTGCTGCTGTTGCTGTACCACGTACGGCAGCTGTTGAAACATGAGATTCCTTGCAGATGGAGGCGGTTGTTGTTGGATGTAGAAGGGCGGCACTTGGCTGCTTCCTATTGGAACAGTTTCAATCGCATCAACACCGCAGTCCTGCGAACGTAGAGTTGGGTATCCTCCTTTCTCTCCAAAACTGTCTCGGAATGGCGTCTTGGTATAGGTCTGATCAATCAAGAAGGCGTCGTCAAAATTATCCGCTGGAGGGTTGAAGAAGACTTCTGGATCAATTATGAAATTGTCTTCGTTAGTTGGAAAGTAATCCAATGGGAAATCGTCGTCAAAGTTGGATTTCTCAACGACTGATTCATTGCTCTCCTCCTTTATTATGAATGTATTTGTCTTCTTTGTTGTGGCAGGTACCTGTAAATCTGCTTCAGCATGTTGTTCTTGTTCCTGTTCTTGTTCTTCTATAGGTTCCAGCATGGCCTGGAACTCATCGTTCTTTGATCTTTGTTCTTCCACGTAGTCACTCAATTGGTCATGTAGATTTAGTTTGTCATTGTACCTAAAGGACAAGGCAGGTTCAAAGCAAGCTTTGGTAGTGCCTTCGCTGGCATTCCTCTCCTTCTTCAAGTCTCTCTCCAATGCATCTGCAAATAAACGATCATGAGGGACACTGTACCAAAAGAACACCTTCTGTTTCTTCTGTGTCCGCAGACATGAGTTCTTGTATAGGAAGTTCAGGAAAGGTGACTTGGAGTCTTCGAGTACAGCATTAGTACCACACTTCAGGGATCTCAGATCTGAGAAGATTCCCTCTTCAAACTTCTTTCTGTCAATGATTTCCCGTCCAAACAGCTCAAACTTGTAAACAATGCAACGAACAATGTCTGTTCCAGTTACAAAGTACAAGTTGTTCCAAAACACACAGGACACAAACCCTTCATCATGGTTAAGATAGTAACGACGAATTATCTGATTGCGCTGCCAATTAGCTGGTGCAGTGGCCAGGAAGAACTTGAGATCCTCAATTAGTCTAATGTTCTCTGAAACCTTCTCAGGCGACGATTCTTTCACAGCACTTCTATTCAAGATCTGGTTTTTGGGCATTGTAAATGATTGTGGTGAACTCGCCGTGTCTGATGTGATGAAAGAGAGAGTTACAAGACTGTTCAAGTTGAAAGTGAGTTGTTGCAAGTCTGTTAAAATGGTTAGAGACTGTTTCACGATGATTGTTGGAATATGAGTGTATCCAGGAGCGAGATGCTCAAAAATTCAAGGCTTTGGGTGTGGTTTCAGCAAGTGGTTTCGACCTGTTTCATGTTAGATTTCTGAAACAATACCCGCGAAAAACTGTTTTGGGGCAACCAGACTGTTTTTTTTTCTGATGATACAAACAAGAAAAAATGTGATGATTATGTAAACAATTAAAGCATCTTATGTAATCTAGATGTTGATTATGTAATTAGATGTTTTTGTGTTTGTGCTAGTGTAATTTTTAATTTCCGGATTTGGAACTCAAGAATCCAGCTGGGGCATAAACAAAGTGTAAATTAATTTTTGAAGTGTATTTAGATTTTGTACTTTCCTGGAGCGAGTGAACTACACACGCAATGGCTGAGCTTGTTGACATCTTCCTGTCCGTCACTGGATCTTCTGATGCATCCACTGCGCGCCAGTTCCTTGAAATGTCTGGTGAAAACCTTGACGTTGCGGTTTCTTTATTCTTTGAGCATGGAGGAGCAATAGTATCTAACGCCACTACAAACGAGATACCAAGAGAGGCCACGATTACTTCTGCCGATAATGATGATTTCGAAACAGATGAGCAGATGGCTGAGAGACTACAGCAAGAGTCTTACAAGGGGCAATCTAACGAACCAAGAGCACCGATTGAAGCTCGCCATGAACAGCTGGTTGGAGATGGAGGATATGGTGGTGAGAATCTCTTTGAGAGAATGGGATTCGGGGCAAACCAACAACAAGACCAGTTCTTTGGACGTAACAGAAGGGGAATTTTTAACCAATTTGATGACGAAGACAGGATTGTGCCCCTTGATGACACTGACAGCGAGGAGGAAGAAAATGACCAAGCTCCGGTAGGAAATGCAACACAAAGACGACTGGCGGAAATGTTTCGCCCTCCATTTGACCTCATTGAGAAACTGGACCTTGATAGAGCGAAACAGAAAGCTAGGTTTGATAAGAAGTGGGTCTTAATTAACATTCAAGATACAAATGACTTCCGCTGTCAAATGCTGAATAGGGACTTCTGGTCTAACAAGTCTGTGAAGGACCTTGTGAAAGAGGAATTTGTGTTCTTGCAGTACCATAGTGATTCTCGATCTGGGGAGCAGTACAGACAGTTTTACCATTTCGATGACTACCCACATATCGCCATTCTAGACCCGTTGACTGGAGAAAGACTCAAATTCTGGAGCGAAGTACCTACCCCATCACAATGGATTCGTGAGGTTTATGATTTCTTACAAAAGTATTCATTGGACCCGAGTGGTGTGAACCCAATCTCAAAGAATAAAACGAATGTTAATGCGTTGAGTGAGGATAAGCAGATGGAGTATGCCATCAAGGCATCACTTGGCTCCACTACCAACCCAGAGAACTTGGATCCCGATTCTGATTATGATGATGATGATGATGAAGATGATGATGACATGTACTACTCTGGTGATGACTCCCTAGAGGAACTACATGGAGGTGGGGCTAATGATCCAATTGAGCTGGACTCTGATAGTGAATTACCAACGAAAGAGCTTACAGACAAAGAAAGGTTTGCTGCCATTCTTGAATCTGTCGACCGTGAACCAAGTGAAGGCAACTTAACGAGAATACAGATCAGAACTGGTGATGGTAAGAGAGTGGTGAGGAATTTTGCAGTTGAAGACGATGTCAAGGCAGTGTTTGCCTATGTCAAAAGGCATCTTGTCGAACAGGGCCAAGGATCTAAGTACTTTATTTTGACGTCACAGAGAGAAAATCTTATTGGAAAACTGGAACAAACTTTAGAAGCTGCTGGTTTAAAGAATGCCAGCATTCTTTGCGAGATCTTAGAAGACGAGGAATGAGGGTTTAAATAACCAATTCATGTTGTTGATGAGATTTTACACCACTCATGTTGTAGAGCTTATGTAACACACGCGTCGATTTCGGCGCGACCAAAGTCACGACTAAAAACTCACTCTCGTAATAGGTTATGATCTTCCAGCTCCCATCAAAACTCAAGTGGCCAACTATGTCACTTGAAGAGGAACTTGCTGATGATGTTGGTGCCAGCGATACGGAGTCCATCTTTGATGAGTCAAATCGTCGTCAAGCTGATAATGAAACCGCTGCTAATGCCCAAATCTTCACATCAGAGCAGATCAAGTCCTTCATTGCGATCCTTTCATCTGCACTTGGTGGTATTGACCACAGCTCTACACTGCGTCCTGCACCGTACAAACTTGGTGATGAGGCACTGCTATGTCTGCAGGATATCTGGAAGTGGCTGAGGGCCTACGACGGCGAGTCCAAGTCATGGGAGGTTGCAGTAGCCTGTGCTGAGTGTGGATTGATCTCAGATCTGGTGACTATAATTTGCATGTGGGAGGACTATTCTGACAAGGTTGAAACGTTTTCAGGAATATCTAAAGACTACGATAGCAAAGTTGCTGTTTGCTGTTTGAAAGTGATGGAGTTCCTGCTCAAGCCAATAGAAAGAACTCAAATGACTGGAAACCAACTAGGAAACTACTACATTTTGAAGAAGCAAGAGTTGAGTTACAAGTATCTTCTCTTGTCTTACCGTCAGGGCCATGTTTTCAGAGCGATGATTAAGATGACACTGCCCATACTGTCCACTACTAGTCAGCACAGATTAGTTCCTGATATTGGGTTACTCCGTCTGGTGGTGCGATTCCTGAAAAATTTCCTTTTGATTGAACAGATGGAGAATTTAAAGCAGTACAGAAGAATCAGCAAAGCTAATGAAGTTAGCGATAATTTACCAAAGGGTTTAAAATTGGAAGACATTGATATCGGTGTCTGTGTTTCCTGTTTCGAAAGAAATTTAGTGTTCCCGTTTTTATTGACGCTATGTTCTACTATCACCGAAGAAATGGACTCCAATATCCTTTCTGAGTGGCTACTGGAGATTCTATATCTACTCACCAAGAATGTGAGACCATCAACCATTATGAATACCACAGGTACTAATCAGAAGGGGACAGAAGCTACCTCTACAAACACACCTTCCGTACCACTTCCTTCCCAAGGAAATGCCCTTTCAACACTCTTATCAAAGGAAAAAGAACTCAAAACCAACTTTAGCAAACAGACATCAAGTCGTCATGGTCGTTTTGGTACACTTCTGTCACTACAAACTGAGGATATGGGTCGTCTCACAGTCACCAATGCTGGTAACATTATTTCGTCAAACAAGAACCCAATTGCTGCATTTGACAGACACAAGGGTTGGAAGATGCCACAACTGTTCAAATATAACATGGATGAGGAGGTAATTTTCCCTGAGGTCTCATTGTCCCATGGTAACTGTGTCATATTGAAGTCTTTTTTCGGTGATTTCATTGATGGTGCATTAAATCCTTTGTTCAAGATTTTGATTGCAAAGCTGTCCTCTGATGACATTGAGCTGAAGAGAGTGGACAATCCAAAATGGATGAAACTGGCAGATTTACAATTCAAGCATGTGATGTTGCTGTCGTGGTTGCTTGAAGCCCATCGTCTACGCTCTGATACCAATGACGGAGACTATGTACTTGTTGGGAATGTCATTTCTGAGCACTCTTTCATCCTCATCAACAAATTCTGTCGTGATGCTATCGAAGCCAAGCTGTATCGTTTGCAACATTCTGGACTGATTGCATATGTTCAGTTCTTTCAAGTTTTGAATGAGATGGACAAGAGTAATGTGGAAGAGTATCGTGATACTTCAAGACTGTTGAAAGAGAGACTCTTCCACAAAGCAGAGAACCAAGGTGCGTTACAAAATATGGTATCTGGTGCACACAAGCGCACTCCCCAGTACATTGACACCTGTGTTGAACTTCTAGATGTCATGATGAATACTTTTGAGGCGTTTTCCAAGGAGGACTTGCAGTCGGTGATACTGGATAAAAAAACGAGACCTTCTAAAACCATCGAAACTAAGGAACAGGATCGTATAAATCATTTTGACACAGTTGATGCTACTAATCTAACAGTGATTGAGAAAGATGAACTGTCTTCACTCACAGCTCTGCTCTCTAAAGAAAGGAAAAATTCTTTCATTTCCATCCAGCATCGTTTCACGACACCTGGTATTATCAACACCTACATGGAGTATTTTAAGAGATTCAAAGATATCCCTGACGCCCAGCTCAAGCGAGCGTTAAAGTTTCTGCATCGTGTATTTTTCAAACTGAAGTATCATGTTGTCCTTTACAGGCTGGATTTCCTCCACCTTCTCCATACGATCCTGTCAGACGATGAGGGCCTGTCTCGAGGAGCCAGTGTCAGAAAACACTTTCAAGAATTTATGATACAGTTTATGCGTCAGTTCAGAAAGAGTTTGGAAATGTCCGATTCCCTGTTTCTTGAGGTTCTATTCCCATTGAACTCACGTACTGCTGTAACATATGGCCACTACATCGAGACTGGACGGCGTTTGACCAAGCAGGAGAAGGCTACTACTGTGAGTAAGAGACTTGAGATCATTGGAGAGTTCTCACTAGAGAAGAATGTGTCGATTGCAGTTGCTTCATTGATTGATGATGATAAGATGAACTTGGTAGAATGGGCGTCGGCAGAACTCGAAAAAATTGTCCACATGCGTATCATGATGGAGAACCCACGAGATAATGGTGTCCTTGAGGAGCGTTCTGAGCTTCAGCCTATAATCCTAACGGACTCAGACAAGACCCATATGAAACAACTGGTGACAGAGCCCAAGCTACGCTTCATTCTCAATCTTGCTGGGTTTAACTTACCTGGGGATACATCCCAAGACTGTGTCCTTCCTATATCCACCTCTCTTGCCACTGTCACAAGTGTGTCTGAATTTGTCGTGAAGTATAAGTCAATGGCTGTGGAATTTCCTGATGGACGCAGTGCTAGTGACTTCATACGCGTCATTGAGCTGGCCACAGGAGATGATGGCGATTATAATGGCACACGGGCTCGTTATGTAGGCAATGATGATGAATTGGATGAGTTTGTCACTCGTGATGAAGAGAGCGAGGGAGAGGGATACATGGATGATATCTTGGATTCGCTTTCTGATGTTGATGATGCCCGTTTTTCTGGGTCCCGTGGGGTTGCAAAGTCCAAAGGAAGAACGGCAGCGAAGACGAAGACGAAGACGACGAAGAAGACTAGAACATCTAAAAACAGAGGTGGAGTACTACCTATGCATGAAATGTCAGAAGATGAGAGCGGTGTACCTAAAAGAAAGCAGCACACCTCATATGTGTCCTCTGAATTCATCGTTGATTCTGACGATGATAGTGATGAAGAGGCTGATGCAGAGTTCTTTGCAAGGGAGCAGAGGTTGAGAGACTTTCTGGAGAGAAACGAGGGAAGTGTGGATACAGACAAGCTTAATGAGTTTTTGAGAGCAGGTGTGAGATCACTGCCGCCTAATAGAAACAAAACGCCACAAGTGGTTGATACTCTGGCTGATACAGTCGCAGACACCACCGTGCCAGACACTCAAGTGGATAAAATTGTTGATACGCTGGGTGATAATACAATGGCTGATTCGCTTGATAAGAGAGGTGGTGAGGATGAACTAGAATCCCCTGCTGTGAAACGTGCCAGGGTGATTGTTGAGGATGACGAATATGATAGTGACGTTGAGCTGTTTGACTTTACTGAACAGAATACTGAAACTACCACTCGAGACGATGAAGACAAGGAGAACCAAGACCCTGAATCTGCTGCTACTTGTGGGACATCTACTGTGATACGTAATGCCAAGTTGGTCATTAGTGATGATGATGATGATGATGATGATGATGAGTAAAATACTTTACTTTAGTTTGATTCAACACAATATACTACTCTACACAACTACCTTCCTCTCCATCACCCTTGATGGCACTAACTATTGTCTGTGTGGAACTGATAATCATTACAGCAATACCAAACACGACACATAGGACATAAGGCACTTTTCTCCATTTCCCCTTGCTACTGTTAGTCATCTTCAAGTTGCAGAGAGGAGGCAATATATATGCCATGATACTCGCTGTCGTAGCACCAATGAGCTCAAACAAGGCTCCTAAATTGCAGGTAGTGAGGGAGATACCCATAGTGGTGAACACCAAGACACATGTGAAGATTTTATGAGTGCGGGAAGATAACTCTAGCGATGCTCCGGCATTAATATAATACAGATCTCTGAGGACATCGCGGAGAACGAATATCTCCAATGGGAAGGTGGTGAGCATGTTGAATCCAAAACAAAAGCGTGCGATATTGACAACTGGATCATCACCTGGGAAGTTGTTCAGGATATTGCCCTTTGTTTTATCCTTGAAGATGGCAAAGCCTCCAAACCCTATAATCCCAATAGCCACCATCGATACTGCACATGATGTGTGGGTCAGTGTGGTGAAGTTGTTCAGAGATGGTTTGGCCAGGGAGTGGAAAATGAAGCTGGTGTTGTGGTGACAAACCAGGGCGAATGATATCACAGAGAGGCCCTGGAAGATACGTGGAGTGATCAGGAGAGTTGAAAGTGAGAAAGTTCCTCGCATATCTGCTGGTAGTTGTGGGCCTCTGATGAGAACAATGATGATGATAACGAGCATGCTGAGCAGTGCAAGAGCACTGGCCTTGGCCAATGCTGAGATATCTCGACTTAGCGACAGTGGTAATGATATTGTGACAGTGACAAGCACAATCACAAAGTTTCTTGACAGTATGAAACGGGAGAACCAGTGGTCATGCCAATTAGGGAATGGAGATCTGAGTATATGAGGGATTGTGTCACCAATGATGATACAAAAGCCAATGGCTCCACCAAAGGCAAACAACGCCTGTGCTGCAATGATGACAAACTTTCCTCGGCGCCCAAAACAGTGCTCCACCGTGTCCTGATAGGTTTCCCTTCCTGACAGTTTGAGGTTCACGACAATGAGTCTGATAGTGAAGTCCACGAGAATTGTCAAAAGAACCAGACCGATAGCACCACCCACGAGACCACAGTTGCTCATGGCAAAAGGTGTTCCAATCGCACCGGCACCTAGAATTGAGTTGGCCATGTTCATAAAGGCCATTTTGAGATTGGACTTGTTGGCAAGAAGGTCCGGCAGTTCACCATATGCTGCAAAAGGCTGTTGCTCGAGATCGATTTGTTCAAAATCAAGAGAGTCAACATCACTGAGATCAGCTAGATCAAAGGAATCCCTTCCAGCAGCTTCATCCTGCTGCTGCTGCCTTGACGGGAGCTGCGAGTAACCAACCATTGGCTGATATTCTTGTGTTACTGAACTGTTGTTCTCTCTATCTGGTTATCTATATAATCGTCCAAACCAAAATTCATTCGTCCCCCAGATTTTTTGTCCTGTCCCGACAAATTCGCGAAATACTTTTATTTTCTTTTGTGGACATGGGACATAAGGAAAAAATGGTGGACACAAAAAAAAAAAACAAACCAAACCAAACCAAATAAGCAACGATTTGACTTGATTCGCTTTGATTCCATTTGATCTGATTTAATTTCAATTCAATTCAATTCGATTAGATTTGGATCTATAGAAGCAAGCAAAAAATGACACCCATCGATGGCCACCTGATGGGTAAGCCTCATGGAACTGTCAGTGCGATTGACGCTGTCACAATAGTCGTCAAGGAGTGCATCCTGATCTCTTCGTCGATGCGAAAGATCTCCAAGTATTCACAGTCAGGAGTGGCAGCCATTTTGGGAAGTGGTCCTAGTGACATCTTCAACGATGGCGGTGGCATTGAATTACCCAAATTCAGTCTCAACAGCAGCTCGGCGAGTGCCGGCGTCGCTGCCGCCAACAACCACCACCACCTCCACAACAACAACAATAACATCAACAACAACAGCAATGACCCCTTGTTGTCTGGGTTCATCCAGCTCAGATTGATGTTGAACAACCTTCAGAATTTGGATGATGTTGATTCGCTGACTCTGCTACAACCATTTCTACTGGTGATCAAGTCGAGTTCAACCACTGGTAATATTACAGCATTGGCATTGGACTCTGTCTCCAAATTCATTAACTTCAAGATTGTTTCCCAGCAATCAAAAAACTTTAACTATACTCTAACTCACATCATCAATTCGTTGACCCATTGTCGTTTTGAAGCGTCTGAACAGGCATCAGATGATGCAGTGCTTTTAAAAGTCTTGAGATTGCTTGAAGTTTTGATCGACTCGGAACTTGGTGATGTTTTGTCAGATGACGTTGTCTACGAGGTTGTTCAGACATCCCTTTCATTGGCATGTAACAAAAGAAGAAGTGAGGTTTTGAGAAAAGCAGCGGAACTGACCCTATATGGCATCACAAACAAACTTTTTACTAGACTTGACGAGATTGAAGAGGAGCATCACGATCATGTTGTCGAGGACACTCAGAACTTTGCTAATGCCCAATTAAGTGATGAGTTGGGTCCAAACGAAGATCATGACACTCGTAAGAAGTCCATGGAAGTTCCAAAGACCCCAGAGAGACCGTTTGGCCTCGTTGCTGTGAAGCAGTTCTTGGGTCTCCTGATCTCAATGATATCTCCGGAGAATCAGCTCAGACACACTGAATCCACCAAAGTGTTTTCATTTTCCTTGATCCGTTCTGCCGTTGAGCTATCTGGTGATAAATTCCATAAGTTTCCGACTCTAATGACACTATTTGCAGACCCTATCTTTAAACACACTTTGCAAATGATAAGGAACAGCAACTCGTTACCATTGCTACAAGGAGCCCTTCAACTCTTTACTACACTGGCTCTATCCTTGGGGAAGTATCTACAACCTCAAATTGAACTAACTTTGAGAACAATATTTAAGCTTGTGCTGCCGGTAGAGCAATCAAGGGACAAGGTGACCAGTGCAAAGTCTGGGAAATCAACACCTGTGGATTTGGGTAATAAATCGAATGCTGCTAAGGAAATCATGGTTGAGGAGATATCAATCTTATGGACCAGATCGCCACGTTTGTTTGTCCAGTTGTTCATTGATTTCGACTGTAACTTCCAACGTGAGGACTTGGCTATTCAGTTTATTGATTTCTTAGCTGAGTTGTCTTTACCCAAATCTGCATTGTACACCACAGACTTTGTTCCACCAACTTGTCTCGAAGGTTTGCTATCCTTTATTGGTTCGCTAAGTGAGGAGGTGGTGTCCATTGAGAACTTCAATGACCAACCTCAACACGACCTCTTGTTGAACAAGGACAAGAAGAAAGAGTTTATTGCTGCTTCCACAATATTCAATCAGAAACCAAAGGATGGGTTGGAAGCATTGTCTGAAAAGGGATTCATCAACTCTACTGATGACATCAAGGAGTTGGCTTTGTTCTTCTACGAACAATCTGCAAGATTAAACAAGAAGGTTTTGGGTGAGTATTTGGCTAAGACAACCAACCTTGATTTGTTTAAGGAATTCTTGAACCTATTCCATTTCAAAGGTTTGAGGGTGGATGAAGCTTTGAGAATTATTTTGAAAACTTTTAGATTGCCAGGAGAATCACAGCAAATTGAAAGAATTGTGGAGTGTTTCTCAGCTCGTTTTGTCGAAAGCCAAGAGTACAACAGTGAAGACTACAATGATGAAAGTTCTGAGAATGATGAGCAAGAACCAGTTAAACCAGATGCAGATGCAGTATTTGTTCTTTCGTATTCAATCATCATGTTGAACACTGACTTGCATAATCCTGTTGTCAAGGACCATATGACCATTGATGGATACAAGAAAAACTTGAGAGGCGTGTATAACAACAGGGATTTCCCAGGCTGGTATCTTGAGAAGATTTTTGCATCAATCAGCGATAAGGAGATTGTCATGCCTGAAGAACACCACGACTCCTCCTTGTACTTTGAAGATCTATGGAACAACTTGATCTCAACAAACTTGGCGTTACCTAGGTCATCCAGGGATCTTTCTACGTTCGAAGCCAATGATTTCTTGCAGTTCAACAAGTACATTCTACAGTCTACCTTTGACAAGCTTTCATCTACTATCTTCAAGATTTTTGAAAGTGCAGCTGATGATCAAGTGATCACCAAGATGATGACCACAATTGATAATCTTGCCAATATTGCGGCGTTTTTCCATTTGGATCCATTTGTTGACTCACTTGTCTCTAGATTGGCAGTGCATACTAGGTTGGATGGAACATCCAAGCTCGATTATAGTACAAGCAACAGAGCTACACCTTTGAGATTGACTAGAATCAAGGTTGATGGTGGTGAAACAATAAATATCAGCAGCACGGCTGAAGCGTTCGGTTCCGACTTCAAAGCACAGCTATCTACAGTGGTGCTTTTCAGAGTCTTGAAGAGAAACATATCTGTGTTGAAATCTAGCTGGTCTAACATTCTCAACATCATTTTCACATTGTTGCAGAACGGTCTACTTGATCCTAACATTACATTCAACTTTCAGGAATCGCATCAGTTTGAGCCATTGCCTGGAATTGTGCCCGACATTGTACTGAATAGATCTGCGGTAACCAAGGGTTTGTTGTCAACATTTGCATCTTACTTGAAAGGTGAAGATGAACCAACAGATGATGAGGTTGAATCCACACTATCTGCTCTTGATTGCATTAAATCTTCTAATATCTACAGTGTATTTGAGGACTTGGATGTGATTGATAAGGAAGCTCTTATCAAGGCTGTTTGGGAGTTTCTTCCAGGGGAACTGACTTTGGAAAACAAGGTTTACTTCCGTACACAGCTATTGATGGTTATTGAGTTGTTGTTGGCTCTCTATTTGTTTGACGACGAACCAAACGGATTGGAGCTTCACTTGATTGAGGTGATCAACAAGTACTTGTCCACGGACAAGTTCCAAGATGAGACCAAGTTGAGGTTATTGACTTATAAACTTCTTCTGATTGAGCACGGTGACAATATTGAGAGTGGAATAGTTACGAGCACCTTGCAGGAACTGGTTACGATTGAAAGGGCTTTGTTTGAGTCAGCAGCAGCTCAGTTAGTTCAGCCTTTGATCAAATTGACTGACTTGGAGGACCACAAGAAGGCTGTGCTAGATGACGAGAACTACTGGAAGATATTGCGAATCGTTGGTTCTATTCCAGAACACTCGCACGCGGTCTTCAAATATGCTGAGCTGCTTGCCAAGTCATCGATCAACTCCAATATCAACAAGACTAGCTTCATGTGGTTCTTGGGTTTACTTGATGAGATCTCTGCGGCTGGCTCGATAGGCGGTCAATGGGAAAATGAGTACGATTCCTTGGTGAAATCTGGAAAAGAAGTGAAGGATAAGGAGAACCCATACCAGAACATTGTCCAGTTATCCCTACAGAGCATCAAGTTCACAAGCACCTTGACGCAATTGAAGCAGACGATGACAAAGGAGGAGATGTATGCTTTGATCCAAGCTTTGGCGCACCAGTGCCTAAACCCCTGCTTCCAGATCCGCTCGTATGCCTTGAGCACATTGGAAGATGTTCTGTTGAATGTAAAGACCAGCAGTAATCCAGAAAATAACCTTGTTGACACGAGGGGGATATTTGAGATTGGATTACTTCCATTGTTAAACGAGAATATTGATGAATTGGAGATTTTGAAACTGATTTCCAAAGTGTACTTGCACTTCTACGAGACTGAATCGGTGACTGTGGAAGACGAGGTGTTTGTGAAGATCTTAGATGTCTTTAACCAAAGACTAGAGGATGAAGAGATTGAGAACGAAATGCAGAAATTGATCCAGTCTAAGAAAGGATTCGAAAGGTCTCAACAAACTGAGGAAATTGCCGGCAGTGTTGAATCCTCTACCGTTGCAGATACTGCCAATGGTGATGTCAAGAAGGAGCTGACTGGCCTTGATACTATATCAGAAGACATCACAAGAGCAACTCCCGAGTTACATTAATAGTATATATATATATATATATACATATATATACACCTACAGATGATTTTACCAGTGAGTGAAATGGTATAAACGTGATATAAAAACATACATTGTAATCAATATGCAGTGTCATGTAAACTGTTGAAGTTGAACGGCTCAAACGCGTAGCCTTCTCCTTCAAAGAATTTGGACATGGCCTCGACCCAGTGTAATCTCAGAGAGTGCAACATGGCAGACGTGCCCTCCATCAAGACCAAAATACAGACAGTGAGTACAAACCACATTCCAAACAAGATGACAACTTTGGCAACTGATACGGGAGATCCCGGGTTCGAGTCGGAAAAGGCATTGGCGATGGTCATAGACCACAGCACAGATGACAGCTGCGCATGTGCTAACGAAAGAGCCCACAATCTTAGGTACGATGCAGTGTGGGACACGCAGTTCAGGCAAAACTCGATTGTGTGAATCACCTGGTGAATCATAATGTCGCCAAAGTTGAATTCCTCGTGGCCATGGTGCTGCGCAGAGATCACGAGGTTCTCGCCGGAGTTCTCCTCCTCTTCAGCAACGGTTCCAGAATGGACCTGGTCATGCAGATCCTGGTAGCCCAGTCCCATTGCGTTTCTATTCAGCTTGCGCAGTGTCATCGGTTTGTACAGCAGTAGCAATGGGACACAGCAAGCAGCAATCAGAACCAAAATCACCTGGACCCAGGCCTGTCCTCGGTAAAGCTGATCGTCAATCTTCCCTGGAGCCAGAAACATGTTGATGAGCATGTTCAACAGGCCTGGTGCCGGGGCTTCAATGGCAATCCAGTCCACAGACCACTTGTAAATGATCATCAGAGACAGGTAGCCAAAGATGGACTGCATGAAGAAAAACCCTGGCAAGAAGTTACCCTTGATGTCGACACTGGACTTTCTGTGGATGTAGTTCACCAACGAAAAGCAGAAGCTGTACGACATGTGTGCATAGCCCATCAGAATGGACAGTTTCATCTTGTACGAGTTGGTGAAGATCAGGTTGTTCTCTGTTCCATGCCATGCCCAGTCTAGGCCAAACGGATAGACACCAGTCTTTGTAGCAACGATGGTCTCGCCAGCTTGGAACTCAGTAGGCCACTTCCAGCCCGACTTGAACAGCGTCATCGACTTGGAGAACACATCGTTGTACAGCAGGCCGGTGTACATCGAGAAAATGCCCATCAGCAACAGGATATAGCGACCAGAGAATGCCATGTCAAAGATCTCATCCTTCTTCTTCAGTGCCAGTTTCTTCTCGTTCAGGACAAAGACGAGGGCTATCAGAGTCAAGATGAAGCCGTGGCCCAGATCACCAAACATTATGGCGAACATGAATGGGAATGTAACAATTGTGGCTAGCCCGGGGTTCACCTCTTGATAAGTTGCGATTCCGTAGGCGTCGACAATGGCTTGGAACGCCTGTGTGAACTTGTTGGTCTTGTGGAAGGTTGGTGGTGTTCTGTTGGTTGATACCACATGCATGACGGATGTTTCAGACCCCTGGACGTCCCTCAAGACTGTTGTTACCATGTCTGTCTCCGAGCTTGGTGTCCATCCACTGGCAACATATCCTCGATCCGTGTAGCTGAACAGGTTCAAAGTGGCCAAAACGAGCTTTTCCCTCTTGACAACGGCTTGCCATGTTTCAATCTGGTCGGCAATCACAAAGAGCTCTGTTTGCAACTGTCTGTGTGTGCTCTTGACAACCTCATCCAAGTCGCTCACCTGGAAATTGGCAGTCTCGAGCTCCTGGTCGTAAACATCCGGGCTGGACTTGATATCAAACACTCGGCCGTCCAAAGAGTCAATGATTCTTCTCACTTTCTGGATGAGGAATTGGCCATGGGTGTAGACAATAAACACATTCTTCTCTGTGTCCTCTCCCGTCAGAAGCTGGACAATGTGGGTGTCCAACTCCTCGTGCTTGAAGAAGAGATTACCTCTCAACGTTCTGAACAGAATCCTGTTCAGGATCTCAACTTTAGCTCTTGGAATCGAGCCCACGATGAAATTCAACGCCAGTTCATTCAAGTTCGACAGCTGAATACCAGCTTCAAGGCTCTCTTGCTCCAACAACAGGGGTGCGTTGTCCACTGCATCTATACTGATCCTTCTAGCCTCTTGCTGGACATCCTGCTCAAAGAACACCCGGGACGCCAGCAGCACTGCCCTCTGCTCCAATGCTCGTGCTTGTCTCTCCTTCATCTCATCATGCGAAGTCGCCAGCTGCGATACCCTCTTCTCCAAAATGTCAATGTCTGCAGTCAACTGCTCAATGTTGGAGACAGACTGCGGCTCCAGGTGAAGCAGTGGGTTATGAGCCGACGACACCACAGTCAATCCATGCTCGGTCTCAATGACAGCTCTCAAGTACCTTAGCTGACGCTCAACATTGTCCAATTTACGAATCTCCTTTACAAAAGTGCGCTGGAAAGTACTCACTTCAGCATTCCGGTCAACGAACTGAATGATCCCCAGCTCGCCAAACCTCAGCACCACTTCTCTGCCAACCTCAAGTGACATGTAAATGTCCACAAAGGACATCGGTGCCGAGCCTACATTTGTTAGTAATCCTGCCCGAGATAATGAACAAATACTGAAACGTACGGAAAATAGCCTCCTCGGTACTCATGATTGGTGATTCTCCTACACAGTCCAGTGAAGAGAAAGGTGTGTGGTAGTTGTAAACCTTTGTGTCCGCCGTTGTTTTTCGGTCGAGAAGGGGCGAGCAGGTTTGCAGCCCTGGCACGCTTGTTTATTTTTAAGCGAAAGCACTTTTTTTTTTCTTGTTCACTTTGAGATGCACAATTACGTAATAAACGTTGAATTTGTTATGTAATTCATTACATAATTTAAGTTTTAGGCGATGATGTATACACAATGTTTTCTTTCATGTCTTGTCTTTTCCCAAAAGCTTCTAGAGGAGAGAGACAGGGGATGTTATTTGCATCATTGAGATCACCAAATCGATATATACGTAGGAGTATTAGGACCGCCGGTTCCTTACTACGTTATTTGCACGTGAAATCACCACTACTACAACAAAAGCACAAGCTCACACTACGGCCTTACCAAAAGGAATGTATCGCCTCCTGTTTACAAGAGTTGGAGACGGCTTCACGAAGAATAGCAGTGAGTCTGCCCACTGGTGCCGGGAAGACGGTGATTTTCACTCATCTGATTGATGAACTGAAACCAAAACCAGGCCAGGGTGACAAGACCTTGATTCTGGTTCACAGGAGGGAGTTGGCCATCCAGGCCGCAGAGACTTGTAAACGGGCGTACCCTGACAAGAAAGTTGACATTGAGATGGGCTCATTCAGGGCAACCGGGGATGCAGATATCATTGTTGCCTCGGTGCAGACATTGATCAACGGTCGAATACAGAACTTCAAACCAAACGACTTCAAGATGGTCATTGTGGACGAGTGCCACCATGCAGCTGCCAATTCGTACATTAGTGTACTTCAGTACTTTGGAATCACCGACTCAGGATCAAAAGTGGCGCTTGTTGGCTTTTCAGCAACACTACGAAGGGAGGACGATAAAGTTCTTGCAAACACATTCGACAAGATTGTGTTCCATCTAAGTCTGGAGAGGCTGATCTTTGACAATCACCTTGTCGATGCCAAGTTCACTACAGTGACACTTCCTGAGGCTGATTTGGGTAAAGTGAAGTCAGCCAGAGGGGACTTTGTCATTAAAGGCTTAGCTGCTGCAGTGAACAAGCGGGAAAACAATGAGATCATATTTGAGACGTATCTCCACTTTGCCCAAACGCACGGTGTCAAATCGGCAATCCTATTCGGTGTCAATATTGAGCATGTTGAGTCACTCTGTGGACTGTTCAAAGACAAAGGGGTTGAAGCTGACTTTGTCACGTCGAAAACCAAGAAGGAACAGAGATCGCAAGCCATTCTGGACTTTAAACAGGGGAGAATCTCAGTGCTGATGAACTGTGGTATCTTCACTGAGGGCACTGATATGCCCAATATCGACTGTGTGCTTTTGGCGAGACCGACGAGGTCGAAGACGTTGCTGATCCAGATGATTGGGCGCGGTTTGAGACTACACGCTTCTAAAGAGTTTTGCCATGTGGTTGACTTTGTCGGCATCAATAGCACCAGTGTGGTCACCACGCCTACTCTAAGAAACCTTCCATCAGAGTTCATTGCTCAGGAACAGTCGTTCAAGGAGATGGACGAGGAGAAACTTCGAAGAGATGCCCAGAGGACGGAGCTTAGAGCTAAGGAAGCTGCCGAGGCCAAGGAAGCTGCTTTAAAAGAAGCTGCACAACGAGATACAGACCTTTTGGAAATCCAGAGCCGGCTGGATTCGATGATCAGACCTGGGTTTCACGATCCAAAGTCATTGGAAAGCGTTGAACTAACCACTTTCGAAAGCCTGCAAGAATTTGTCAGTTCCAGCCAGGACAAGGACGGTGGTGCCTCTTTGCTATATGGGTCCAAGTATCCCTGGGTCAGGGGTAAAACAAGGAACTTTTGGATCTTGGACAATACCAAGGGCCTTCAGCATTCGCATTACAGACTGGAGATCCACCCCTCGGGACTACGTGATAGCTTCTTGAAAGATGTGAATGTTGTCGACATGTACTATGCGCCAAAGGATCTGTTAGCAGTCAAAACCAAGCTGTACACGCTCTCGTTCTACACTGAAAGAAAGGGAGGAGGAGGGCACCCGTTTTACAGCCCGAGATGGATAGCAAACCTGTGCTGCCCCATCTCCACCAACGTTGGTGATTTGTTACTCTTTGTCGAAAATCAGAACAAGCACTCCAGAGCTGATCATACAAAATGGGCACCTTGGAGAAGCACTGAGCCGTCAGCAAAGCAAATCAATCTGTTCCACAAATACGCTCAGCGTGCACTAACTGCTGAAGAGTATCAGAACGTCTGTGCTAATATTGATATGTTGACCAAGGGGGAGCTGTCAAATGCCCTGTTTGGTTATCATGTGTTCAGAACCAAGGGATTGAAACCTGCTCTTCCAAAGAAGATTCTCGAGCCGAAATTGACGACAGAGCTCGATATATTGGATCAGCAACTTGAGCATCTTGAGCTATAGATATATACATGAGCGAGCATCTTTACATACACCACTTCAATACAGTTGCAGCATGAGTTTTGAGTAGTTTTCCCTCCGTTTCAACCATGGCTCCCAGCTCTGTCCTGCTCAGAAACTTCCCGATTAGGACCAGGTAACTGGCAACTTTGATGTCAACGAGTCCCGGACGGGCCCCAGTGTCAAAGAACTTGCCACCTCTGGACTCCAAAGTTGTAGTCAATTCACTCAATGAACGTCTGAATCCTTGCAGAACTCTCCTTTTCTCTTTATCCACGGCATCAGCTTTCACAAAAGAAAGAAAGACTCCCTCCATGTCTTTAACAATGTTTGGATTTCGTTCGTTGAACCCCAGTCTATGGCACAGTCCTTGAACAAGTGATGGCAATGCAGCTCTGTTTGTCAACTCCATTCCTGGGCTCCCATCGCTGAACTGGTACACGGCAGACTGGTCCTCGGCAGCCAACGACAGCAGACCCACAATCCACGCATCGTAAAACACGGCATCCACAAGCGAGATCAGCATCCGGTCGCTGGCACAAGACACCTTGACCAGATACGTCTCATTGATCGCACTCAGCTCCTTCACTGAGCGTTTAGCAGCGCTGCTCTTAGAGGAGCCGCCCTGGTCAATAAGCAAGGGCAGCTGCCCATTTCGTGAAGCCCGGTGGGATACAAGGAACAACGAATCGTTCGCCATCTTGTGCTCATGGTTTACTTTGGGCAACTTAACCTCGTGCTGGAGTGACAGTGCGAGCTCAAACGCAAGGCAGACGGGATCAGTCGCAATATACGTCGTAGCCTCTGTCGTGACGTTGTACACTGCAAGCTTGAAGCTGCTGCTGCTGTTGGCGGTTTGTGGGCGTGGACTGTACGAGAACAAACGCGCTTCGAGAGCGGACTTCTCGTCGCTGGCCAGCTGTGGCACAGCTGGATGCGTCGTGAGCGGGAACGTCGTGAATAGCGTCTGCAGCGGGCCGGGTATCTGCATTCTTCTCTTCCTGGCGCTTAGCTTGTTTGTGTATAAATAACATCAACAAACCACAAAAATTCATTCGATTTTCAAACTCCCCCTCCTTTATTTTATTTGTGCTAGCTAGCCGCCAAATAGAGACAATAGAAGGTAAATAGCAGGCAGTAATCAATGAACCGAAAAGCGAGTTATGATGAGGCGCCGGGCAGCCCACTGCATCCGGCTCCAGATGCTGAGACGGCTGGGAGGCTGCCGGATGGTAACGATGATGATTTCCCCGTTGGCGAGGACCTGGACTTTCTGGAGCTGAACCCGACTATTGGCACAACACAGCCCAAGCAGCCATTGGATCCTCATCAACAGAGCCGTTTCAATACATATGTTGAACAAGAACAGCTGCAAATCCAAAGACGATTGGTTCAATCCTCGCTTAACACCGAGGCGTATGGATCACTTGGGGCGTGCTTGGTGAGTGTCAAGGCGCTGATGGACTTCATCTGGCTATCTGTGGGTGACTCCCCAGCAACCATATTTGGCCAAACGCAGCAGCTTTTGACACTGGCTTCAACGCCGTTGGACGCAATGTTGCGGATACCTGTGAGGCAGGAGGACGCGGGCGAGCTCCTTGCAGTGCTGGACTCTCTGGACCGGAGGTTTGCCAGGATGATTGAGATTGGTGCTGTGTCGGGCACAGAGAAGGTGAGAATGGCTAGTCTGGCGAACGCGGCTAGAGTGCTGCTGACAGAAGAGTTCCAGAGGAACAAAATCGAAGGGTTTGATGGAGAAGTTTCGCTGGTGTTTGAAAGAGTACTGGAGGAGACTGGGGTATTGTAATGCCCTCTTGTCGATGTGTATCGTTCTATAGAGTTCATCTACTTGTTGACATTCTGAAAAGAGTTCATATTCACCATTCCTAAACTATCTATTGCCTATGGGGTCCATATGTTGGTGAAGCTTATTACCCAGAGGTCGAGGGCAATGTATTCTGGAACTGAGTTGGTGGTGGTGGTGGTGGAGGAGGACGAGGACGAAAGAAGAACTGCTGCTGCTGTTGCTGTGGGTATGATTGGTGTGTGATTGATGGTTTCTGTTGGTACTGCACGTATACCGGTGTTTGGTAAGTAGGAAGTGGGTGCTGTTCCTGTTGATACACTGGCTGGTAGAAGTAGGGGGGTGGTGGTGGCTGCTGTGGCTGTGGCTGTGGCTTCATATCCATCTCCATGTTGTTGTTATTATTATCATTACTATTATTCAACTGTTGGTGTTGTGATACGCTTCCATTCTCCAACTGAGCATTCACAAGGTCAGTCATTGTGGGTGCGACACCCTCTGCCAACAACGATAATGATTTCTTGATCGGTTGCTCCATGTACTTGTAATTGGCCTCCTCTGCGTGTATCTGTACCTGATGCTGGTGCAATTGGGCAAGATCGTTCGAGATCTCAGTCTGAGTGGCAGTAGTTATAAGCAAGGTGTCCTCAGTAACGTCGTGTGGAATCCTTTTGGAGCGTTCCAGTACCTTATCCTTTGTGAGCTGACCCGCAGTCTTGTCCTTACGGTCTGCGACTTTTCTCACCGACCGTCTGTACCTCTGTTCCCTATCAGCGAGTTTGGCATACTTGTTCAAGTTGAGGTAATCCGCCTCGAGCTCAAACCTCCTTCTTGATAACTGCCGTCTCTTCTCCTGCTTCGCACGAATGGCACCTTGGTTGTATCGCTGCCATATCAACTCCACCTCTGCACGACTCGAGCTCTCAATCAACTTTGCGTCATAGTCAAACCTGGCCCTCAGCGTGTTCAACTCGTTCTGATACTCGGCAACAAGCAACTTGAACGTCTCAGGAAACACACCAAGCTCGTTGAGTTCAGGCGATACCGGAATCTGTGGCAAGTCATCCCTTTTCACTACTACTACTGCTGCTGCAGCTGGTGTCCTCTTGTGGTTAGGATTATGGCTCTCAAGTTCGGCAGTCGCTTCATAGTTGTGGAAATCACGACGGAGTTGATTCTGAGCATCATTAATCTTAGCTATCAGTACATCGACTCTCTGGATCCGGGCTGTCGCCAGCTGCTTAGACATCAGCTTGTAGTCAATCTGCAATTTCTTCTGGAGAAGGTCAATCTCCGCAACGTCATCAAGCGACTCCAGCTTTGCCAATAGAACTTCAACTTCTGCAGCCGGAATAGGCTGCGGAAACCCATCACCATCACCATCACCATTCCCACTACCACCGTCACCACCACCCACAGCACCACCCACCACCATCCTTGATTGCTGTTGATGCTTCTTGGGACCCATTTTAACGTGCTTTTCTTTGTATTCAGCTTCTCTTGATCACCACTTTGGACAATGAAGCGAAAGAAACGACGACACGCCAAAAGCTGCAAAGCTGCACCTAAAGAAAAAAAAAACATCATTTCGCGAATATTTACAAATCGGGAGATATACAGAAAAAAAAATTTACACCAACCAAACACGAAGAGATTAACACGAAGAGCAATCAGTGAGCAACCACAGCAGACAATATGGACGACACGCAACTTGTGAAACAGTACTTGAAGGCATTCAACCAGTCAGTAAAACTAGTTCAAGATCCACTGCACACGGTTCTTGCGACGCCCTTGACAGAGCAGCTCAACGAGTTGACTTCTCCCAATGCAAGCATCAAGCTGGCCAATGGGTCAGCTTACATGCTGGTGTCGTTGTGTTTCGCATACCTTAAATCACAAGGAGTGGATACTTCCAAACACCCAATCATGGCTGATTTGAATAGAGTGAAGAGCTACATGAAGAGACTGGCTGATCTGGAAAAGAAGCGAGACGTCAAGGAAGAGAAGGACGATGAGGAGACTGTGAGAGCGAAGGAGTTTATCAAGAATGCATTGGGACAATCTACAGTGGTCACAGGTGATGTTGGACCTGCTATCTCGTTTAAAGGTACGCACACCAAGTTTGAAGAGAAGGAAGAGGATAGAATTGATGTGGCGAAGGTTGTTGGAGACAAGATAAGGCATGATAAGAAGAAGAAGACCACAGCGATGACCACAACCACAACGACGACGACCAAGGACAAGAAGAGCAAAGACAAGAAGGGTAAAGACAAGAATAAGGTTACTAAATAGATTCTGCATTTTAACCATTACTACAAATGGAAACAAAGACATTCGTAGCAAATTATAACAAAAGATGAAGACGTAAAGTGAAACAATGAAATCATAGGGTTAAATAGGAGAAGAACAACGTCTCTAACGGTCCTCGGCCCACTCATTCTCTCTCTTGATCGCAGCCTCCTCCTCAGGGGAGAAATCATTGACAATGTTGAAAGTACGTCTAATCTCCTCTGGAGACTTGCCTCTAATCATCTCAGCAACAACTTTGCAACCTGCATCAAGCAATGGTCTAATGTTCAGGTAATTAGCAGCCAGGATGATCTCGTAAAGCATCTCTTGGTCGACTTTCAAGAAGTCCTTGTCCCAGTCGTCGACAGGGGCAGACTTACGCGAGTCCTCATCCTCATCGTCAGGGAAGTTGGTGTCCTTGTGGTGCGTCGCCCATTCAAGAACCTTCTTGAGCACAGAAGCACGCACATTAGGCACTGGAATGGTGAAGCTGGACGAGTCGCCATCCTCGTCATCAGACTCAACCTGGTCAGCAAGGTCAGAGATCATGTTCTTAATAAGCACAGAACGTTCAGCAATTTGCTGGTCAACCTTGAAGGACTCGTTGTCAGAGGAGACGATTGTGACCTGTGGCATTGTAGATGTTGATTATAGAAATAGATCCCTGTCGTATCGTGTCTCTCTTCTCTGGATGCTTTGGTGGCAAACCTACCACCAGACGAACACCTATTGAAAAATAAAAACAATACACCCGAACACCCCCCCCCCATACATTTTTATTTTCTCTACTAAAGGTCGGGTTCCTGGCCTCCACTACTGACCCCCCAATCTTAACAGAGAGCCAACTCAATCACTACTCAATGACATATAATGCTTTGTTTTCTTATTCAAAGTTGGAATAGACACTCGCGCTTAGTTCATCTAGTTCGCCAACATTATCCATCTTCTCAACGTATGTATTCTGCCCCACTTTGAACTCATTGCTAGCTTTAGTGGACCCGGCCAACAGGACTGCCAGTTTGAATTTCTTGTTATTATTGTTGGCATCATCACCACCATTGCTATCTAGACTTGACAATAATGTCTCTAAACCTTTGCTCACCAACGCACTTAGCACAATTGAGGAGGATGACGAATTGACATACTGCGACGTCTCATCTAGGAGCAGACGTAGTTCAGTTGTGCTTGTAGATGAATCAAGAGCTTGCAGAGTGGCATCATCGAGGATCTGTTGCATGACAAACTGCTCGAGATTGTGAGGCGGCAATAGCACCGGACCAACAAATGACTCACCAGCAACGTCATCCTCGCCCACTCTCTCCACCAATCTCATAGACTGTTGCAACAATGATCCAAACTCTGCAACACTCAACTCAGCTCTTGGGTTGATGTCTGCAAACACCTCCTTCACCGCATCCTCAACACGGCCGCGGATGGCAACGTAGCCACGGTTCAGTAACCACCAACTGAAGGACAGATACGCCTGTTCGTTAATGTATGACGACGACGAATTGTCAACCATCGCGATTTGGCCTCTGACGCCATGCTTCTCGCTAGCAATACGCAGTGCATCTTCAAGGTACTCTCTTCTAGCCAAAATGTTGAGCTGTAGACGCGTAAAGATAATAAGCAACGCGTGTGAGTAAAGCATTGTCAGAAATTTGGTAATTGACTGAATCTTGAGGTCGTTCCACAGATCATTCTTTGACTTCCTACTATAGTCCAGTGCACCAGACTGGCTCAATTGCTCATCATCTACCACAACAGACTCACTAGCAACAGTACTGCTGCCAGCGTCACTGCGGCCACGTCTGGCCTTCAACGCTGACGTGATCTGTTCCACATCAAACACACTAGAAATCCCACTCGCAAGAACCGCCCCCAGCGCAAATATTGTATACACCGCATCACGCTGTGTCTGCTCAAACCTGCGGCGGATCTGTTCTCTGTTGAAGCGTTCCTCTGCCAGACGACGCTGGTGCGCTGTGAAGAGGGAGTGGAGATGGCCAATTAGGAAGTAGAGTGTCGCTGCTGTCAGTGTCGTGGTCAGCAGCAGGGTCTTGCGGTGTGTGCGGATAAACTTTCTGAGACGCGTAAACATTTTCTTCCGGTGGTTGAGAGTGCAAGTCGGCTGGTTCAAACAGATCTAGTCTTAACGATTGGTGGTGTTTTTCTAGTTAAATCTGTTTTGGTTCTGGTTTGTTTGTTTTGTTTTTTGGAGAAAAAGGCGGAATCTGCCGAGGCTCCAAATGAGAATGTTACCCGGGTTTAAAAACTAATACTTAATTTTGAATCTGAATCACACTCCTCTATTTTCTGGAATTTGGTTCCGGTCTCTCCCAAGGCGAGTCTATAAATCCTCTTTAAAGTTCTTCAAGTGAGTCTCTGCCAGCTCAATAATGTACTTCACCTGCTGTTCCTCATGATCTTTGGCGAATTGGGAGTCTCCCGCATGATTGTTGTTGTTGTTATTACCACCCCCTCTTCTCATCTCAATCCACTCCCAAATCTCGTATTCTGCTGTCTTCTTCAACTCTTCATCGATCAACATGTTTGGAATCTTTGGCATCACAATGAACTCTTCTCCGTTTATCACCACATTGTTTAACCCGGTGAACTTTACAGAGCTATTCTGACCACCACGGGAAAACAACGCTCTCCAGAATACCCACAACAGGAACCAAATGGCGAAAAGCCCACCCAATGCAACATACCATGGCACTTCAATACCAACGATGTCCTTAATAGGAGACCAAATGTCTTCAATCGTGCCAAGCCAGCCCTTTGCCTCAGGCTCTGGTGGTTCTTTCTTCAGTATGCTGGTGGTTCGAGTAGTTGATCTTCCACGCTTCAACTTCTTCTTCTTTCCTCTGGAGTTGGCAATTATTTCCTTTAACTCAGAGGCAAGAATTCCCATGGATTCCTTTTGGCCATCAACGGCTCCCTTCTCAATAGGTCCCTTGATCCAACTTCTTCCTGTCCACTGAACCTCCGTCCAAACCTGGATTTTGGTGCTCTTGTTTTCTCCCCATGACAGGTATATCGATGTCACTGTGCTGAATGAGTTTCCAGATGGCACATCCGGTGTGATAGTAGATTGTTTGACAAAAACGTACTTTTCCCAGTCTTGGAACTCAATGGTTTCAGTTACATTACACTTGGTTTCCTTCGGGCCAATTGGAGCATTGATAGGCTTCACATAGCTGTACTCTCTCTTCTTATCGGAAAACGCAGGAAGTTCAGATATCTTGTAGTTCTTTTGCTTTGTCAAGATATTGTTGAGGGTTTGTGCATCATCAAACAGCAACAGATAGACTGTGCCCAACGGTGCAGGTAAAGTATCGTTCAGCACTTGAATCTCATTCTTGGGCTTGAATGGGATTGATGTTGGTGCGTGCGTCTTTGGTCCAACGGAAGGCAGCGTAGATCCACCGCCGCCAGTATCTTCCTCTTCAACAGCAATGGGAGCTGATAATAAAATTCTCTCAACCTCATCCACTAGTCCATTTAGTGAATCCTTTTGACCACTAACGGCACCTTTCTCCACCGCGCTCTTAAGCCAACTCTTTGCGCTCCATTCGACATTTGTGAAGACAGTAACATGGGTTGAATTCTTTTCTCCCCATGAGAGATATATCCATGTGTTGGTAACGAACGAATTACCAGATGGCACATCTGGTGTCTTTGTCTTTTGTAACACCTCCACGTAGGTGCCAAAGTCTGAATGTTGAATGATTTCCTCCACTTCGCATTTAGTCTCCTTTGGTCCCACTGGAGCAGACAACGGCTTGATATATGTATAGCTTCTAGTCTTTGGATCCCCCTTGAATGGAGAGAATTCAGACAAGTCGTAGTTCTTTTGCTTTTCCAGGGTCTCCTTCATAAAGGTGCTATCCGATCCAAACAGCAACTGGTACACTTTGCCAATAGGGGCAGCGACGGATCTGTCACATACCTTGGTTTCAGAAGGTGCAGGACTATGCTCATAGTCTGTTGGCTTATGCTTCAACGGAATAACTTCTCCGCCTCCAGCACCTTCCCCTTCAGGTCGATCATTATCAGGCTTGTTAACGTCAAAAGCATCATCGTCATCATCACCGGATCCGTCTTCAGAAAACCCATCTTCAGTCATTCTGGTGCGACCAGTGTCGTCCATCTCACCAGTGATTTGGCTTCCATTGTTACTCTCTATACTCGTGTCTTCATAAAAGTCATCTGTATGTTCCTGCCTCGACTCACCATCGTTGATCTCAATATCACGGTCTCCTCTTACAACCTGCCTCCATACTCCCACGATTGCAGAAAACTTTGAATCACGCGCAATCAGACTGGCAAACATGTAACGTTGATGCAAGGACCTCACTGAGATCGCATTGGGAAACAAACCTGCAACGCTCTTCTTCTCGATTTGAACAACCTCCTTCAATGGGATTGTAACATTCGTGGTCCAGCCTAATATATTCGAGTTAAACGCGATGTGGTACTGTGAGAGGTACATTTTTCCTTGAACCAAAATGTCCTTTTGCAAAGCGCACGAGAAATCATCCAGAAGGGTCTCAGTGGCTGGAAGGGAGGGAAATAGGTTGTGGAACTCTGCCTGGCGCTTGGATGATGGAAGTGATCCTGCGATTGTAGGTGCACGTATTTCATCAACGGATTGGAGTGTGGTGGTGAGAGAAAGTGGTTGCTGGTCGACTGAAGGTCCTAGTCTTTTGGAGAATGGGGTCGTGGGTGACATGGAGCGTCTGTTGATGGCTGGTGATGCAGATCGTGATCTCATTCTCGGAAATGGCAGTTCAGCCTCCGGATACGACGCTGGTCTGTCGCCAGGGAGCTTCATCGGGGTTGTGCTGCTCTCATAGGACAGTCTTGGTGAAGAAGGCCCTATTGGGAAGGTCACTCCACTGTTGGGCCCCTGGGAAGCCATCACAGGAATCGGTTGCTCAATATCCATTGACTTGGGCCGTGTGTCATTATTATGTGCCCTGAAGGACAGCTGGCGCTCAAAAGTTGGAGTTTGGTCAGTGAAGCCAAGGTCCTGCAATGTCAATTCACCTTTGCCCATTGTGGTAATAGGCTTTTTGCGCAGCGGCTGGAAAACCACATCTGCTGCGATACTTCGGCGAGACTTGATAGATTCCATGTCAGTGGACGAGCGAGGCTGGGGATTTGCCGCTGCCACTAAATGCTGGTTCTTCTGACCACCAACGCTCTCTGCACCGAGGAGAGACTCGAGATGATCAACAAAAGACGGGCTCTGGTCAGCGCTCGGTGGGTGAGACTTGAGCTCCTTGTTAGTTACAAGTGACGAAGCGGCATTGACGATGCTGGAGAGCAGACCGTTCTCCTCTGGCGGGTGTGTCGATTGTGGTGTCGCCATGTGCTGCTCCAGGGAGGCCCTGCTGGCGGCAAAAGAATTGCTGCGCGATGGAGTCTTCTCCATCGGGAGCAGAGTCTCAGTCTGGCGATGCTTGAAGAGTGACATTGTCATCTTGGATCGTCTCGGGAGGTTGCCGCTGTTGTCGTTGCCGTTGCTGTTGCTGTTGCTGGTTGTTTTTGTTTGTTTTTGTTTGTGATGGTTCTGTTGGAAATGAAATTGCTTATATGGAGAAAAAGTGTCTGACATTTCCAAGTGGAGTCAAATCACCGCCGCAGTCGGACGATCCAGAGAGAACTTCATCGTGCACTACAACTGCATCCAGTTGGCTACTTGGTCCTATAGTAGGAAGGGGGGAATGTGTGGTCAGCATCCTGTCGAGTGTCTTGAATGGCAACAAACACAACAAGCAGTGTGCAATAAGAATTTTAGCAAACAACCTTAAAACCAGCCACTCAGGTCAGTCAGTGTCTTGTCGTGTATGAGTATGTGTGTGCCAGGTTCAAACTAGCAGCAGCAGTGTGGGGTTCTTCTTCGCATTATAACCTGTATTAACTCCCCTTCTCTTCTATTCTTCGTTTAGCTTCCCTCTCTCTCCATTTCTCACTAGTCTTCAGTGCTTCATCCAGATTCTCCTGCAATTGCTCCACCTGGGCCTCCAAACGTTTAACTCTACTGTCATCAGATCTTCCACCGTTATTCTCAGTGGTACTATCATCCATCGACGACGCTCCTCCTGTGACTACTGTCATACAATCGTACAACTTGTTGAACCCAACTAACAAGGGTGTCTCCATTTCTTCAAGTGGAACCAGCAGTTCTTGATCCACCAACACCTGTGACTCATAATGCTCTAGATAGAAGCCTGGAGTGCTTGGTGCATTCTGCCTGTGTTTGGCTAGTAGTTCAGAATAACTAGCAGTGAAATTCAAAAGAATTGTTGCCCTCTCCAGACTATTAGTTAAGGATTCAACTTTATTGCTGAGAATCAGGTTTTGCGATACTGTCTGATCAACTGCATGATTTTTTACTCTCGTACTCGATGCAACAAGTCTGTTCGTGAGCATGCTGATCTTGAGATCCTTTCGCTTGATATCATGCGCAAACCTCTTCTTCATGGCCCTGCTCAGATTGCGCTCTTGTGATGTTGCCTTGATCTCCAATGAATGCTGCTTTTCCAGGTCTGCATACTCCTCCTTCAGAGCATCGTTCTTGTTAGAAATTGTCTTGTTGGCGTTGAGTAGAGCAGTTTTTGCTAGATCCAGGTCCTTGATGTTCTCATTCAGTGAACCGATAATATCCTCCTTCTTCTCCAACTCTTTCCCAAGTTTTATCCTCTCATTCTGTGACTTATCAAGCTCTTGCAGCAGCTGGTATAGCGTGTTGATTATCAACTTGTCATTCGCATATGAATCAGTCACCTCATCAATAGTGGTGAATCGAAGGTTACTAAGCTCATCATCATCATTATTAGAATCACGAAAATATCCTTTAGCATAAAGAGTGGAGTTCACTAAGGCCGCCGCTGTCTTCAGTGATTGTGAATCTGGCATCCTTGTAAGTAGATGACCCCACAAAAGTATTTCTTTTGTTTGATTTTTGTTTTTACAGATAGACAGACAGGAGGAGGCTGGCTGGCTGCTGGCGGGCTGGCTGCTGGGCGGAATAGAAAAAGCAAAACAAACCTTTTATTGACACAACTGGCCGGTTTATTATTACCAAGAATAATAATTATTTGTGTCGCGTGAGTCACGTGCACTTTGTTGGGTCGGGATACCAATATAACCATTACATCCCAACACCATCGGCCTCTCAGCGGTAAAATCTACTCTAAAGACAGAACTCTTTTTAGATTAGATTCATTCCTACTAGAACAGCAGCAGAAGTAGCCGCTGTGAAGATGTACTTCGTAGTTCCTTATACCCGCAATTCTCAATGTCACAACTTATGGAGTCTAAACTAACCAGCTCAGGACTTTGACACAAATGAGTTCCGCAAGATTTGCTCCTGTTGTAACAGATCTAAGCCAACGACTGATTTCCGCATGAAGCTCAGTAAAAGAGCAGATAGCGGCACCAGTGGTACCAGCAGCCACCACCAAGAAGAGGTCAACGGGGATTGTATTTTTCACGTTTCTGACCACCTCAACTCATTGTGCAATGAGTGCCACCTCAAACAACTGTCGCGACAAAATAACCTTAATCTTAATGGGATCATAAAGTACTCACCTGAAGGCTCAGACTTACTGGTACGCACCAAGGCGCAGTTCTTGGAAAGGCTTGCTTGCAGCAGCAATCTACCAAATGGAGATACATTTGTACAATTTGAAGGCGATATGAAGGAGTGGTTCGGTCTAGGCTTTTCATTGGATAAGCAAGATTACATCGACGCAGTGCTCAAAGATGATGGCACAATAATTGTGGAAGAAGACCTGTTGACTAAAAATAGTCTTTTTGCTGAGACAGATTGTAATCACGAAGATATTTCACGAACTTTGATTGACATCGACACAGACAGTGTCTCTCACAAGACGGATTTGAGCTACATTGATATCACCAACTTGAGCAAGTTGATCAACAAGAGAATTCTCACCCAGATACAATGCCACAGTGGCTATCGTTTCATCACCAGTAATGCTTCAAAATCAAAGAGTCAGCCAACCTACTACAAGAAGTTTGTTTGCCATGGAGATTCCAGCCGGAACACACGGGCATCGATATCCGAATGCAGTGGTAGCCTTGTGAGAGTCACTTATTATGAGAACTCACATTGTTTGCGGATTGTCTACAAACACGCCAGCCATAGTAAGTACTTTTAGGTGCGTGCAGAAATATAGGGGAGGCTGTTATGTGTGTGTGACCTCCTATACATGCCTTTCAGTTTTAGTCGCAAGATTTTTTGCTTTTTATCCAATCCTGACGAAGTCGTAGACAATCCTAGTAAGCATCTTTCCACGCAAACATACAGGTTTAAACTTAGGACCATAAAATTGAGTTGTGGGTGGAGAGGAGCCCCCGATCTGGAAACTGTTCATGCCGGTAGCAGCAAGGTTT
This sequence comes from Barnettozyma hawaiiensis, assembly GCA_003706665.2. Taxonomy (NCBI): domain Eukaryota; kingdom Fungi; phylum Ascomycota; class Saccharomycetes; order Phaffomycetales; family Phaffomycetaceae; genus Barnettozyma; species Barnettozyma hawaiiensis. The sequence goes on along the minus strand of PPLY02000003.1, from coordinate 261,991 downwards.
CTGCATACCTGCCTCTCAAGAGTTTTTTGAGTTGCTGGATTGGCTGTGTACATGTGTCAAGGTGCAAGTTGAACTAAACTCAAAGAAACACTAATGGGGAAAGCTACCGGAAACGCTACCGGCACGGCCCCGCCCCGTGTGGTTTTTTGAGTAAAAATCTTAAGTATACGAGTAATTGGCCTTCAGTAATAGTCACGTACGTTAAAATATTGCAGAATCGCATATTTTTGTGGGGAGGAAAGAGCCAAGCTGAGCTGGAGATGTGGTCAAAATCTTTAAATAGTAACAAAATAATGTCTCATATAGGTCCATAAGTAAGACACACTTGCTTTGAATATTGCGGAACACTAAGTAGCAGTGCAGACCTACTAAAGGGAGGTAAGACTCAGAGTTTTGCAGTGCTACCTGACAACGTGGTTCGCTTGAGACCATATCAGGTCAGACTACTTCCTCGTTGGTAGGTAGTTCAATTCCTGCATAACTTTGTTGACGCGAACCTCATCTTGTATGCACCTTTTTGTCTCAATTCTCATATGACTCCTCATTTATGTGCTCATCTCTAGCCCCTTTTCCTGCAGTTATCAGTATGATGCATGGTGTATACTTGCATATTAATGCATGCGTGCACTCGCTGATGTTGTGCTCATAACTATATGTGCTTCCCTTTTGGGAAATTTTGAGTGAACCTTTGGGGTAAACAGCGAGATCCTCCATGTTCACAACTAGGTACTTGAGACCCTTTTGCCCCGTACCCATACTTCACCCATACTTCTGAACAAAAAAGAATACGGGTTTCGCAATCGTTACCACATCTTTGGCAATTGGTCAAAGAATTGGTGTCTGTCTTTGGAATGTTGGACGACTAGAGCAACGTTATAAATAGGCCACATAAACCCCCCGCTGGAACCTTTTTCTTTACCTAACGAAACAACATAACAAGCATCGATTCGTCAACATGGTTTCAGTGACTCGTTTACTATCTGCTGTTGGTGTGTCATTGTTGACTGCCCAGGTCAGTTCAGCTGCTCTTGGTTTCCAAAATGAACTACAACTAGTTAGAAGAGCTGTAGGTGAGAGTGATCCATTAGAAGTCCCAGACTCTGAAGTCCCAGAAGACTCTGAAGTCCCAGAAGACTCTGAAGTCCCAGAAGACTCTGAAGTCCCAGAAGACTCTGAAGTCCCAGAAGACTCTGAAGTCCCAGAAGACTCTGAAGTCCCAGAAGACTCTGAAGTCCCAGAAGACTCTGAAGTTCCAGAAGACTCTGAAGTCCCAGAAGACTCTGAAGTCCCAGAAGACTCTGAAGTTCCAGAAGATTCAGAAGTTCCAGAAGACTCTGAAGTTCCAGAAGACTCTGAAGTTCCAGAAGACTCTGAAGTTCCAGAAGACTCTGAAGTTCCAGAAGACTCTGAAGTTCCAGAAGACTCTGAAGTCCCAGAAGATTCTGAAGTCCCAGAAGATTCAGAAATTCCAGAAGATTCAGAAGTTCCAGAAGATTCAGAAGTCCCAGAAGATTCAGAAGTCCCAGAAGATTCAGAAGTCCCAGAAGATTCAGAAGTCCCAGAAGATTCAGAAGTCCCAGAAGATTCTGAAGTCCCAGAAGACTCTGAAGTCCCAGAATCATCAGACGCTCCAGAAGACTCTGAAGTCCCAGAATCATCTGACGCTCCAGAAGACTCTGAAGTCCCAGAATCATCTGACGCTCCAGAAGACTCTGAAGTCCCAGAATCATCAGACGCTCCAGAAGACTCTGAAGTCCCAGAATCATCAGACGCTCCAGAAGACTCTGAAGTCCCAGAATCATCTGACGCTCCAGAATCATCTGACGCTCCAGAATCATCTGAAGACTCTGAAGTCCCAGAATCATCTGACGCTCCAGAATCATCTGACGCTCCAGAATCATCTGAAGACTCTGAAGTCCCAGAATCATCTGACGCTCCAGAATCATCAGAGTCTAGTGAACAACCTCTACCAACTAGCCCAACATTTAACGGTGCAGTTGTTGGTGGTCAGCCACAATTCACTGTTAACATTCCAGGTAACTTGGGCCCATGGACTGAGGTCTCTATTTCCGTTGGAAAGGAGGGTCCATTTGAATACAATGCTGCTTCAGTCTACCTTGATGGCGAAGAGATCCAGGTTGAGAACTTGGTTATAACTGCAGAGACTATCACTTTCTCTTACCCACAGGCCATCCCAACCACTTCCCTATTGTCTTTCGTCTACGGTGGTGTTTTTACCGCTCCAGGTACAGTAATCTCCAGAGGTTTGTTGATCATCACCACTCCAGATGCCAAGTTGGTCAAGAGAGCTGTTGAGGAGTTCCCATTCGATTTCACTCTTACTTCCAACGAAGAGTCTTTCCCGGAATCTGACTCTGTCTCCGACTCTGTCTCTGTCTCTGTCTCTGACTCTGTCTCTGACTCTGTCTCTGACTCTGTCTCTGCTTCAATTACCACCACTACCACAGAGACCGTTCCATCAACCACTGTCGTCACCGTTACTTCTTGTGATGAGGAGAAATGTGTTGAGGTTCCAGTTACCACTGGTGTCACTGTTGTCACTGAGACTGTTGGTGGTACTGAGACCATTTACACCACCTGGTGTGAAACTGATGCACCAAAGCCAAAGACCACTGTTATCACCATTACTTCTTGTGAAGAGGACCTATGTACTCTTGCCACTGTCACCACTGGTGTCACTGTCGTCACTGAGACCCGTGAGGGTGGTAAGACCATTTACACCACCTGGTGTGAAACCGATGCTCCTAAGCCAGAGAAGGCTCCAAAGACTGAAGAGCGTGTGATCACCAGAACTTACACCAAGGAGGAGCAAGGTGTCACCCACACTTGGGTCGAGACCAAGACTACCTACACCGTAGTCCACCCAACTCAACCTCCTGCTACTGCAGTTCACCCAACTACTTATGCTCCAGTTGAACCAACCCATGCTCCAGCTGCTCCACCAGCTGCTCCAGCTCCAGCCGCTCCACCAGCCGCTACTCCTCCAGTGCTTCCAACATACACTGGCTCTGGTAACAGATTGGCCCTAGGCTCTTCTGTTATTGGTTTGATTGCTGGTTTGATGTTGATCTAAACGAACTAAACAGTATTTGAGAACCTTATTGAGTTCGATTTCAATTCACCTTGACAGCCACTGTGTGGTACAGTCATTGCTTGTTTCCAATGACCGTTTTATGATTACCCTTAGATCTTTAATCTTTTTAGTTTGCACCTCCGCTTTCGGAGAGGCCCTTAATGAACTGCCATGTGTCTAGACCGCTTTTGACTAGTACATTCGAATTTTGGAGATTATTTCATTGTATCGTGTTGTGTGTATTCATTGTAGGTTTATCTTTTCTATGTTCTTGTCCTTCATTACCCGGTCGGGATCTGGTAATGATCAAGTGTTAGTTACCCTGATTCATCAAGTATCATCACGTGATTGAGACCTATGAGGAGCTAACCACACACCACACTCTTTATACTCACTACAAAAGGCAACGTTAGAATGATGATGATGGGCTTGGTTGGACATTCAGTTGTGAAGAGTCTTGTCTATAAACTACTAATAAGCTCTAACATCAGATCAGTTGGAACTCTTATTCTGATGGGTCTGGTGGTTCTAATGAAAACCATTGTACCCCACCTTTTTGAAATATAAAACTTGCTGTTGTATTATTATTCTTCCTAGCCTGTGTACAGCTGAATCTAATAGTAACTGATTGTTTTCCCTATATATTTTGACCGGAGGGGGAATTGTAATTGCAAACAGAATAGTTAACTATAAAGTAGCCCTTGTTTATTACTCATATACCGACGGATGCCGACGGATATCATCCAGGACGGGTCAGCACGTAATTTGGCACTTACTGAATCGTACTGTATTGCATGCATGTCTTTTATATTTTTATGCGCTATCAGCTTGGGTAATCTTTTGATTTCAATCCACCCGACCTACTTCTCCTTCATCAAGATGGATGGTTGTGTGTGCTGATGTTTGGTTGCCAATTGGGCCACAAGGAGTGGGAGTGGGAATGGTAATGGGAGTTCCATTGTAGTTTAAAGTCTTTAGTTTGTGAAGATGGGCACTAGCAAGTGTTTTGTAAAGAATGTCGTTCTTATGAATATCCTCCAGGAGATGGCCAAAATCACCACTATCAGCAGGATGCTCTCCGGCCTCCAGGCATGTGAGTGACAGGGTCTCGATTTGCGTGAAGTCCACGACATGCACGTTAGCCAAAAGAGAATGAACGTCGATCTCCAAATGGGTAATGCTCCCCCGCATGAAGGCATAGTCAATATCTTTGTCTTTCAGGTTGACATTGAATAGGGACAGTTCTTTCAAACAGTCTGTTGTTCTGAAATCATGTATCGACACGGTGGCATTCTGGCCCAATCCATCCAACTCCAAAAGCTTTAGCTTCGGTGCACCCACACCAAAAATTAAAAAGAGCTTCGATGATCCGGAACTGTCACTTCCCAAACAGAATGTCTCAAGGGATGGTAGTTGCAAATCACAGAGAGTTGCGGAAGTGACTTTGATATCCAGCGACTTGAGCATGGAAAGGTTGAACTTATAAAGATCCTTAACGGGCTGAGTGGTGTTGATGAGCGTCAAATCAGTTAGTGGACAATGGCCAAAAACAGACTGTAGCTGATAATAATCACAAGAATGGGTATCTAGTGAGCCCAGCTGTTCGAACAAATATCCATCAACTTTCTTCAGGTCGAGCGATTCATCCTCTTGTAGGAAAGAAGCCCATCTGACATTGGGAATATCAACAAGAGTCCCAAGCTGCTCAAAATTATATTGACATGTGAAATGTTTCACAGTGCGATCCAATAGTCGAATGCTGTTTTCATACGGGGACGACGACGCTAGACGATTCCATAACCAGCTTCTGGGTGAGAGAATAGAGTATATCATGTCGCCGTCAGAGATCAGCTGGTTCTCAGGGATCCCGATCCCACAATCGGCAGCACTATCCCAGAGATGCAAATCTGTGGCACATGGTGGCTCAACGATCATGGAATGTTGGATATTGGTAGTAATAATGTTATTAATGTTGTTGTTCGCTGGTTCTGCACACAATACCAGGTGGATTCTTTCCTTGACTGGATAGGGAGATTCACGGCAGATCACTCTATTCACCGGAATAACCACCAGCTGAGATGGGGTAACGATGAAGTCAGCTGCGGCCTGCGTCTGAGAATAAGTGACACCGCAAAGTTGAAGGATGTCTTCATAGACGACTGCGTCTGACTCTCTTGTCGGTGTGATGAGGGTTATCAGATGGTGGAATTGTGGAATGAAAAGTAGCTGTTGAATGCTCCGAGAATCAGCATTCTTCAAGATCTTCAGTTGAAGCTCAGTGGGAAGTTGTAACATGGCTTCCTGTTCAAACCAGTATATAGTCTTTGGCTGGGAAATAAACACCGGGTAACCAGTGCGTAGCAGTTTGTATGTATCAAGAGCAACTACTGTCAGAAGGCAAGCGGAACAAATTAGCTGGCACTCGGTGTGGAATATTCAACTTGATATCGGCTAAATGCCCAAGTGCTCAAACGGTTTGCCCTTCCTTAGCATCCGTTTCTCTGATATCAAAACAAAACAAAACAAACAAACTGGTGGTGAATGCAATATCCACAAAACAACTTTTCGCGAATATCTTTATGATCAGAATTCAAAAGTTCTCTTTCAATCAGCAGCAGCACCTTTGTCGATCAAGTTCCTCCTGGTTGGCTGCTTTTATACACAGACACAGCAGCTACACGATGTCTGATTCAGAAATAGAGGATACCAAGAGAAGAAAGGTTGTTGTTGAAGACGACGAGGACGAGGATGATAACATCGGTGAACAACAACAACAACAACAACTACAAGAGGAAGGAGAAGAAGAAGAACAGGAGGAGGAACAGGAGGAAAAAGCTCCAACTGCGCAACTTGATGATCTATTTGGTGATGATGATGAGGAGGAGGATGGTGGTGAGGATGGGACCAACAATGCTGCTGAGACAAACTCTGATGAAGAGGGCAATGGGCAGTTCACAGTACCCCAATCACCAGAGCCTAGACAACTCAAACTCGGTAGCGAGGACATTGTGCGCCATCCTCCGAAGTTTGCTACGAAGGGTCCTGTGGAGGTGTACGATGCCAAGATTCCAAAGTTCTTCAATGTGAACCCTGTAAGATTTGATGGCACTGTGTACCTGAACACTCTAAAGCAACAGGAGGAGGCTGGTGATGCGCAGTTAACTGAAAGCAGTGACAAGGCGATTCAGAGACTGATTGATGAGAACACTGTGCGTTGGAGATTCACGAAACAGGAACGTTCTCAATCCTTAAAAGCAGAGTCCAATGCTCAGATTATTGAATGGGAAGATGGGACCCTCTCCTTGAAGCTTGGTGAAGAGATCTTCGACGTGTTGAGCAGTACTGTGAAGGACACGTATCTCACGACCCAGAACCCTATTGAGAGTGACGATGGTAAGACGACAATCCATTTGGTGGATGGTGTGATGTCCAAGAGTGTAAAGTTTGTACCTACATCGACGAACTCGACACTGCATAAGAAACTAGCCAGCGCAAAGAGATCACGCACAAACCAGCAGTCCAGTGGCGGTGCCCAGAGTGTGGTTGTGGACGTTGACCCAGAAAAGGAGGCTCGCCGGCTGGAGAAGCTGGTGGAGGAGCAGATTAGAGAGAAGAGAAGACAGGCGTTGAAGTTGGAGAAGGAACAAGAGAGATCAGGCAGTATCCCGCCTCCACCACACACCAGTGGATCTGGTGTCAACAGATTCATGAGAGAGTCCCAACAGAACCATTATGAGGACGAGGATGACGAAGAAGAGGACTTTGTTGATTACGACGAAGATGAGGAAGTGGTGGACGACGAAGAGGAGGAGGAGGCTGAAGAAACTGACAGCGAGAGATTGAAACAGATTAAGCAGGATGGGGCTGCACAATACAACGAGGACGGCGTCACCAGAAAGAAAAGACGTGTGATATCAGACGATGAGGACGATGAATAAAATGATTGTACTATACGATATTCATATTATACAGCTTACATAAGCAACCGGGTAACCCATTTTTTTGGTTATACTCTCTCTTTGAAAAAGCAAAAAGTTGTTTAAATAAAACCTCTCTAGTTTGTATCACCGATATCAATACCAATATCAACCGAAGAAAGCAATGTCGTGGCAAGGTGAGTTCACATATACAAGTGAAATGATGAAAAAGAATTGTGTAATACTGACATACTCTTCTTCCAGCATACACTGACAACCTTATTGCAACAGGCAAGATTGACAAGGCTGCCATCTACTCCCGTGCAGGCGATGCCGTGTGGGCTCAATCCCAGGGTCTAACCCTTTCACAGCCAGAGATCACTGAGTTGTCCAAGGGCTACGACAGCCCAGCAGAGTTGCAAGCCACCGGCTTGCACGTTCAGGGCCAAAAGTACTTTCTCCTGCGTGCAGATGATCGCTCCATCTACGGTAAGCACGAAGCTGAGGGAATTTTAGCAGTGAGAACCAAGCAAATGATCCTAATTGGCCATTACCCTGCCGGTGTGCAAGCCGGTGAGGCCACTGCTATTGTTGAGAAGCTGGCTGACTACCTCATTTCTGTTGGTTTTTGAGATTTGAGAGACGGAGAGAGCAGTATATAAATATATTATATCATCATACGCATCTTACAAAATATAAATTCCACACTAAAGCCACCGCCACGAAAACCAGAATGCGTCAAACAGACAGGTTTCTGCTCTTTGGTGACTCTATCACAGAGTTTTCGTACAGCACAGAGCTGTCGTTTGGACTAGGAAGTGCTCTTTCAGCTGACTATGTGCGGAAGCTGGATGTTGTGAATAGGGGCTTTGCTGGTTATAACACACGGTGGGCTCTCAGAATCCTGCCACGGGTCTTGGAACAGGAGAAGAACGTGGTGATCTCGACGCTCTTCTTTGGGACCAACGATGCATGTCTTTCAGGTCCGCAGCGTGTCCCATTGGAGGAGTACGTTGCCAACATTCGGGCCATGATTGAGATGTTTAAAGAGCGAGGGATCAAGTTGATGGTAATAGCTCCTGGATTCCATGATCCGGTGCAGTGGGAGGCTGTTAAGGGGAAAGAGGCATTGGATGTTCGAAGAACCACAGAGCGGAATAGAGAGTATGCCACTGCCTTGCAGACAGTCGCTGCTGAGACTGGTGTGGTGCTTGTTGATACAATGGCGTTGTTTGACAAGTACAGTGCTGCACATACAACCACAACAACACACAATGTTCTAGACGAGCTTCTCAGTGATGGTGTTCACTTCAGTGGAGTCTCCTACAAGCTGTTGTACGATGAGATTATCCGATTGATTGGGGCAAACTGGCCTGAATTGCTGCCAGACTCTGTCCCAATGATCCTTCCTTACTGGAAAGAGGTTGTCTTATCAGAACTGTGAATACACACATACTACTTTAGTTCCTTACCAACTCTGGCAGCAATGCCACAAGGGTAAATCAACACATTGTTCAAGTCCCAAACGCCCTCTCTGGAATAAACGTCCTTGGCCAAGATCTCAAGCACTTCCTTCTTGGAGTCGGCAATCACATTGAGCACAGATCCCGCAAAGTCCAACTTCTGACCTTCTTGGGGGACTTGGTTGAAGATGGCACCGGCACTGACAACTGATCCATTGGCAAAGCTAGCTGGAATGTCCTTCAGATGCTGCGCTCTGTGAGGAAGTCTGTCTGCACCTGGCTTGTCATACACAACAGCTAACCACTCAACCATTTTCTTAGCCTGTTGCGAAAGGATACGTGATGTCTGCATTCATTTGAAAAGTTGTTCAGTCGTTCAACTGTCTCTTTTTTTCATTTGTCCTTATGGGTGATCACTTTGCGTGGGTGGTTAACCAAATATTTCGTGGGGTCACCATTCTGATTTCTGATCAAGTTGTTACAGACTATGAAATTCACCAGCATCTTCAGGAATTACTTTGGTGTCTCCCAACTGGCCTACCTAACTGGTCTTTGTAGTTTTAGTAAGTACCCAATATACATCTCAGATCACGTGACATATATGAAATGGGAGGCATCGACTTGGTGGCGTGGCGGGACATTAAACACAAAAAGAGGAGAGTTTATTGACTCTTTTTTGAGAGAAGCTGCTAGTAACTATCAACCAGGTACAGCCACAAGACCAAATCCGGTACCTCTGTTATATATATCTGTATTTGTGTGTGTGTGTGTGTGTGTTTGTACGTGTGCTTCTGGAGGTAGTATAACCTCATCGCCGAAGGGAAAAAAAAATTATCAAGATCTAAAAAGACTTTCATTATCAAACGGTTCAACACTATTTTCCTTCCAATAATGGGACCAAGAACTAATCGAGAGATCCTTACAGGTGGTAAGAAATACTCGCAGAAAAAGGCGAAGAAGCATGCTGTGGCCGAGGTTGTCTTTGACAAGGACTCTAGAGAAGAGTACCTTACTGGGTTCCATAAGCGCAAGGTTGAGAGACAGAAGAAGGCCAAGGAGTTCCATGAAGAGCAAGCACGTCTGTCGAAGATCGAAGAGCGTAAGCAGATCAAACTTCAGAGACAAGAGGAGCTTCTTGCGCAGATGAAGAAGTATGACCAGAATTTGAAGGAGCTGAATGGTGTCGTTGAAGATAGTGGAGACGAGGATGATGCTGATGATAGCAATGAAGACGAGGAGGAGGAGGAGGAGGAGGAGGAAGGAAATGATACTGAAGATTGGGATGGTTTCTCTGACCACAAGCCGAGAGGAATCTTGAAGAGAAAGTATAGCACACAGGGCGACGACGAGACTGAAGTGTTCATTGAAGACATTTCGAACCAGAACATTGAGGAGGTAGCCAAAGCGAACTACGTCAACCTTGTCAAATCGCAGAAGGTTCTCGAAGAGAGTATAAAAAGGGCTAAGGAGTACGCAGACATTGTCAAAACACCAAAAACCAAAAAGAAGAAGTTCAGATACCTTTCAAAGGGTGAGCGGAGGGCCAACAATAGAAAGAGAAAATAGTGTGTGGGGATGGGATTGATTAGATTATGGCATCATGTTTTATCAAGGTAAATATTCCGAATTCTAGCTATGTACACACTCAACTCAACTTTCGTGGTGGTATGCTGACATTTCAAACTCGTTAACTCTCCCAAGGTCCACGTCAAGTTTCAGTAGAATCCACAAGAATCTTCTAAACAGCTCCACCAATTGTAAAGTGAACACGCCAATCTCGAGCTCAAGGAACGCCAGGTTCATATATCTCAGCACCCAGTTGAATCTAACGAAAAAGTCCACAGCAATGATTCCAAAATAGATGCTCTTGTTTTGGTTCCTTCCGCTTTTAAACATCCTCAAGTCATCCCTCAAGAGTCCGCCAACCTGGAAATCACGGTCGTAAATGCCAAACAGGTTGAACTCCCAGTCGATAGTAACGTCCCACATGAACGAGTAGCAAGCCCCGATGAACTGCAGGAGCCCAAGGACCCCTGCTCTCTCAGTGATCAAAGATGTTAGGATGATCAAGCCATTGACACCATACTTCCCCAAATTCCACAACTGGACCTTGTTCCCATTCGTCTTGAACTCATACAGGCATTGAGACATTCTGATCACTACTGGGATTAGAAGCACAATGTGACCCACGTTCCACGCCTCGCCCAATGAACGGTTGATCATGATCTTGTTATCGACTTGGTAAGTGGTCTTCATGTTGAACAGATGGAGGATGTAAATTAGGAAATCAACTCCGACTTTGGAGTAGGATAAGAGGGAATCACTGAGCAGAATGTCATTGGTTCTGATCTGAAGGTCGATCTGGCACTTGAGGATTCTCCTCAATGTCTGTTGGAAACGAGAACTAAACGACCAAAAGATGAAGACGATAGTCATAAGTGGGATAAAGTCAATCAGATTCACATACTCCTCCTCTGATTTACTCCTAAAGACTCCATAGAGCATGTAGGCAAGTCCAGACACCAGCGAGATGGTCTCGCAGATGACTGAATGATTCTTAATGAATGATTGGAGCTGCTGCTGCTGTTGTTGTTGTTGTTGTGGAGGAAACTCCAGTAAAAGCGGCAAGTTGAGGTTAGCACGGTTGACCTGCTTCAGCACCAACAGCCAGAGCCAGCTGCCCAAGTTCAGAAGAAGTATAACACGGAACGGCAAGGGCAACGCCCGATCAAACAGCTCCTCCGAAGGCATGCTGCTGCGCTGTATACATACACAAGATGAAGGAAAGTACACGTAGACAAAAGGAAAAATACAATATAAATTAAAATAGCTGGACAGACAGACAGACACACTCAGTCGTCGTGGGAATCCAGCCCAATCTCGTCGAATATGAGACCGACTTTCACATTCCGCTGTGTCGCGATCATTTGAATCAGTTCAAGCGCAATGTCTTTGAGCTCATTGTATCGTTTCAAGTGCTGGATGTGGTCATTGAGCACCGATTGATAATCAAAATCGGCCGTGGTGGCGTCGTCAAGTTCGCTATTGATCGCGGCAAGCTCACGTTCCTTACGAGCGATACGAGCTTCAATATCAGACCTTGAAGACGGTGCCATTGTTTGTTTCAGTCAGGTCAGTGTGTTACAGGAGATTTACAACAGAGGAGGAGAAATTTATATTCGTTTTGATTGATTGGATTTGATTTGACTTCATTCAAAACCAGGGCTTCTGCCACTAGCAGCGTTAGTTTCGACAACTAAAACAAAACGAAAACAAGACAAAAAACAAAACACACAGACGTCATACACAAACATTACAACAACATTAGACATAGACAAAGCTCAGAATTTTCAGTGTTTGGCGAAGTCGAAGTCAATCATGTAAAAAAACGATAATCTGATTGGGGCGACATTATTCATCAGCGCAAAGTCAGAGGTCTTCTGGTGTTGTTATAATGCCATGTATCTCTCTTTCATAATCTCATTCAAATCATCTTTTAATCCCTATCAAAGGCCGACTTGATGATATGAAACGACGAAGCTGTATGTTTTGCTTTGAGATGATCAAAAGAGAAAGAAACGGAAAAAAAAAAATTCTTTTCTACTCTATTACTAGTGGTGTCCGGATGTTTTATTTGTTATTGTTTATTGTGTATGGTAGGTATGGTTTTATTAGGGCATCATCACCAGTCTGATTTTTTATTTTGCCACTGACGGACGACAACACAGAGCTGGCAGGGCAAATGAATGCTGTACCAGTGCATATTGAGGGATCTCGGTTCACAGTACGAGATTTGTCGCAGTTTTTGTCTCGTACGGCGGTCTCAGCTGCGGATTCTCAGCTGTCTGTTGTGGCGCACATTGATTGCAACTGTTTCTTTGCGCAGGTGGAGCGTAACAGATTGGGGTTGAAGATCGAGGATCCTCTCGTTTGTGTACAGTGGCACTCGATCATTGCTGTATCATACTCGGCTCGTGACTTTGGGATCAGCAGAATGGATAAACTAGTGGATGCCAAACTCAAATGTCCAGAGCTGATACCCGTTCACACAGCGGTGTTTAAAAAGGACAATGACTACTGGGAATATCTTGACAACCAGCCGTTTCCGCATGCAGCTGATCATAAAGTCTCGTTAGACCCGTATAGACGAGCAAGTACCAAAATTTTCAAGCTGCTAAAGGGCATAACGAAGCAGGTTGAGAAGGCCAGTGTTGATGAGTGGTTTATCAATTTGAACGAGCTGATATTCGTGAAGCTGTCAGAACTGATACCAAGTTTCACCATTGATGGGCTTGGTAGGGATGATCCTCTCCCTGATATCACTGGCGCGGAGTTAAAAATGTATGGATTGCTCTATGGATTTGACAACAACAGAATTTCCGATTATGATGATCTGTTCATCGTTTTAGGAGGGATCGTCACCACCTCTATCCGCAAAGAGATATTTGATAAGCTGCGATTTCAAACATCATGCGGTGTCTCAAACAACAAGAAGATGGCTAAACTCCTCTCTAATTTTAAGAAGCCAGATGCACAAACCGTACTGCTGAACAAGCATATCCCCGAGTTCCTAGAGAACTTCAAACTCAGTGATGTCAACTCGTTTGGTGGTAAGACTGGTGCCCATCTCATCAATGAAATCTTTGGTGATCAGTCCATCTCAGCTATTCAAAGGCAATTCACACTCAGCACCATTCAAAGGGCCGTCAAGGATGAAAAACTGGCCTCAAAAATTTATAAAATCGTCAATGGGGTTTACAAAGAACCAGTTTGCTTGAACAAGGATCTTGTCAAGTCCATGAACTCGAACAAGAATTTACTCAACGGGACAAATGGTGATAGTTTCAATGCTTGTAAACAGTGGCTCAACATTTTCGCCATTGATCTCAAACAGAGACTTGTGGAATACAACTACGAGTTGGATAAGTTTAGCCTCAAGCCAAGGAACCTCACCCTCAGAGTCCTTCCAAGGGGGAACTTTCCAGCAGTGTCCAAAACCGTCCAGCTGAAGAATTTCGTGATGGATTCCTCCATGAATGAGATGTTCTTCACCATGGCTCTTGAGCTGCTCTCTTGCTTGGAAAAGTCTTTTCTTTACCCTGTGGTGAACATTAGTTTATCCATCTCAACCTTTGAACAGGTTTCAAAGGAGGAAAATAGCATTGTGCAGATGTTCAAGAAGAACACTGAAGGCCATGATGATAATAATGATAATGATGAAATGATGTATGTCAATACGGGCCCTCAGATCAAGAAGGAGAGTAGTAAACCAGCACAGCCAAAGGTTAACATCATGGATATGTTTAGCGTGAAGGAGCAGTCTCTGTCTGTTCAGGGCGAGGATCTTCTTCAAGCCATGAGACCACCACCGCCGCCGCAAGCCAAAGAAAACACTGAGCTAATTAATACCGAGCTTCATCTCACCACTGAAACACCTCCAGACAAAGCGTTACCAACAACTAACGATAAAGAAGTTGTGGATAACTACCGGTACTCAAATGACAGCACCATCACATGCATCCGTTGTGGATCCACAGTTGACGATATCATTGAGCACAATGACTTCCATTTTGCCTTGGAATTGAGCAATGAGATCAATCAACACCAACCAATAGCATCTGCACAAACACATTTCGAAACCCACTCTGCACGTTCAAGTGACAAGAGAAGACCAAAGAGGAGAAAGCTCCTTGGTGGTAAACAATCAAAACTACCATTCTCACATCCAGGACCCTAATCGTAATATCAATATATTTATATCATTGTATTCTGATCCTCTGTGTAGATAGTAACTGTAAGATCATCTACAAAAACATCATTAATTCACAAAACAGTTGGCAAAACAGTCAGTTGATAAGAGCCAGGCAGCGATAATTTTTTTTGTTTGGTGATCCCCGGGGCTCATAACATTTACAGCTTTTTTTGTGTTGATGATTTTTTTTCTCAGTTCTCTGAGTGTTGAAATTAAGTAGCTCCAACAGAAAAAGGAACAACAACAAATCGATCACAGGATGAGTTTCATCGCAAAGAGACTGGCTGTGTCACTGCCATTGGCAACACGCTCTCCGCTCTCCACTACCCGTCTGTTGTCCACTGCTCAACACGCTTGCAAAGAGCACCACGACGATGGCCATGGCCACGACGGCCACGGCCATGAGGAGGCTGTCAGCGAGAACTTCAGCAACAACCCACAGTATCTCTGGTTCCTCAGTGGCCTGGTCGGTGCAGGCGGTGTCCTGTACATGGACAACAGCTACCGTCGCTCGCACGATGGAGTTTCATGGTTTGCTAGATTCATCAACGCCACACCAAGAGAGCATATCGACAAGCTGCAAGCCGAGTACAACGAGCGTATCGAGCACAACAGACAGACCTTTGAGATAATGTTCCTCAACGAAGACCCAAAGAACAAGCTGTTTGGCAGGGTTGGAGGCGTTGCTATCGTTCCTAGAGGTTCGCCATTCAACGCTGAGCCTGGTGACACTAAAGTTGATCTAGAGAACCTAGAGCCAAGAAGAGTACAAAGATCCATCTTTGATTGATTGGCTCCCATCGGTTGCTGTTTATTTATTACTACTACTATTATTTATTTGATTCACCTATTTATTGATTATTTATTCTGTTCCCAAAGCTGGAATACACAAATATGCCCCTTTATATACACACCTGTACTGGTACTGTACACCACTGTACACCACTGTACTGCAAACAAACGAGTCTCAACCAGATAATAATCACATGATACTGAGCTTGTTTGTGGGTATACTGACTGGCTATATATAGCTTTTGATTGTTTGTTTGATGATGATTAAAAAAAAGTCTTCTCATTTCGTCTGTTTCTAATGAAAACAAATATTTGCCTCTAAGATGAGAAACAGAGATGGTGACCCTCAATCGAGTCAAATATATTGTTGATTTCATGGCTTCTCTGATTGTCGTTTGCGCAGCAGCCTTCCTTCGTTGACACGCAGAGACACAGAGAGAAGAAATGGCGAGGTCATTTGATGTCTTCCATCCAAACTTGACCCTTCATTCCAATGAGGACATACACAAACGCAAGGAATTGGTCTCGTCATTTGGGTCGACACAGCACCAAACTCGGTTCAAAGCCATTGTGACTACAAAAGAGGTTCATCAAAGAGCTTTGGAGGAAGAACGTAATACCAATAATTCAGCGAGTTCTATCGTTTCATACTGCTTTGAGGATGAAATGATCCCTGCTGAGTACTCCTTGGATACCAGAAAGGGTATTTATATCACCAGAAAGTTATCCAGAACCGACTTTTCTTCTTCCATTCGAAACAGTAAGCAGTTTAACCTTGAGTTTGGGGTGTGCGACGACTCTGAGAAGGATAACAATGAGGAACAATTGATTCCTCTTACCAACAGAGGAGTCAGAGGAGCCGGAGGAGGATTTGCACCAACTTTCAAACTTGAGAACCCTGTCAACAACCTTAAAAGAGGCAGCTTAGTTCATCCAAACCCACCCACAATGAGCCAACTTAGAGAAACGTTTGAAGACCTTTCCAAGATATTTTGCTACTCCAAGATTTACACACAGACTATGGATCGCGGTGCCCATTTCAGTCAGAGCTACAAGTACCGTGAGTTTGGAGTGATTTCCACTTTGAACACTTACAGAATCAGCAGATTCGACTCTGGAAAGCGCAAGAGACATTTCCATCTGTTGACCACTGATGGAATACTCCAAAACAAGGATATGGAACAAGGTGTTGATTTCAAGTATTTGATCAACGATGAAGCGAAAGACCACATTGTGCTACCACCAGAGTCATGGCTTTCTGAAAGTGGGCTCAGATCCAGAACTCAACGTAAGCTGGGTAAGAAGACTGCGTTCTGGGAGAGGATGGGATTCCCACCAGATAGGGCAATCGCTGATGGATTTATATACAGAGGTTGTTGGAACTTTGAACAGTGCAAACCCGTTCTTGTCATTCCTCGTCTGGACAGACTAAATGAAACTGGCTATTGGAAGTTCAGTGCCCTGTTGAATACCAATAATGATACCCTTTTTCAGACCAAGAAGAACGTGTTCGTGCAGTTGAAGAAGGTGACTGACCATAATTACGTCCGCGAATTGCTCCTACATCCAAATCATGGGATTGAATTTGACGTTCCTCATCACACTACTAGGTTCAAGAAAAGGAGCACCACCAAGATTGTTGAGCGTGAGATTGGAAAGCGACTCAAGAGGTTTGCTCTGGAGTTTTACAGCCGTGTATATCATGAACAGTTGCAAATCAGAACAATTGAGTCTAGATTGAATGGTTTGTTTCATCATTTTATCAATGATATTGTTGAGGTGTATTGGAGACTGCTAACGGGCTCTAAAGGTGATCCACAGGAAAAAGCATTGAACTACGTGACGGTGTTTCAAAAGTACATGAAGGCAAAAACTTTTGACTTTGGGTACTTGTGGGCCGCGAGATTGAACATTGTTCTCAACAATGTTGGCGAGAACAGCATCAACGCCTTCAATGAATGCTTCAGACAGGATACTAGTAAGTATGAAGTGGCGTATGCCTTGCTGTTGGATGCGTACTTGCAAAGTCATGACATTCATGCTTTTATCCTGAGATGCCTGCTTTTCCGTGTGGATTTATCCAGTGATGAGTCTCAGCAACATTTCAATGATAATGGAGTGCTGTATAGCCAAGTTGCAGCGTCTCTTGGTGAAATGGTTTAGGAAGTTTTGTGTCAAATCCTAGTTCCCAGCTCTCCATTCTGTCGTCTACCTTCTTCCTATGACCACTCGCAAGTGGAGCTTGTTTGCTTTAGGAGATCAGATCGTGGTGAATCCAAGTAGAAACCCTAAAGAAAGTGTGTGTATTGATCAAGTTCTGGAAATGTTTGAGTGCATTTGTTGCTGAAACAAGTGCAAGTACCCATTTACGAACAGCAAAAGTTATATCATCTGCCTTGTCTTGTTATCACAGTTGATATTCACCAGGCCATTAGAAAAGCCTGAATGATGTAGTTAACCATCAAAGTTACTGCCAGAATACGATATGAGGGTCTTCTTCAATCCAATTGCCACAATTTGTGAGATAGTCCCCCTATGACCATCACGGTCAGATTTATTTTTTTGGACCTCAAACACCCCTTTTCTGAGGGGTCTGAGGGCCTGGACGCGTTGAAGCCACCACATTGCATTGGGATTAGCAATACGCAATATATAGCAATAAGCAATAGCAATAAGCAATATGGGGATAGCAATAGCTGCATTTCTCTTTTGGCAACCTAGTGGCTTCTTTTAGCTAGAGATCGTGGTTGGCAATCTCTGGGTAGTTACGCATGCGTTGGCATGCGTTGGTATACGTTTATATGCGTCGGCACGCGCCAGCACGCGTTAAGATAAACTCATTTTAGAGTTTCTGCAGGGACCCGTAGATCTGAACCAAAATTCGACGTGGACGAATGAACAAAAAAATCTAAAAAAAACAGAATGAATAAAGGAAAAGAACCCTATTTCGCCTGGTTTTTTTCCTGTTAAATAGCACAGATATCACGTGATTTGGAGACCATTCTGTGTTTTACAACCGCACGTTGTTATTTCTTCACGGATCGCTGATATTTAATAGGAGTATGTCTCAGAAGAATCGGTGGTAGATCAATACAGCAAGCTGCAAAGAAAAGAACCAACCTTCTACCTACTTAATAATTTGAGAAGTGGGCAAGTAGACGCTTTAAACTGGTCAACAAGAAAGAACGGGAAGACGAGCCAGCTCTCCTTTGCCTACGATAATTACTACTTACACCTAAATGCGAGCAAGTTGTGTAGGTACTTCAAACATATAGAGTTTTTACCGCAATACTTAGAGTCAATGCAAGCCAGTCAAAGCCTCTTCATAATTGCTTACTAACTTCTACTGATGGCCATATCATCATTTAGTGTATGATAGTATATGAAGAAGTGTCAGAAGACACCACAAGCAAGGGGCGGCCCAACCATTCGATTCGTTTTGACCTCACCCACTTGATTTGGCACCTCATAAAGTCACCAATCAGACTTTCTGATGAGTCTGGATCCCTTCCTGTCTTGTTTTCCTAAGCACAGGGATTGATTCAGTCTGGAGAAACTCACAATTATATGGGAACTCAAACTGATATATACATTACGATCTTCTTTTTCATGTTGACGGTACCAATTTCGAGTTGATTCAATTCCTTTGGTTCTAGGTAAAGATGAGTATGAACTATCTGAAGACTCTTAAGCAGCTGTCAGTGTGGGAGGACCTAATTGCTTGTCCCACATTCTCTATTACAGAGCCCTTCCGAGCATGTCCCCTCTCTCTCTCTCATAGTTATATACCGTCAATTCTTGCACTGTATATCCAGCACTCAGATATCTATCTCCAACAAAAACTCTGAGCTTGACCGTGTTTCTTTGATTCAGAACCAGAAGGAACTTGCTAGAAGTTGATCCTACATTATAAATCGCGAAAATCTGGTACTTATTGGAAAAAAAAATCAACACAGAGAACACAAACCATCGCTATCAACAACGGCAATAGGCAAAAAACAAAGAAAACAATAACAGAAAGAAGAATGCCAGTCGTCGATTCGATAGATCTCTTTCTTGAGAGATCATTAAATCTGTTACTTTCGAATCCGTCAGAGGTACGTCTTACTTGCATACTCCTGCCCAATCCCAAAGAAGAATAGGGTGTACTAACAAGGAGGCATCAGACTCGTATTTCCATAACATACGGCTCCTTGACCAAAAAAGAAGCCAAAGCCAATACCAACACCACCTCCAAAGTTACGAAGCCTAGTTCCAATAAGGGGTTTGTCTCTTTCAAAGTTTATGAACCAAAGTCAGGGTCCCTTTACAAACTAGATACCACAAAATCCAAAGACCTCTCCAAGGTAATGACAGCACTGGGTCCACATGGCGTACAAATATCTCACAGCGAAGAGCCACAAAAGACCATAAGGGGTTTCAGTAGTGTGTTGGCTAATGCAGATGTACCGGAGTATGAAGAAAAGAAGAGCACTTCCAATGAGATAGAGACTCCAGGCCAGCAACAACAACAACAACAACAACAGCAGCAGCAGCAGCAGCAGCAACAACAAGCATCGAATGGGGCAAACAAGAAGTCCAAGAAGAAGAAGGGTAAAAAGTGAACAGAGGTATTGCAGACATGAATTTAACTATTCACTTCTTTCTGTATTGATGAGCACAAGACTGGAGGAAAAACGAACCAGATGTACACTACTATTTTAAATTCCTGGATTTTCAGCCAGTCTCCTGTAAACGGTCCATTCCACAGAGCATTCGAGTAAATAAAGAGTAGTTTAAACTATTATTGTACAAATATATATCGTATACACATGATAGGTGTGTGGGTGTCACGCGAAAATTACTGCTTTTGTTACTATCAACGGCGGTCTTGCCTTTTTTTTTTTGGGGACCAACTAGAAATTAACTACCATCACCTGGAAGAAAACAAAAACATAAAACCCAAATACATACAGACACACCAAAAATGGCCCCAACTAATCCTGCTACTAAGGAATCTTTTATCACTAAGATCACTTCTAACCCTGGTTTTCCAATCTTGGTCAACATTGCTCTATTTGTCGTATGTTTACTCCCTGTCCTTTGGCGGGTTCCTCTCTAAATGAGCATCACATCAAATGAGCTTCAAGTACTAACATTTACAGGCCGGTGTTGCTTTGATTCAGAGTGAGGTTATTGAGTCTATTGCCCCTCAGTTGTAAGATATCAGAGATAAGCTGGTGATTAGAGAGGAGGAGGAGAAGGAGTCTTTTGTTTATTATTCATTATTATTGGATAAACTCTCCCTCTCTCTTTCTCTGTCTCTCTCTCCTTTCGTTTTAGTGTATATAGTGGAGATGGTCTCGGGATTTGTATATGTTTAATTGTTATTATATATATATGCGTATCTGTTGTAGTTCCATTCGTCGGTTTGTATTCATGCTATGTCCTGGAAACAGAATGGTGGTTAAATAGATAAAATACGCCATTGTAAATGGGGATACTATATATATGTATATATACATCACCTGTATAAGGAAAAAAAACACATAACACATGCCCCACTCAATAAAACAAAAGGGGCGTTTCAATATTAATAAAGAAGGGGATAAAGTCTCTCTTACATAGCCACTCCAGCAATTACAACAACATAACAACAAAAAAAAGGAACATACACCTGTTGTTGTAAGAGACCATATAGATCTAGGTTATAGCAACCTAATCTCATTCCTGGAACGCGAGCCATAGAGCGTGTAAGATAGCTGGGAACCAAATGAAGACTGTGGGATAGTTTGTTAGTACCTATATAAGCACGAGAGCATAGAACGGCCCCCAGCCCCTCCAATCTGGCAAGACAAGTGTACTTACTACACAGGACAATGTTGATGAGCAAGTCCTTACCGGCACCTCTCATCAAGAAGACAGCCAAAGGTGGCAGAAGAATGGCTTTAACGTGATTGTTAGTACATCTTTCGGCTCAAAAAGGGAAACGATTAAAACCGAGAGCAATTGAACTCTGCTCCCTTGACAAATTCTCTGTGTGTGTGCAACATACCAAGAACAATGTTAATCACTTTAGAACCGTCAACCATTTTGTTTTTATATATGTATCAGTTGTTTTGTTTTTGTTTGTTATGGTGGCAAAGCGAGAAGAAAGAGGCGTGGGTTTTTATTTTTTTTTTGTTTTTGTACAAAACATGGCTGGTGGGTCCAAGTGTCCAAAAGAAGAAAAAAATACAAACAAAACATTATATGCTTGTCGAACTAAAATATAATCTAATCTACTTACTTCAACACTTTCTTTACGATTTTCTCCACAGCGTCCCAATCATCTGTTGGAACACGAGTCATCTCAATGTCTCCAAAGTACTGTCTGATGTACATCAACTGCTCATACGACTTCTTGTCGTGAATAAAGGAGACTGCAACACCCACTCTCCCGAATCTACCAGTTCTTCCAATTCTGTGCAAGTAGGTGGAAGGGTCTGCTTTGCCCGCACGGTCTGTAGGCATGTCGTAATTCACAACCATGGAGACAGATGGGATGTCGATACCTCTAGCCAACACATTGGTGGTGATCAACACCTTGGAACGGCCCTCTCTGAAATCATCAATCAGTCTATCCCTTTCGGAGGCTTCCAGGTCACTGTGCAGAATGGAGATTGCATGTCCTTCATCCTTCAACTTTTTGTAGAGAATGTTGGCTGTTTCTTTCTTAGCAACAAAGATAATCGAGGAGCCAATGGTCAACAGGCTGTAGAGTTCATTCAACACCTCAAACTTGTGCTTTTCGCTATCACAGTCCATGTATAATTGCTTGATAGCATCAACATTCAGTTCCTCCTGCTTCAAGGACAACTCATTCGCCTCTGGAACAAATCTTGCAGCGTACTTCTTCACCTCTTCTGGGAACGTGGCACTGAAAATAACCAACTGACACTCAGTTGGCAAAAACTTCTTGACCCTGAAACATTGGTCACCCAAACCTTGCTTGTCAAGCATATTATCCGCCTCATCCAGAACAAACACCTTCACTTTGGAAGCATTGATCTGCTTCCTTCTAATTAGATCTAATAGGGTACCCGGAGTACCAACCAAAACCTGGGCTCTAATCGACGCACCCCTTTCAAAAGCGTTTGGAACAACAAGTTGTGAGGTGATTTTGGTGTACTTCCCCATCGCCTGTACGACTTCTAGCGTCTGTCTAGCCAATTCTCTAGCTGGAGACAGGCAAATAGCCTGGACTTCTTCGAGGTTTGGATCAACTCTGCTCAACATGGTCAAAGAAAAGGCAGCAGTCTTACCGGTACCAGACTGCGACTGACCAATCATATTTCTTGGTGGATTGGCTATTAACAGAGGAAGAGCCTTCTCTTGGATCTTTGACGGCTTCTGGTACTTCATTCCATACAAACCTTTCAACAATTCTGGCGACAGACCCAAATCCTCAAAGGACTTAATCGAGTATAAGGGAGAGTTTGGATCAGCCTGCAAGTCAGCAAGCTTGACTTTGACTTCGTATGAAGAAGTAAGAAGGTTAGTATCAGGTTCCTTTGGCTCCTCTGGTCCTTCTTCCTTATTAGCCTTTGGCTCTTCCTCAGCAACAGCGGCAGCGGCAGTCGTTTCCTGTTCCTTTTTGGAAGCGTTCAATGAAAGAGTGTTGAGCAAGTTGGCAGCATCTGTTGTCTCTCTTTTATCAGACATTGTGCACAGCGGCGGTGGCGGTTACAAGTTGTGATCTAAATGGTCTTCGTTTAATAGAAAGAAACATCTGAATGGAAATTTTTATTATGTAAAAATTGGAAAAAGCATGCTTATATAATCATGTTTGGTATATACGGCTACACCAGAGTACTCTCGTTTCATTCGTATCATTAAGTCGAAACTTGGTCAGGAGCCCAGTCCAAACCGAGCCTCTTATAAACACTGCTTTGCACAGAGGTCCATAGCTCTGCTTTCTCCTCCTTTGACAAAGAAGTGCTGCTGCTGTTACTCTGTTGTGGCTTGTTGTAGGACAAATCATTCATAATGGCTTTGCGCAAAAGTGAATTTTTTCCAGCACTAGCACTACCAAAGTTATGAGCTGAAGATCCGTTTGTTTGGCTGATGCCTCCTCCTCCACCTCTTCTTTGCTTTTTTAACTCATGCATCGCCTTTTTGTAGTCAAAACGACACTGAGCCTCAACAGCCAAGTTCAACATAAAGTTCTCAATAACATTTCGCCACTCTGGTTTGGAAAATCTGTTGTTGTAATATTGCGGCAGGCCACTCGCCTTCAGTATTTGTTGATGCCTCTTTCTTGCAGCAAAGAGTGTGTATTTGGCAGTCTGGATTCTAAAGCTCTGGTCAAACTTTGCCTCCTTGTAGATATCACTTCCAACCAAGACCTGCACAATAGAAGCATCATCTGCATCGAGGGGCAACAATTCAAACTTGAAATCGTAGTTGGACGATGGATGAATCAGTGGAAGTTGATTGTTCCACTCTGGCTTCAAAGAGTCCACAATCAGCAAGGACCTCACATCGTTCAAGGTCCAGTCTAACAAA
Source organism: Barnettozyma hawaiiensis (assembly GCA_003706665.2). Lineage (NCBI taxonomy): Eukaryota > Fungi > Ascomycota > Saccharomycetes > Phaffomycetales > Phaffomycetaceae > Barnettozyma > Barnettozyma hawaiiensis. The sequence goes on along the minus strand of PPLY02000003.1, from coordinate 238,447 downwards.
TCGCGTTTGGTGAACATTGGACGCCCGTCAACGAGAAGTCTTGGATCGGCTAGCAGTTCAGGTGCGTACATGTCGGTGAAGGTGGTGGGGAGTGCATCTTGCAAGACAAGAGTGAGCTGTTTCTGTGGCACTTGTTGTTGTTGTTGTTGTTGATGAGGTGGTGTTTGATATGACATATTGGTATATTGGGTGGCCAGGGTATTCTGATTGGAAAATAAAGAGTTGCTTATAGAATATTGAGATTGAATAGAAGGGTTCGTTGACTGGTATGACAGATTTGAGTAAGAAGATGCAATGGATGGGATGGGCTGGAGGGGTTGTAAGTTGTTGATACCCAAGTCGCCCACCAGGGACGCCGTGTCTTCAGACATTTCCACATCCTGTTGTGTTGGTATGCTCAGAGACGATGAATTTGATGTGGTTCTTGTGAGATTGTTGAACTGTTCCTTTATCGACGCCTGGCTTGATCCCATACTCCTCAACTTACTAAACAGTGTCTTCTTTTCCCTGGGCTCTTCATTCTGAGATTCAACAGATTCGTTTGATACCACCTTATTCAAGGACGTGTCAGATGCATTGGTCACAATTTTCAATGACGATGAGCCATGCCTTAAGTTGGAGGTTGGGAGGTTGAACTTTCTTGCAATCTCATCCCTGGCACGATTAGTGTACTCCTTAGGAGTGCTCGAGTTATCGCGAAGAACTGGCGAGACATACATCTCAGTTATTCAGGTGATGGTTTCTCCTCTTCCGTGCTGTTTGGTTTGCTGGTAGTGTGGTCTTTGCTTTCAAGTAATTGGGCAGGCACCTTTTCTCTCTATGGAAAAAAATAACGCCAGAGTGAGGCAGGGCTTGGTTAAGCTTTGCTTAGAGTAGATATGCCTGCTACAGAGTCGCCGCGTTTGTGGCCGGACTGGGAATATCCAGTGATGGGGGTTTGATGGTGTGGGTGGTTTATTGGTTTAGTTTAGTTTAGTTTAGGAAGAAAGGAAAATTCGATTTGTTCCATATGCTCCAGATTCTCAACCGCATTTTTCCACCGAGTTCGCGCAGAAAAATTGTCCTTTTTGTGATTGTTTCCCGGAGAAATGTTTTTACTTTACGTTTGGGACATTCGGTGGGGTCAAAAAAAAAAAAAAACTTCTTGTATTCTCCAGCTGTTTTATTTTTGTTATATTGACCCACCCCCACAAAAAGATGCCAGACCTGGTGGGCAAAATTATACAGCCGTAAATGTCGAACCTATTAAAGACTTATGGAACTGTGACAGTATAATGAGCTGAAAGTAGTGAGAGAGGGTTGTATACACTTTTCGACGGGAAAACTAGCTTTCAACCCCAGCCTTAGGTTAATTTTTCCGAGTTTTAGCAACTTGCATGAGCTTTGTAACTTTCTTTTTTTTTGTCTCTAGTGATCACACAAACAGGTCGGAAAAACTTTTGAGACATTTATGCTTTTCTCGAAAATGTCCCGAAAAATGATTAGTGTTAGTTGGAATAGGAGAAACAAACAACTACCTTTCTCCGGTTTCTGCCGCGCAAACCTGCGGCGGCAGACCAAGCGGTACCCGCGCCGCCTGACCCTAATTTATCCAGGAGCGGTTGCAAGGAGCCTTAAGCGTCCCAAGTCCAGTCCACTGTTCTGAAGCCACCAGTCTCCCCACCCACTTCTATAGTCTAGTCTAAAAAGCTTAAACAATAGTACAGTACATAAATTACAGCTCTAGAGACTGAGCTAAGAATAGATAAGCTCTGGACTGGTGGTACTGATGAATGAATTAACCCAATTACCGGGGTGAGAAACAAAATACTGGCCTAGTCCAGATCCTTTCTGATGACATATTTTTTTTGGATTTGTACCAGCCCTTTTCAGGGTAATAGTATTAAAAAAAAAAGGTAAACAAAAACAAAAACAAAAACAACAACAACAACAACAACTCGAACGGCGACTCTATACTTTCATTTATCCCAACCCAAGTTTTACCAGTTTCTTGCGCGAATGGCAGTTATAACGCGTGGAGTTTCTAAAAGGTTGATCCGCGAAAAGACTGGCAAAAGGGTACAATTAGATTCTACCGACATTTTGGTGAGTACTTGACCGTTCCTCAAAAGCTTGCAGGCAAACCTAACAAACGAACGACAGATTTCGTTAGATTACACTTTGTTCATGAGAGACTTACTGATAGAAGCTCAAGAACTAGCTATACAAGATGGATCAGTTGAAATTTTACCAACTCATATTCGGCTAGCACAGATTACTATACTGAAAAAGTACAAGGGTTGAAAAAGCCTTCCCTTCCGATTTAAAACCTTGACGAATAATCTTCTTTCTGAAGGTTGTACATACTATTTACACCAATCTGGAGGGGCGGGAAAATGCTGGGGTATGTTTTTGGTGTCTTCAAAAGACATGATTTGGAGTTTTCAGTGTATCCACCATTGCCAAGGCGCCATCTGGATCGTTTTTGTTATATACAAATAGACCTTGGAGCTGTGCAGTGCTGATTGGAACACCCAATACAAGGGCCTTTTCCACAAATTCTTTGGCCTTGGACTCCTGGTTCTCATAGAATCTCAGGAACATCTTCTCTATTTGATACTCGCTGGCATTATCCACAAGGATTCTATAGTCGACTCTACCAGGTCTCAGGATTGCTGGATCCAGCTTTTCAGGGTGATTGGTGGTCATGAAAGTGATGGTTTCTTCTGAAGATGCAACACCGTCAAGGGCATTCAACAATCCACTGAATGTGACACCGGACTTGAAACCGCCCTCTTCGGTTTGTGCACGTTGATTGAAGGCCGCATCGATATCTTCCAGTAGTAAGAGAGATCTTTCCGGAATGTGGTTCATCAGATGGTTGAGTCTGTCATCTGTCAAGTTCGCTTCACTCAGGTTCAAGATGCAAATATTATAGTCTAATTCGCCTGCTAACGCTTGAATAAAACTAGTCTTACCGCTACCTGGTGGTCCATAAAGCAAATATCCACGTCTATACGGGATTCCCCTATCAAAGTACCACTTACCACTTTTCAAGAAGTCTCTGACATCATCCACAATATTCTCTTTTATTCCACTGTCCAAAATCACAGAACCAATGGTACGCTTCTTCTTTGGTTGTCCAAACGGTCTCCATTCTGGACCCCATGATGTGTAGATCACAGTCTTACCTTCCTGAGCTTTCAACGCCAGTGTCTTGGCCTCAGTCAGCAAATCGCTAAACAGAAAGCGGTCTCTATACAGGGTAGTCAATGTCACCGTTTCAAAAGGAGTGCCGCTAGTCATATCAATCATTTTTCCGGATCTCTCTCTCTTGATGAACATAAATGCACCTTTGTATCTGATCAAGTGGTTACCGGGACCAGGAACCAATGAGAACTTGGTAGAAACAGCGCCATTGTCATGCTGAACGAAATTCGTTTCAACACTGAGATGTCTCGAAGATCTATGCTTGTACTGAGACATCCACTCCAGGAACCACATATAGGACTTATCCTTTGATGGAATCTCTAAATCAACCAACAGTTGGCGGTAGAGGAACCCTGAAGCTCTCTGAACACCTTGACGGGCAAGGGCTAAGCCTGTTCCCAACAGCATCAAACCACCACCGGCTGCAAAGTACGGGTTGCTTACCACCACTTGTTCAAAGACACTCTTCGCCACTGAGCTAATCGAGCCATCAGACTCCTCTGAAATCTTCTTGAAGTCAATCTGTGGTGGACCAGCAGGTGCACCTGGCTGTTGATTGTTCACTGTTTGAACTGGGTCTTGTATCAGATCAACATCTGTTATAGATGGTATACTCTGCTCAACTTCCTTGGACTCTCTTGAGCCAGAAAACCAGGATGCCATTGATCGCTAGATGAACAGTTAGGGATTCTCTCTCCAGTCTCTGTCTGTCTGTCTGTGTTCTATATGAACGAAGAATTGAATTTTTCATTATGATGTTTGATGGTTTTGAGCCATGGTGAAGCTTCAGCACAGTGAAGTCAGGGTGGCGACACTCAATTGTGGCAGATACAAACAAACAAATCACAACAACAACAACAGCAACAACAACGATATAAAAAAAACATCTCCAACCTGGTTGTTGTTATTGTGTAACAGCCATTGATTGAAAACACGTATAAAGCGAGTATTCAACCCAGAGGGACTTCGCTGACAGGACCCGTGTCCAATTGAACAATAGAACTTGGTGCTCTGGCGAGCCCAACCTTTTTGATCTTAATCTAAACCATATAGATGTTGCTGAAGGAAGAGAACCCAGAGATGGTAGCGACCATCGATATCAGCAGCAGCAACAGCAACTCTACTGCGAGTTCTCCTGGTCAATTAGGGGATCAATTGCAAAGTTCCATACAAGCAAGTCAAGTATCTCACTTGTATCAGAATATCAACAAGAACGTATTCAAGACATCCAATAGACTTCTGGATGACATCAAGGCCGATCTACTGTTCATATCAGATACAAGCCAGTCTAACAAACTCAGATCAGGTATATTGAAATTGATGCCTATTAAGTACTCAAAGAAGATTGAATCAACCAAGTACAACCCATTTGACATTTACATTATGGACCAAGAGCTTTCCTTTGCGCCAACAATTGAACACAGACATTCCAAGGCGAATCCGAAAGATGGAGTCACTGTTATTAGAAGCCTTCTCTATAACAACTCGGAAGCGTCGCTTTCAAAGTGTAAGGTGTACCACGTCAAGATTATTGTCAAAGTTAAGGGAATTGTGGCAGATAAGGCTGTTTCAAAGAACGAATATCATCTCGTCAACGATGACGACCTGAAGGAAGAAGATGTTCTCGATCTGCTTGAGAGTAAGTCGATGGATGGAGTGGCAGATGCTGATCTGGCCCGCTCAGCCTTACCACGAATTGTGGACGAAGCCACCTATGTCTGTTCAGCAACAAACAAGATCTTGAGAATTGAGATTTCAGAGCCTGAATTCGACTATGAAGACTTGCACAATTTTGAGATTGGACCAATTAATGTCCGGTATAATAAAGCTTTGACGAGCCTCTCTGGTTTGAGCCCGACTATCCCATCACCTGCCCAATGTCTCCATACACTGTTCAAAGCCCTAAAGGGCCCACTTTCTCTGGATGAAGGTGAAGATACCAAAACCATCGATATTGACAATAAACCATTGAATTCAAGGATTGAACTATCTCTCCTGGTGAAGAGGTTACAATTTCAGATCACTGATACCTCTTTCATTCCACCAAATATCTCAGATTTCGCTCATGACATTAGAGCAGCTGTAATTAAGGAGTCGTACATCAGAAAGACCCTGGAGGTTTGCCTGTTGGGTATCAAGTCATACTCAGGAACTGGTGGGAACCCCTTCCAAGGAACAATTTCATTTGTCAAGGACCTCAGTACCATCTTTCACCAGCTTGGTGATAATGCGTCTATTAGACACCATGAATACAACAGATCCTCTTCTTTTATCAACTTATCTGTCTATCCATTCTACAGTGATGATCTCATCAAATCATGCTTCAACACAATGACTTACATTGATCCTTCAAACAAGTCCAGGTATTTTGATTCCTTGAAGGACGTTTCTACTACACTTGCCACAATCAAACTGAAAACTTTTGTCTCACAGCTTACCTCTCTTGGGTTCATCGGTCAACGTGAGATTGAAAATGCCTACAAGGCCTTGTTGGAAGCCGTTCCAGAAAGTGAGAGTGATGTTGAGGATGACTTACTTCTGTCAATGTACCAATCTGAGTTGCAGGCACATCCTCTGGATACTAAGCTGAGATCGTCGTTAGAGTTACTTGCAAAGCACAGAGACTCTCCTATATTGCGCAAATTCCTGAACTATGAACCTCTAAATATCCATGAAGCATACCGTCTGTTGGAGATTGAACATCATGTGGATGATGACATCGTCTCTACAGCATTCATGATCAAAACTACCGACGAAGCATTTAGAACACAACTATTCAACCGTGCATTTATCACAATTGCAATTCACCGAAGAAGTTACAGATTGCTGGACAAGGTTGAAAAGGACTTTCCTGACATGACTGACCCTATGAGCTTTGAGGAATCCTGTCAGTATCTCGGGGTGGATCAGAACGCTGAGGATTCACAGGCCATTAACATTTTTCAAATTAACAGCGCTGATATCACAAAGACTAGAACTGCTTTGAGAACATTTGGTGAACACAAAAAGAGTAAGCTTATTAACTCATTCTTGGAGACTGGAATCATTGACCATAGCTTGCTGCCAGCTTCAGAATGGCCTGTTGGGCTGAACAACATTGGTAACACGTGTTACTTGAACTCATTGCTACAGTACTACTTTTCTATCAAGCCTTTGAGAGATGCTATTTTGAACTTCAATGATGTCTACAACGGTGAAGAAATTTACAAGAATAGAAGGATTGGTGGTAGATTGGTTGGTGATGAGGAGGTTGAGAGATCATTCCAATTCACTTATCACTTGAGAGATTTGTTTCATGATCAGATTCATTCAGGGCTGAGATGTATCACCCCCAAAAAGGAGCTGGCTTACTTGGCATTTTTGCCCTCTGTTACTGCAGTTGAGTTTGAAGATCCTAATAGCAACATTGTCCCTCTGAATCCATTTACAGCTAGCAATGTGCCACCTAATAGCAAAGAGAGCTCGGATCTGATAAATCTGGATGAAGACATTGAAATTGTTGATCAATTGCCACCGCCAGCTCCGTCAGAGACAGAGATTGACCTCATTGAGATTGACAAATCTGATGACGAGTTCATTCTAGTTGATGAAGATAGTCAAAATGGCAGCGATGCTAACAACAACGACAACACTACAAAATCCGATGTGGGTCGCTCAATGTTTTTGGATACTATTACTGAGAAAGAAGAGGAACAACAGAAACAACCTGTAAAGATCAAGGAAGCCAAAGTTTCCAAGATCAAGGAAACTGAGATGGAAACTGCTTATGAAATAGGAAGACAACAGGATGTTACGGAATGCATTGGCAACGTGCTGTCCCAGATTGAAGCTGCGTTGAAGCCAGAAGGGTTTGAAGAGGAGGATCATGAACAAAAAGACTTGGTGAAGAGTCTCTTTTTTGGTAAGACAGTTCAGCACTTGAATGATGTCAATGATTCAAGTGTGAAGAGGCAGAAGGTTGATAGTTTCTCTAACCTGTTTGTGAACATCACTGACAAACCAAGAAATATCTATGATGCCTTTGATCTTGTCTTCAAGTCTGAGGAGTTGTCTATGGATGCTGGTGTTTTCAGAAGATCTGAGAGGATCACTAAATTGCCACTTATCCTGCAAGTCCAGATCCAAAGAGTCTACTTTGATAGAGAAACGTTAAGAGTTTACAAGTCTACTGAACCCTTGTCATTCCCAGAGACCTTGTACATGGACAGGTACTTTGATACTTCCGACCCTGAGATCTTGACGAAACGGGAAGAGGCCAACAGCTGGAAACAAGAGATTGCTCAATTGCAAGAAAGAAGAGCGAAACTGCTTTCCACAGACAGACACAACGTTACGTTTAGAGATTCTCTGAAAGCTACTAAGGAGTGGCTTGAAGAGAACGGGTTGGCTAAACCTGAAACCTTGGAGACCTTGGCGAACCAAATTGCCAACATTGATGTAGAGTTGTCCAGCATTTTCCAAGAGATTGAATCTTTGGAGAACAAGATTGATCATCAGTTTGACAACTTTACCGAACATGGATACTCGATTTTTGCCATTTTTATTCATAGAGGTGAGGCAAACTTTGGGCACTACTGGATTCACATCAAAGATTCAGCTGCTGATATTTACAGAAAGTACAATGACGAGATTGTATCCGAAGTTTCAAAAGAGGAGGTTTTCAACTTTCAGCCAGGCAATACTGCAACTCCTTACTTCCTGGGTTATGTGAAACAAGGACACGAGCATGAGATTGAGCCACTTTGCAGGGTGATCACTGAGGTGATAGATATCGATTAGGCATGAACACGATTAGACATAAACAACACAAGAGAGTTAACAGTGTTTAATCTTAAAATGGCCATATATCTATGGGTTCGTTCCGTAGGTAGAGCTATCTCTGTCTTGTTTGTTCCAAAAGACTATATGTATATATAAAAACAGAATGAGATTATCTATAGAATCGAATCCATTTTGGCAAAGACGGAGAAAACACCAGCCACAACCTCTAAGCTCAACTCGACACCAGGATTTCTCTCCAATTCTTCCTTGATCTCACTGGCGAGATTGATCCCCAATCCCAGAGAGCCAGCCTTAGCTTCAAAGGGGAAGGCAGAAAACTGGGCCAAAATCTCATCTGCTCTTGAAAACGCCCGGTCTCTCTGGTCGTAGCCCAAGGTCACAAGCACATTCTCGAGGACATTAGCAGCATATGAACCGGCAACGAGGGCGACAGTTCTCAGATATTTGAATCTTGTGTCTTCTGGGAACTTGCTGTTGTTGGTTGGCAATACAATGGTTCTGGTGGTTAGGAGGGAGAGAGTTCTCTTGACAATTGCGTCTTTAGTCTGTGAGTCATTTAATGGATGTGTTGGCATATCAAAGATCAGAAAGTTTTTGCGCTCTGTTCTTAGGATGCCCTTGTCCACTAGACCTTTAGCTAATCTCTCACGAACCTGTTTCAACTGGTAGTTGATCTTCATCAAGTTCCAAGTCTCACCACTCAAGAGGTCGATCCACTGAGAAATACTGAGGTTGTCCTTGTCATTCTTCATCAAGTTCAATGCCTCGTCCAGGAGCACCTCACCAGTCTTGCGGTCATCGATAACATGGATCAGTCTCTCCGAGAGATCAAATCTCTGTCTCGCTGGCTCGTTTATCATTGCGATCTTGCCACGGAACGCTAACTCCAGGAGGATGCAGCCACGGAGGGCATATGAAATGTTATCGTTCCAGAAGGAAAGATATCCCTCTTTATCCTTGATTCCAAGAAGAACCACCTCCTCCATCAAAGTGAGTGCTGGTTCTTTCTTTTCCTGTGTTTTGAGCTGGGCTTCAGCTGGATCGTAGCCCACCTTGTGGTTGTTGGTGTTCGAATTTTGTACATCAGCCTCATCAGCACTGCTTTCAGCACCACCGCTGACTTGTCTCACCCTACGACGCTGGATTCCGGACATTTGTGTCTTCTGAATGTGTCAATTGGCCAGCTATTTGAAGGAGAGAGTGTATGTGTGTGTTCTATCTTAGGGGGGTCTTTTTCAAAGAGACGATACCTTTGCAAACTGAAACAGACAATTAGACAAAAAACAAAGGACACCAAAAAAAAGAGTCAAGTCCTCGGGATCGTGAATGCAAGAGTCTCTGGAAGAATCCACCTGTGATTATAAAGGAAATTTAATCTAAAGAACTGTCCCCCAGAGATTTCTCAGATAGTTTTGTTTGTTTGTTTGTTTGGTGAATCCTTCCTTTTTAAGACCGTTATTTTTTTTTTTCTTTCTTGCCAACTTTTCTTGTTGCCGGGCAAATAATCTCGCGGGCTTCATAACCATAATGAAAGAAATGAAATATTATGTAATCGTGTTATGTAATTGTCATTATGTAATATCAGCACTGCAGGATACGGATCAATAGCTAGTAATGTGTAACACTAAAAAAATCCATTCTCACTGAGAAACTTACTATCTTTGTAGCAATCAACCAAGTTGTTCTGACAAATGGGGCCACCAGTAGTGCCTCTCATAAAGGCATCAACCATGGTTGATGTCTTGTCGTGGTCATTGACAAGCCCGGTACTATCCCACCACATTCCACCACCAAGATCCATTCTTTGCACATACTCTCCCTTCTTCTCACAGCTTTCAAGATTGTCATAACTCACAAAGGTCCTGTCTCGTGAAGAATAGCACCAAGCAACACCCGCCTGTTCATCAAACTTCTCCTGGCAACCCTCAATAGGAAGATGCTTGTAGTTCCAGACACCTTCATCATCGTCAGCATCCGGTCCTTTACCAACACCTTTGAATGGATGTCCGTACCCCTTGGTGCCCACAAACGTACGGCCATAGCCAGCCATGCCAATCACCAACTTCTTGGGATCAACGCCTTGAGACAAAAAGTGCTCCACTGTAGTCTGAACTGAGGACTCCTCACTGCCCTTGACGGGATATAAATTGCAATGATATGAGGACTTGTCTGACCAACAACCAGCAAAGTCATAAGTCATCAAGTTCCAGAAAGATAGGTAACAATCTATCTCTCTAATCGGCCAATCTGGTAACTTGTCCAAGGTGGCAGGCGTAGCCATGGTTAATAGAAACGATCCAGGTTGCAACTTATAAAGGCTTTCAAGCTTGTTCAAATCGGTGCGAAGTGCACAGATCAACTTCAAGTAGCAACTAATCTCCTCCGCACTCTCCGGGTACTCCCAATCAAGATCGATCCCATCAAACCCATACTCCATCATCAGAGACAATGCAGTGGAGACAAACTTCTCAATTCCACCTGGAGACATCACGCCGGTACGAAAGTCTTCCCTAAAGCTCCAACCTCCGATGGACATTGAGAATCTGATATGACGATGTCTTCTCTTCAATTCAAAACACACGGCAAACAACCCACTAACACGAACACAATCAGCTGTATGCTTCTGCTCCAAGTCACAGTATTCATCGCTTGGAGAGACAGTTCCGTCAGGGCTAATCTTGAAGAAGCAGTAGAAAAGATTCGTGATGTGACTCAAACTAGGGATATCAAGAGGTGTTTGTTTGGTGCTGTAGACAGTCCAATTGGGATAATAGACACATGTGCGGAGGGTCCTTGAGCTTTCAATTGCCGTTGGAGCATCGTCTACTGATTCCTCGCAAGTCATATCAAAGTGGCACATTGTGTTACCTTTACTATTTGTTTGAGACTTGAAGTGTGATGGAGGTGATTAGTTCGCCCCCGGTCCTCCCCTCCCCGCCACAATTTTCTCTAAATCAAAGAGATGTTGGTTTTGTGGTAATGACCACAAGACTTTGTTGCTTCTGAAACGTTTAAGGACTCAGCAATGCAGGGAGTGGGAAGGAAAGATACATCTTCGTATTCTGTATGTTTTTCTGGATGTAGAGAATCATATAGAAAATAATAGAAGTATTGAACTTTATAATAATCGAGGCCCTATCTCCTCCGTTTAACACGAGATGAGATTCTTTCTTTCTAGTCCTGTGTCCATCAAAGTTGAGTCCTGTCTCTTTGTAGTTGTAACTGTGCAAGTTGGGACAAACTGACCCATCCACGCGGGGACTTTCAATATAATATCCCACAAACGAAAGTTAATCCACTAGTCCCTCTTCGCTAGGACCCAGGTTGTGTTTTAGTCCCACACTAACCACACCTTGAAAGTTAATACAGGTCATGCATGCATCGTGTCATTTGAGCGGACTATGAGAAACAAGGTCTAAATGAATCAATACTGGATTAAAAAGAGAGTTTCTAAAAAATGGAAGTACATTCGCATTGCATTGACTTGAGTACACGGGCAGAGGGGGGAGAGAGTACAAAAACTGTGACCCTTCAATTCGTGACAGGCCCAAAAAAAGCAGTGCTCTGTTAACTATAGTTTCCGCAACCTCTTCTTTCTTCTTGTCGATGATCACGCAAGTTCCCTATGAGCCTAGACTCCCACAGTCCTTAGTCTTGACACGAAGCCTAGGTTTATGACATCATCACCATTGTTTCCTAATCGGGAATAAAAGAAACAAGCACCACTTTTCAGATTCCTCACGCGGGCGGGCCCGGAACACGATTGCCTGGTGGAGTGGGGCTAGTGGTGGTGGTGCTTCCTGTCAGTCATGAGATCTACAAGTTCATTGTGTAAAGCCTGTATAATTGTATAGCAATCCCTATTGACTGGACCAGCAGTCAAATCTTGTTTATCCGTGACGTAGCAAAAATAATACTAATGCACCCAGTGTGCGTGTATGTGTGTGTGTGTGTGTGTCTTTTTCTGCCTGCACCCAGCAGCCAGCAGTCTTGTTTTTTCTTCTTAATCAACATACCATCTCTCTCCAAGTTCAGTTCAGTGCGCAACACTGTTTTCGTAAATCACCTGCTCGCAGCGCTGGACCGTTCTTCTAAAAGAAATTCTACCTCTCTCATTTCTAACAGTGGTAATTTTTTCTAGTATTGCTCCTTCACTCTCATCTTGTTCCTCCTCCTTCTTTGAAGTAACAGGGGCAATGGAGTTGATAGTAGTGAAGTTGAAGAGGGTGCTCAACGCCATTTTAGAGAGTAGGCGGAGATTCACCACACGTGTGATGTACAGTGTGAGGTCGTAGAGTAGCAAGAGGCAGATTGGAATAATAAGGAGGCCTGCAAGCGTCAATGAAGTATAGGAAACCGCCACAATGGCAACTTCGGCAGGGCGGTGGAGAAGGGTGATGGCGTCCATTTCAGAGGATGTGCTGAAGGAAGGAAGGAAGCAATGCGGAGTTGGAGTTGGAGTTGGAGTGGATACACTGAGTGAACCAATGAGCAGATGTGGATGCGGATGTATTGATTCTTTTAAACTAATTTTTTCTTCTTTTCTTTTCCTCTATTTACCTTTTTTTATTATTATCATGAGATAAAAAAAAAATTACTTCCTTTTGTGCGAAAAGCTAAAAAGCCAAAAAAAAAAAAAATAGAAAAGACTTTTTTTTTTGACATGTGAGATAAAAGAATTTAGACTTCGACCGAATTAGGAAACAGCAGCAAAGAGGTACCAAACAAGTCCAGACTCCATAAGGAATTTTGCTCAAGTTGATACTAGTACGAATTACTTGTTTTCGTTTTTTTTGTTTTGCTTTGTGCATATTCCATTCCGTCTTGTTGTTGTTGTTGTTATTGTTGTTAATCTTCTAGGTCCATTAGAGATTTGCCTAGCTTGCATATTTAGTTGCTACCGCAGCCGTAGAGGAAAAAAACCTTGGTGCTATACTTGGTACAACTACCAGGCTCCAGTTTCAACTTGTACCTTTGTACAAGGGCACTGAGCAGAATGAGATGCTTCTCGTCAGGTTCTAGTCCTTACCAGAGGAGACTAGGTCCCGGGACTGGAAGGCTTGCTGTTGCGGCTGGCCGATGCTGCTGTCATTCTGAACAGGGTAACTTCTGTGTTCCTGTTTCAGCCGTATGGGAAGTGAGACCCACAAATTTCGGGCAAATCTCGTACGGCAAGCCAGCCGTTCATAGGTCCCTGGACTCGTAAGCATAGAACGCACTAAGTTTTTACCCTCGTCTCTCCCCTTCCATATGACTTTCAGTTACGCAATTCGGCTCTATGTTTTTTTCCTTCCTACCCAAATCTAGGTCATAATCATCAACCCAATTAGGAAAGATCAACATAATAATAAACAAAACAAAGAGAAGAAAGACGAGGCTCTCAGTGCAATGAAGCTCATAAAAAAACAAAAATGACACTCAGGAGTAAATTTTTGTTTTTTCAAACACATATACACACACACGCTCACAATGTAATGGGTGAGATTCATCAAATGGCTTACTGTTTCTATGATGCCCGGGAAAAAGATCAAATCAAATGGAACAGAAATTGATACGATCATTATGCTCACCATCCAACCAGAAGAAGAATATGTTTTATTACAAATTATGACTTCTGTGTGCATTACAGTGACTTTTACTATAAGGGTTATCTTTCGCGTTAGCTAAGGATATTTTCTGTTCAGCCAACTCCATACACTTTATAAACTACTTTCTGCCCCCGAACCTCCAACCCCTTTTTTCAACATACAAAACACAAGTGAGTGTTATTATCAAACCCCAGTCTCCCAAATGGTCTGCTGTTCCCCTCTATTCCATGACCCAAAATCCCCATTCTCTGAACTTGGATTCATTCCAGAAGTTTTCTTTGAACTCATTGAACATATTCCTCTTCAAGACCTAATCAGACTCAAACAATCAAATCTACTCTGGTTCAATCCACTTCTCGAACGCTATCTCAATGATTTCAACAGCTTAGAAAAGAGATTGTTTGAAATGACACCTCTGGAGATTCTTGATCAGATAGTAAAACAACCAGAGCTAGGATTGAACAAGTACATCACTGTTGTTCTGGACACTGATGAAAACCTTTGCAGATTCTTTCACTCTGGAGATGGAGACGAAGGTGTCTCCCAAATAGGAATTGATCAATTCTTACCCTTTGAAGACCCATACGGTACGCTATTTTGTGATTCTAGTGATGTGGAGCTGTACCCGGAAGAACATCTTCGAAACAGAGTTCCTCTTATCATTTCTAGTCATGAAAACCTATACAGATTTAAACCTCTTTACAGAAGACTAGGGGCACTAAACAACAAAACATGGGGCAAAACATGTATTGACTACCAGGTGAACAGCATATTTGACCAACTGATACAGTCTCCGACTCCAGTACCACACACAATCATTTCCAAAGTCTTTCAGGTTTCAATAAAGGAAGCGTTTGTCAATGCCAAGTTCACAAGAAGAATTTCATTGATCCCTGATGAAAGTTTTGAAGGCATTAGGATCTCGTTTGCAAACTCGTACACATCTCCAATATCCACTGGCAAATCTGACAAGGCAACATGCGGGATGGGGCCACCACCAGCACAACTTGTTTCTTTTCAAGGGTTGTCACTTGGTCCAGAGTTCATAGAGTTGACAATCTCATTGGGGAGCCCTTTGGATGGTAGGCGAGGTGTGCCCTCCTGGAGCACAAACAAGAGTCCTATTCTGTACACTATTGGTGATCTAAAGGTGAAATTGCCGTCATCACGGAGACCATTTGTCATAAACTATATCGAAGAAGAAGAAGGGAGCGTGGTTTTTTGTCTTGGTGAAAGAGTTAGGAAGTCGGATAACTTTAACAAACCTTCAAAGAGAAGATATGTCCAGGGAAACTTTTTCCTACTATTCCTTGATAGGGAGACTGATGAGGATGAGGATGAGGAGTTGTGCTCCATTGAGCTTGAAGCAAAAGAAGAGGATTGCTCACCAATCAATCCTGAAGGAATTGCACACTTTTTGGAAGTCTTGGAGTTGGATGATGGGCTTGAAGAGATCGCTGCCCCACTTTCTGAAAATATGTACTTTCAGTATTAAGCCCTCTATAAGGGTAGTTTCATATGATAATGATATACATTGAAATACACACATAATCATAATGGAACTTATCTGTGTAATTGCTTGTTACATAACCGACGGGAAACCCGTCGGTTATATTGATGACATTAGTTCGTGTCCAACAAGGTAGACTTCTGCATTTGAATATTATACAATTGGATGATAGGATTGTTTTTTTTTTCCTGCACCACTTGGTGTAGAATTGCTTGTTTCAAATAGTGGACAAATGTGTGATTATTCCCCCTTTGCAACCATTGGAATCTCCCGTTTTAACTTGTACCCTATATAGCCCTATATCACGTGATGTCACCAAGATTATCTCGCCAGTTTTTTTTTTCGTCAACATTTTTTTTTCTTGTCTTGTTTTCCTTCTTTTCATTTCTTTGCAAGGGAGCTAGCTACTTGACAACAGGAACACAGCGTCACCTGTTGTCCACAGAACTGCTGGCATAGTATGTATATATGTCTGTGTATATCACACTATATTACTATCTCCTCAATGCTTAAATGATGCTCAACTATAATCTTATCTACATTACCTGACATAATAAAGAAGACAACCCTATTCAATTAGTTCTGATAGATGAGAGAGATATGGCAATAGAATCGTGATTCAATGAATGATTGAGTTGAAGTCCTAACAAATACAAACAGCGACAGCATATAGCACCAATAGATAATTACAATTTTATATGTTGGACTTGAATGTAACCTCTCTAAGAGATATCCTATCTGTAAACACGCCATCTGTTGTCTCTTGTACATATAAAAAACACACACGCACATCAAACAACAGCCAGCAGCAACAATCAGCTCATAATCTC
This sequence comes from Barnettozyma hawaiiensis, assembly GCA_003706665.2. NCBI lineage: Eukaryota > Fungi > Ascomycota > Saccharomycetes > Phaffomycetales > Phaffomycetaceae > Barnettozyma > Barnettozyma hawaiiensis. Next base: position 222,548 of record PPLY02000003.1, on the reverse strand, counting down.
AGTTCAGCTCAGCTCAGATCAGCTCAGCTCATTTCGGTTGTCGGTCGTTTATACAACTGTGTGTCCCTAACCAACATACACAAAAGGGGGAAAGAAAAAAAAGTTAAACGACCAACGATTTTCTTTCCTTAATAAACAGATCTCTCGCTCCTCTTTCATTCGACTGATTGTTCAACCTTTTTGTGTTTATTTTGAACAGCTGAGTGACGACGGAGTTCTGTCTGCTCACATTACCACGCAAAATGGCCGCTCTGCTGACTCTTACCGAGTCCTTGAAGGACGTTGCAATTTACCTCTACCTTCAGTTCACACAGTTAGCCGCCTACCAGAAGGTGACATTGCTACTGGGTCTCCCTTTTGTGTACAACATTGTCTGGCAACTGTTTTACTCTTTCAGAAAGGACCGAGTGCCACTGGTCTTCTACTGGATCCCATGGCTAGGCTCTGCTGTCCCCTATGGTATGCAGCCATACGATTTCTTTGCGGACTGCCAGAGAAAGTATGGTGATGTGTTTGCGTTTATGTTGCTGGGTAAAGTGATGACTGTCTACCTGGGTCCAAAGGGCCACGAGTTCATCCTTAATTCCAAGCTTGCAGATGTGTCTGCTGAAGAAGCATACAAGCACTTGACGACCCCTGTCTTTGGTAAAGGTGTCATTTACGACTGTCCAAATTCTCGTTTGATGGAGCAGAAGAAGTTTGTCAAGGGGTCCCTGACCAAAGACGCGTTTAGATCGTACGTACCAAAGATTAGAGAAGAGGTGCTTTCATACTTCAAGAATGCCTCTGCTTTCCGTCTGGGAAGCAAGTCGCATGGTATTGTCAATGTGATGGAGACCCAACCGGAGATTACTATCTTCACGGCGTCCAGATCCCTTCTTGGTGACGAGATGCGTGCCAAGTTTGACGCCTCTTTTGCCGGTTTGTACTCTGATCTGGACAAGGGATTTACCCCAGTCAACTTTGTGTTCCCAAACCTGCCATTGCCATCTTATAAGAAACGTGACGAGGCCCAGCAAAAGATATCTGGCACTTATGCTGAGCTTATTGGAAAGAGACGTCGTGAAAACGACATCCAGAGCCGTGACTTGATTGACATGTTGATGAAGAATGCTACCTACAAGGATGGCGTTGCCATGACTGACTCGGAGATTGCAAACCTGCTCATTGGTATCTTGATGGGTGGTCAGCACACATCAGCGGCCACTTCTGCCTGGTTCTTACTCCACCTTGCCGAGAAGCCTGCACTCCAGGACGAACTCCTTGCGGAGATCAAGTCAGTTGTCGGTGACAATGATGTTAGCTATGACGATCTACAGAATATGCCCCTCATCAACAATGTCATCAAGGAAACCTTGAGAATGCACATGCCTTTGCACTCCATCTTTAGAAAAGTCATGAACCCACTTCCGGTTCCTGGTACCTCCTATGTCGTCCCTGTGGGCCACCATGTGCTTGTCTCACCTGGATTCGCCATGACTAACGCTGCCTACTTCCCACAACCAGAGCAATTCAACCCACACCGTTGGGATGTCACCGTGGGTGGCATTTCTAATGGCCCATCATCTACTAATGATGATGAAACAGTCGATTATGGCTTTGGCGCTGTCTCAAAGGGTGTCAGTTCTCCATACCTCCCTTTTGGCGGTGGCAGACATCGTTGTATTGGTGAGCAATTTGCCTATGTTCAGCTAGGAACCATCTTGTGCACTTTTGTGAAGACAATGAAATGGAAGTTTCCTCAAGGCAAGAGTATACCTGATGTGGATTACCAGAGTATGGTGACCTTGCCAATGGACCCGGCTGTCATTGAGTGGGAGATCAGAGTGTGACTTTCTTTTTGGTTTGTTTGTAAATAACGAATATACAATTCCCCAACATGGTTATATTTAGGTAGAGTTTTAACAATTAAAATATTTATTACAAAAATCACTTGTGTGTGGGCATCGAGGTGCTCGCCTTTTCATTCTCGCCTTCAAGGCCAGCCTTCCACAAACTGGTCACAGTCTTTGCCTGGGTCAAGAAAGTTAGACCAGCCTTACCATAGAAATTCAAATCACCGTTGAAACTACCCTTGTTACCAGTAAAAGAGAAGAAAGGCAATGGTACAGGGATTGGAACATTGATACCCAACTGGCCAGGTTCAGCTTCCTTTGTGAATTTCTTTGCATGGATACCAGAGGTGGTGAAGAGACAGGCACCATTACCATATGGGTTCGCATTCACGACATCAATGGCCTCATCCAAGGTATCAACGGTGATAACAGACAGAACAGGTGCAAATATTTCTTCAGTGTAGGCAATGTTGTCAGTTTTGAGATCAGTTAGGATGGTTGGGCCCAAAAAGTAGCCATTTGGGAATCCCTTGACGGTGACATCACGACCATCCAGCGCGATCGTGGCTCCCTGTTTCTCAGCCTGGGAGATGATATCCTTAGCTCTTTGCAATGCGTCAGACGATATTAATGGACCCAGATCAGAACAAGAGTCGTACCCAGACCCTGTAGTGAGTTGCCTAGAAGCCTCAATTAGTTCGGGAAGCCACTCCTTGGTCTCACCAACTAGCACCAATACGGAAGCAGCCATGCATCTCTGACCAGCAGCACCTGCAAAAGCCCCCACGGTGGCATTGATGAACTGTCTCTTGTTGGCATCTGGAACGGCAACAACGTGGTTCTTTGCAGCCAAATTTGCTTGAACTCTCTTGTGGTGCTTGATACCGGTTTGGTAAATGTAATCACCAGCCTTTGATGAGCCAACAAATTGGATGGCCCTGACGTGTGGATGGGTGATAAGCTTGTTGACAGTTGGAACTTTACCCTGCACCAGGTTAATAACACCTGGAGGAACACCAGCCTCAACCAGCAACTCCGCAAAGATCGAGCAGGCCCCCGGGTCACGTTCAGATGGTTTGATGACTGCAGTGTTCCCAGTAGCAATCACCAAAGGAATAGTCCACAAGGGAATCATTGCTGGGAAGTTAAAAGGGCAGATAGCGGCAACAACACCCAACGGTTCTCTAACCATCAACGTATCCATGTCCGTGGCGACTTCCACATGGGTCCCTTGTAGCTCAGTGGTGATGGCGGTTGCATACTCAGCAACCTGCAGCCCACGAAGAACATCACCCTTGGCGTCCTCAAACGTCTTTCCCTGCTCAGCAACAATGACAGAGGCAATTCTATCGTGGTTCAACTTGATCAACTCGACAAACTTGAAAAGAAGAGATTGGCGCTTCATGATCGACACCTTCTTCCACGACTTGAAAGTCTTGTTTGCTGACTCAATGGCAGTCTCCAATTCCACATCCGTGGTCTGTGGAACCTTGGAAATCACCTCATTGGTGGCTGGATCGTGAATGTCATACCACTCAGGCGACTCGGACTGGACAAACTTGTTGTCAATGAAAAGAGGTGTCAGGTATGGCTCTGTTCCTTGCTGCGTGTGCGCCTTTGGGAAGTCCGTAGTGGTGGTGTGGAGTGTCAATTCAGCCATTGCAATACAAAGCTTGGTTGTTTTTGACAAGAGAGAATCTGAAGAAAGAGAGGGAACTGGGTTTTCTTTTATACTTTTTGAGTGATTTTTCCTAAAACAACCAAAAGAAAAAAGAATGTGTCAGCGATTTTGAGAGAGATACGCGCATTACCCCATTGGGAAACAAGGCCAGTTGTGGGGAAAAACAAAATTCGCGGCTTCGGGTTTCGGTTTCCGATATGATGATAATCGTGGCTGAAAACCTGAACTACAATAACGGACGCTTGGGACCTTTTAGCTAATATGAACTTCACGAATGCTTCTAATTGACCCTCTCATAGAACAGCACGTAGACATTGGCACTGCTCATTCTTCCATCGTGCACTGTGCCCTTAACAACCTCGTCATCAAAGTAGTACCAGCCTCCTTCTGCTAAAGAATATCCGTCGATGGTTGTTCCATTGTGAGCACCCTTGTGCACTACTGATGTATAGTGGCCTGATTTCAAGGTACCGGTATGGTTGACAACACCAAACAGTCTGTAGAAGGCCCTCTTCCCTCCATGTTCGATGGTGAGGAGAACTGGATATTGAATCACTGTCGTGTCCTTCTGTGAAGTGTCATAAAACAGGAACCGTGACAGGTGGATTATCAGAGTTGGAGGCAAAGCGACAAATGTCAACGACTTGATTGTGGAATTTTTCTTTGCTTGCTTCTTTTGAGGCAGGGATTCGTTTGACGATCCGAATATCATTGATTCCCTCTTGCTCTTGTCCTTTGGCTTAGGAGATGGAGAGGCAGAGCGCACATGGAACAATGAACCGTGGAAGATTCTGTGTTTCCGCTTGTCTGCTACTTCACTTGCAGGCTGCTTCCCATGAGATTGGGGGCCAGCAGCTGGTGCTGTGGGAGCAACGGGCTTTGGCGAGCACTTGGGACAGTCCCAAGCATTATCACCTGCAAGCAACTCATCTCTTGTGAACATATCAATGCAGTCCTCCAACGTCACGACACGTCCCTTCTTCATGGTCTTCTTTGGATGTGGAATGCCTAAACTCAACATGTAGAAACTCGAATAGTTTGAAGAGGTGAATCCACAATTCTGACATGTCAAGGAGTCTTGCAGTTGACCTTGGAAACATTTCGAGACGGGGCTGAACCCTTGGCCCAATAAGACCTTCTCAAACCACTTCTCGTACTCCTCTCCTAGCTTCCCATCATATGCTAGCAGCTCAGGGAAGTCACTCACAACGCGCTCAGTGCTTGCCAATTCATCGTGCATCCGATCCAGGATGAACATGAGAAACTCTTGGGTGTCTTGCTGCTCTGATGGGATATCAAAGTCTGGCCTCAGGAGAGAACAGGTCTTGAGGAAAGAAGATGGAATCACAGAGCAGTTCCCGTTAAGGTACATTTTCTCAAACAGTTTGGCCAAGGAGAACGCAAGGCGTCTTCCTTCGGGCTGCGTGTGCAGAAACTTTGTATTCCAATAGTCTCTGTATCTTCCACTCAAAAACACAGAACGGAACGGCTGTGACTCAAAGAGACACTGCAGCATGGAGTTGATGTAACATGTGTTTTTCATATTTCTCAAGCCTGTAATCGACATACGCACAAAGGGATGATTTGCAGTTTGAATTGTTGGAACTGGTATATACGGAGTAGTATGCTGCTGTGGACGTGGCTGGGCTGCACGGTTGTAGTATTGCTGTTGCAGTTGTGAGTATGGTTGGAACTGTGGTGGCTGCGGTTCAAAATAGCTTCCCAGTTGAGCCTGAGGTATTGGTTGGTAGTAGTGATTGACAGGATATGGCTGTTGAGATTGTTGACTGTATGCGGTTTGATTGGAGTGAATTGGGGCATTGTTGGTAGTTGGATAACCCGCACCAACTGCAGGCTGTGCAGGTTTCTGGAACATCATATTTTCACCTTTATGAATTGGAACGAAATCCTGAGGTGGGGGTCGTCTTCTCTGACCTGCTGGAGGTTGAGAAGTCTGGGGATGAGATGTGGAAGTGATAATGGTTCCATTAGCCGATACACTTCCAATCTGGGTATTGGGTGACACACTCATCTCTCTCTTTGGGAACATCTTGTTGTAGTCAAAACTAGCTGCTTTTAAGAAAGCTGTTCCCGGAGTAGGCGGTGGTTGTGATGGAGGAAGAGGCGGTGGTGCCACACTAGGTACCTCTGGGATGGCAGACATTGGTGATTTCTCCATAAAGTACAACTCCTTTGACTCACTGTCGGACAAGACCTTGTTGATGTAACGGAGCCATTGATCAAAACCACCGCTTAGTGTCTTTGCTCTGATATTTGCTTCTAATAATAGTTCATGGAACTTGATAATGTAATCCATCGTGTTGGCGAAGTATGTCTTGTTATCAGACAATGATACGACAACTTCAAAGCGACGGGCGTTGCGGAAGAGCAGGTACTTCTTTTGAGTCAGTATGGCTTTCAACGCATCACTGAACCCTTGGTATGATTGACTCTCTAGAACGACACTTGGATCTATCTGGATAACATTGGCGTATGGGATGGTGTTGACCTCTGAATCCTCCTTTGGCCGGATATCAAAGATCAAGAATGATTCAGATGCTGAAGAGAGTGCCTTGAAGAGGAATGCTGGTGAAATTGTTGGTATACTGTCTGATTCGGAGTTGTCATAGACTGCTCGGTATGAATCCTGTCGTTTGTTGCTTAGAAATGACGAGTCTGTGTCCTCCTCCTCCAAGTCGGTATGGTATGATTCTGGATGTGTTGCATCAGAGTATCTGTGTCCAGTTGTTGTTGTTGTTATTGCAGTTGTTGTGGGCATGTATGTCTTGTAATGGTTCAGTGGTGGTACCAATTTTCCTGCTGGGATGGGTGGAACCGCATGAGGAGGTGGTGGTGGAGGATGAACGGATGGGACATCAGCAGCAGCATTCTTCCCATGGAGATCCGTGGATGAGCTGTTATCGACAGCGAGCTGAAGTTGATCTTTGGCAAGTAGTGTTGGTGGTGTCCATACTTCTTCACCATTCTCATGGTCACTGGAACTTGAACTGGAGACAACTTCTTCATCTGAGAGATCCATGTCTTTGAAACCAGTTTCAAGCAGTTTGGTGAGGTCGTGTTGTAAAACTGAGGATGGAACTGTCTGGGCTCTCTTGATGGAAGGGATATTTCTTTTCCTGTCCTTTACCTCATTGAGGTATCCAATGTACTCCACTACTGCTCTTCTCACGTTACCCATGTTGGACTCCTTTTCATACAGCCCCTTCAGCAGCATGAATACCTCATAGTTTTTGTTCTTGAGAGCAAACTGGATGCTATCAGGGATAACCCAGTACATGTAGAAGACACCAAAGACGTAGTAGCCGAGACAAGCGTTGAATTCACCTTTCTTAAGAGTCTCTGTGTACTGCTCAATGGAATCTTGCGCACTGTCCAACAGATCAATCATCTTAGACAACTGGAGAGTCGGGAGGTTCGGTGCAATTTCCTGTTTATAGACTGAAGATACAACGGCAAGCAGCTCATCTGAGTACTGCGGCGTGTAGCTCGTAGAGGGCAGCAGATGGCTCATTCGGTGGGGGGAGGCAGTCTGGGCTCTGTGAAATTTGCGGCGGCTATTTTTTCTTTTAGCGTGGGAAAGTGTTGTTTGATTGATTTGATTTACGATATCGCGCGAATTTCTTCAGGGTTTTTTTATTTTTAGTTTTCAAGATCTCCTAATTCCTAATTTGCTCTCACCGGAGTTATTATTATTATTATAAATCATTATATTATCCGGATTAGGAATATTTCTGTATTGGGGGAGAAAGGCAGTGTTTAAACTAAATACACAGCACAGGGCATAATTAACCAACCGAAATAAAGCAGAGAAACAAAAAAACGAGAGACCTACCAACCAAACACAAGCACATTCCGGCCACTGCGGAGTAATCCCACGTGATATTCAAATGCATACAACTCCCGTTTTTTTAATTTGGTGTGCTGTGGTTGTTTCTGGTAGGGCCACACACATTTCTCACAATCTTTTTCACAAACACACAATCGACACACTATTATCTACTTGTTCGAGGTTGAGTAAGCGCCATCATCATCATCATCATCATCAGTGTGATCAATATCAGCGTAATCGTCACTGTGACTGACCTCATCATCATAAGACAGACACAACGGTACAAAGAGTGACTTTTTATCAACGATATCATGGATAGTAAGTGTGATGGATTTTCAAATAGATTAAACAGCTACTTGGAAACAGCTACTAACAAAACTCTGTTAGGACGAGGTGATTCGAGTGGCAAACAAGGTGGTAAACACAATGGACAGAAGCCTTTATCTTCATATACTGCGCAAAAACAACAACAACAACAACAGTCCAGCGCCCTGAGTGTACGAGGAATCAAAACTGGCACTGATTCAGCTGCTACCAGCAACCGCTCTTCCAATACCAACACCAACAACAGTGGTGGTGGTGATTCCAGAAGCAGTAGAGATTATTCACGACAGCAAAGCGATCTAGATGCTGCGAGAGGCGGTGATGAGGGTCACATCAGTGCTGGAAATGGCAACAGAAACAGAAATAGGGACAGAGATGATGATGGTAAAAACGATAGTGGGCGCCGAAGCAATCATGGTGGGTCTTCATACTATTACCACAATAACCCAAATGACGAGGAGAAGAGCTCGAACAGAGTAAGGAACCAGCCATCGCCACCAAGAGGCCAGGAACGAGGCGAGCTGGGAAACGTTCCCCGTGGTCCCAAGAGGATGAGCTTCAAGCTACCCAAGGGCGAAACCACCAATAATTCTCCAAGATCGATGGGAGGAGGCCCAAGAGCTGGTGGCACGACTGCTGGGCGTATGTACAGGCCGAATGGATCCTCAAGTCATCATCAAGAGGACAACAGACAGAGAAATGACAGAGAGAGTCAGCGGCGCGGCGTTAGCAGCGACAACCATAGACGTGATGATCATCAACGGGGCGAAAGAAGCTATTACAGAGACAGTCGGAGAGATGACCATCGTGAACGTGAACGTGATCGTGACTATGAGAGAAGAAGGGACGGCGGCGACAATGATCGTCAGAGGGATAGTACAAGAGACACTGGTTACAGAGATCGTTCCAGAGGTGGTGATCACAGAGAACGCTTTGGGAGCGACCAGAGAGGAAGTATCCAAAGAGGCGGCGATTATAGGAACAACGTTTCCAGGAATATTCACAGGGATGACCACCACCATGGAGATAAAGACAGAATAACAGGAGGCCAAAGAGACGAATATCATAGGGATAGAGACAGAAGAGGAGCCCCACCACAACTACAGAGCAACACCAATCGTTACCGTGATGATCCGACCAGATCTTCAAGAGATGAGCTCAAGGTTTCATTCCTGAAAACCACCCGTCCAACAACGATTTACGAGAAGGTCATACAAGTTGGTGAAGGTACGTATGGTAAAGTTTACAAGTCCCAGAATATCATCACCTCGTCCTTTGTTGCACTCAAAAAGCTCCGTATGGAGTCTGAACGGGAAGGTTTTCCGATCACTGCGATGCGTGAGATCCGTCTCCTCCAGAGCTTTGACCACGAGAACATTGTGTCGTTATTAGAGATCATGGTGGAGAACAAGCAGGTGCATATGATTTTCAACTATGCAGATCATGATCTTACTGGTATTCTTTCTAACCCTGACATCAAGCTCACTGCGGGGCATTGCAAGAATCTGTTCAGACAGCTGTTGAAAGGTATGGACTATCTCCACTCGAAGCGTGTGATTCACCGTGACATCAAGGGGTCCAATCTTTTGATCGATCGTCGTGGTGTTCTCAAGATTGCCGATTTTGGTCTAGCGAGAAAGATGAAGCCAGTTGGTCTTGTGAACCCAATTACTGGTGAGGCTGAATACACCAACAGAGTCATTACTCTGTGGTATAGACCACCTGAGCTGCTGTTGGGGACAACGAACTACGGACGTGAGGTTGATATGTGGGGCATTGGGTGTCTACTGGTTGAGCTGTTTGTCAAGAAGGCGATCTTTCAAGGTGCAGATGAGATCCAGCAAGTCGTGTCTATCTTTGAAGTTATGGGAACTCCCACATTTGCACAGTGGAATGGTCTCAACAATCTTCCCTGGTTTGAGATGCTGAAGCCCAAACAGTTCTACGAGTCCAGATTTGAAGAGTTGCACAAGGATACGCTATCCCCGCAATGCTTCAAGCTTGCCCTCTCGTTGTTGGAGTATGATCCTTCAAAGAGAATAACAGCCTACGATGCTTTGAAGCACAGTTACTTCACTGAAGATCCGCCTGTTGAGCGTCTTGATGGTGGTATTCTTGAGGGCGAATGGCATGAGTTTGAGGCTAAGAAGAGGAGACAGAGAGAGCGTGAGGAACGCAGGATGGAGGAACGCAAAAAGCGCAAGTTGTGTTCTGAGGGAAAGAAGGAAGAAGAAGGAGAGGAAGAAGAAAATGGAAAGGAGGAAAACGGCAATGGGAGTATTGCAGAACCACCATCTGCACCAGAGCCTGAAGTGATGGCTAGTGGCCCGAGAGATGAGAGCTCTCTAATTGGCTGATGTGATTGTGGAGGGTGTGAATTAAAAAAGAAAAAAAGAAGACAAAACAGCACATGGTAACCATGAAATCATTTGTAGGTTTGATTCACAAGCCAGCCAGCCAGCCTGGATATACTGACATCTCTACGTTCTCACAAAATTAAGAAAAGAGAGGATATACACCGATATCGGGGTCCAAAAACTAATCTGGGGTAATAAAACCCCACGCAACCAAACTAGTCAACCGGTATGGTATGTTCTGGTGTGTGTGGGCGTGAATCAGAATGATTGGACATGAAAATTATCATCATTGAATAAAGTAAGTACCGTAGAAGATGTAACGGCTAACAAAAGGACCTCCACCACCGCCAAAAATCAAGAGCCCTGACTTGTTGATCTGTAACTGAATCTGAATGGGGGTGGAAAAAAAAAAAAATTCTTTCGCCGGTTCCGGAGCGAAAAAAAAAAATGAATCATCTGGCAAAAAAGAAAAAAAAAATGCCAGCCAAACAAAAATCTTTCAGACCAAAAAAAAAAAAAATTTCTCCACACATCAACATCAACAACGACAACAACAACAAAAAACACACACAACAAAAAAAATGTTGTCCACCAGATCAGCTGCCCCAGCTAGTCGCAGTGCTGTGCGTACTATTGCTGTCAGAGCCTCTGCTGCTAGAACCACTAGTGGCACTAAGAACTTTGTGAGAGCCAAATCATCAGCTCACCAGGCTGTGCACAGAGAGACGCCAGCTCCACAGTTTGCTCAGTCCAACCCTAGTGGCAGAGAGACGATTTCTCCATTGAGCAGCAAGAGTAAGAAAGCTGCTGTTGAGCTCGACGATTCTTTTGTGGGGCTCACGGGTGGTCAGATCTTCCACGAGATGATGGAGCGTCACGATGTGGACACCATCTTTGGCTACCCAGGTGGTGCCATCTTGCCAGTTTACGATGCCATTTACAACTCTGACCGTTTCAACTTTATTCTTCCAAAGCATGAGCAAGGTGCCGGTCATATGGCTGAGGGTTATGCCCGTGCCAGTGGTAAGCCAGGTGTCGTTCTGGTGACTTCTGGTCCAGGTGCGACCAATGTGGTGACTCCAATGGCGGATGCGCTTGCTGATGGTATCCCAATGGTTGTATTTACTGGCCAAGTGGCCACTTCTGCCATCGGTACTGATGCCTTCCAAGAGGCTGATGTTGTCGGTATCTCTCGTTCCTGTACCAAGTGGAATGTGATGGTTAAGGATGTCGCTGAACTGCCACGTCGTATTAACGAGGCGTTTGAGATCGCCACCTCTGGCCGTCCAGGTCCAGTCTTGGTTGACTTGCCAAAGGATGTCACCGCCTCCATCCTCAGAGCCGCCATTCCTATGAATTCCACCTTGCCATCCAAAACACTGGCCCAAATCACGAAGGCTGCCTCCCACGAGTTCACCATTGCTGCCCTAAAACGCTCTGCTGACCTGTTGAACAAGGCCAAGAGACCAATCATCTATGCTGGTAATGGTATTTTAAATCATGAGGACGGTCCAGTTGTTCTTAAGGAACTATCTGAGAAGGCTCAGATCCCAGTCACCACCACCATCCAGGCTCTTGGTGCCTTTGACCAAGAGGACCCAAAGTCTTTGGATATGTTGGGTATGCACGGTTCTGCCTTCGCTAACCTGGCCATGCAGAACGCCGACTTGATTATTGCCCTAGGTGCCAGATTTGATGACCGTGTCACTGGTAGCTTGTCCAAATTTGCCCCAGAGGCCAAGAAGGCTGCTGAAGAGGGACGTGGTGGTATCGTTCACTTTGAAATTTCTCCAAAGAACATCAACAAGGTTGTCCAGGCCACTGAGGCCATTGAGGGAGATGTCACTGATAACCTGAAACGTTTCATCCCAATGGTTGAGGCCGTGAAGAACAGACCATCGTGGTTTGACCAGATCAAGAAGTGGAAACACAAGTACCCATACGACTACTTGAAGGAGACCCCAGACTCTAGAATCAAGCCACAGACTGTTATTGCCGAGCTTTCAAAGCTTTGTAACGCCAGTGGTAAGGAGACCATTGTCACCACCGGTGTCGGCCAGCATCAGATGTGGGCTGCCCAGCATTGGACTTGGAAGCACCCAAGATCCTTCATCACCTCTGGTGGTCTAGGTACCATGGGTTACGGTCTTCCAGCTGCTATCGGCGCGCAAGTGGCCAAGCCAGATGCCATTGTCATTGACATTGACGGTGATGCTTCCTTCAACATGACTCTGATGGAGATGTCTTCCGCCGTTCAGGCCGGTACCCCAGTCAAAGTTGTCATTCTGAATAACGAGGAACAAGGTATGGTTACCCAGTGGCAATCCCTCTTCTACGAACACAGATACTCCCACACGCATCAGGTCAACCCAGACTTTGTCAAGGTTGCCGAGGCTATGGGCTGGAAGGGTATCAGAATCTCTGAGCAATCAGAGCTTAAGAGCGGCCTTGACGAGTTCTTGGCCGCTAAGCAGCCAGTCTTGCTTGAAGTGATGGTGGAGAAGAAGGTTCCTGTCTTGCCAATGGTGCCTGGCGGTAAGGGTTTGGATGAGTTCATCGCCTACGATTCCCATGTTGAGAAACAGGAGAAGGAGTTGAGACGCAAGAGAACTAATGGTAAGCACTAGAATATAGTACTCTGCATACATATATATATAAAAGAAAAGGGCCCGAGAGAGAGAGACTGAGAGACGGAAAGAAGAACAATGGTTCTGATTTTGTGAATAGTATATTAAAAAAAATCTTCTTGTTACAAAAGAGTATGTATTAATAATTGTTTTTCACCATTGTTGGTAGCTTATATGATGACGTAGTAGATCCCCATTTCAATGTTTGGTGGGCTCAGTGGATGGGACCGAAATGGACTGAGGGTTAAATATCGGTACGGCCACTAAGACACGCATGTTTTGGCCGAGATTTATATAGTTTCTTTCAACCAAATAGGGCGGTTAGTTCAATGGTAGAATAACAGCCTTCCAAGCTGTAGGCATGGGTTCGATTCCCGTACCGCTCATTTCTTTTTTCCAACTGATGGACGCTCAGTACACCTGAACACCACTTAGCTCTGGATGGACATCTAACCTACCTCGAAGGCTTTTTTCTTTGTACTAGAGGGACCACTTGTAAGGGCAATAGGCCATCGGGAAAACTTTTAGTGATGTGGGTAGATGCTTCACTTTTGAGTCTACGTGAGTCTTTGAGTATACGTGGGTCAGCTCATTCGTTAGAGTATCTATTAGTCTATAGTGTATAATGTAAAAAGAAAACCCGTTATCATCAAATTCGTTTGCGTACAGCTTCTATCTAGACAATCGATCAAGCTTCAGATTCGGCACCAGAGGCATGTTCAACCTGGACAGTCTTGATCTTGTTGAAGGCCTCGGTTTGTGTGAAATTCCTCTGTGGGACGTATGACGAAGACTTCCAGGCTGGTACTCCCTCTAGATACATGTCATCAACTTCCTCCAAAGTCAAGTTCATGGTATGTGGGATGCAGAAGTAGACAAAGAATAAGGAAAAGATCAAACAGCCAGTGAAGACGAATCCGTAGTAGAAGTTGATTGCCTTGGTAATAAATGGAGTAAAAAATGAGATCAAGAAACCCCACAGCCAGTTGGACGCAGTGGCAAGACCCATAGCTTTGGACTTAATTCTGATTGGGTAGATCTCCGAAACCACGACGAAACAGCATGGACCCCAAGTGGTGGCAAAGAAGAAAATGTAGATGCATGCAAAGAAGATCATTGCGTTACCTGCGCTCTTGGATGATGGCTGGTCCTTACCGTTTGGATACAGTCTGGTGACACCCAGTGATGCAAAGATGACGAAGCAGACAATCATACCAATACAACCAATCAAGAGGGACTTTCTGCCACCGAGCTTGTTGACAGAGAAGATTGCAATGATGGTGGAGGCAAAGTTAACGATACCCAGCACAATGGCAGTTTGAAAAGAGTCACTCAAACCAACAGCATCAAAAATTGTGGTACCATAGTAAAAGAAGTAGTTGTTACCAGTAAGCTGCTGCAAAGACATGATGAAAACACCGCACATGACTCTGTAAAAGATCTTTGGTTTACCAGTGAATAGTTCAGCCCATGTGGCTTTACCAGCAATATCTTCTTTCAAAATGGCAGCGTTGATCTCCTCAACCTCAGCAAAGATAGCAGGATCGTCCTGGGAAACCTTGTTAGAGTAGGCAAGTGACTTTCTGGCATCGTCCAACCTGTTTTGCTTTATTAGGAAACGTGGTGATTCTGGCATGAATACCATGGCAACAATCATTAATAAAGCCCAGAAGAAACACAGGCCAAGGGCAATTCTCCATTGAGCAGTGTTGCTGTAAGTCTTAGTACCATAGTTGGTGCAATAGCCCAGAAAAATACCCAGGGTGATCATTAGTTGGTAAGAAGAAACCAAAGCACCCCTGATATGCTTTGGGGACGACTCCGAAATGAACAAAGGCGAGATCACACCGATACCACCCACAGCCAACCCGGAAATGATTCTTCCGATAAAGTACTGGTACCACTTGTTGATAGCAGTGATTTGAATGAGAATACCGACAATATAAATTACCATCATGATCATCAAACCAATACGACGGCCGTACACATCAGCAGTTTTGGAAAGGAAGACAGCACCAAATGCACAACCAATGTTGAAGATGGAGACGATCAAACCAGTTCTAACAGTGGAGAGATAGTACTCTCCCTCAGAGTTGAGCTGACCAAAGTGCTTGATAAACTCTGTCATGTTGACAAAACCAGAGATGGTACCAGTATCCCAGCCGAAAACAAAACCACCAAAGGCAACCATCAGACACAGAAGTGAGACCATGATGTATGCAGAGGTTGGTTTTTGTGGAATGTCAACGAAATGGTCGCCAGTATTGGATTCCTTATCGATCCCAGTCTCTGGAGTGAGAGCACCACTAGAGAGGGGTGGAGGTTCTTGTTGTCCTAATACTTGTTGTTGTTCAGACATAATTTTAGAATGTAGAAATATTGTTCTGGAGAATAGAGCTGGGACCATCAATGAGGTTTTGAAATAGAGGGATCCATGTCATTTAAATACCTCCCCAGACATACCCCGGCCGTTGGCCGTTGGCTGTTCATTTCAGTGCGGCTCTTGTGTTTCCCCCGTAGAGCCAATTAACGCTCTTGTCTCCGGAACGGAACAACTTGTTTCAACGTGCATGACAAATGGTTGAAGCACGACGAAGGTTAATCGTTGCTTCCTCTTGCTCCGATTTTTCGCAAAGGAAAAAAAATACACAGAAAGATGAAGCAAGTTGTATATATAAGACTATCTGTGAACCTTTAGATATTCAGAACCCAGCTAATCCCTCCAGTCTTTCAGAACTCTAAGAACAGTAGAGATGGAGGAGCCTTCAATTGTTCAGTTTCTTTTTTGACCTCCGGAACAACTTCCCCTGCAAAATAACGCGAGTCTAACGTCACCCGGAAAAATTTTCAGCCCACAAAGTCTTTTGTACGTGGTGGTGGTGTGAACAGAGCAGGTCATTTTCTTAAGTTTTTCCGTGGCCTCTTGTTGTCTACAGATTTTGTGGTCTTATAATTCTATAAACATTGAAGATTCGTTAATAACATATGCCACCCCTATGATTTTGACTACCCGAGTACCGCCATCATCAAAGGGTGATGAGATCAAACATGTATCCTCACAGTAACATGAGTTCACGCAAAGATGAAAAAATTGGCGGTTACCAACACCAACACCACCTCAGTGAATGCGGTGTGATTTATCTGGGAAAGCGGGTTCGTTCGGAAAATATTGCATGGCATGTAGGTACCTGCACCTAGAAATAGCCATCACCATATACAGTTGTTGTGGGGGAAATTTTTCCGTGGAGGCACCATCCCCAAAAAAAAGCAACAACACAAAAATGTCAGGTTGTGTCATATTCCCCTGAGTTCTCAGAATGAAGAAAGATTCCTTTCCAGATCTCAGTGTCCGTGGGCGTACTGAAGATTAATTAAACATCCTAAGAAGTTAAGTACCCATACCACCACTATAGTTTAAAGCACACTATCAAAACAGAAAGAAAGAATTAATTTATGAAATAACTACAGCTGTATCATTCATTGAAAGGTATATCATTAAGAGGAATATAACAAGCGCGGAGTGACTCAATGGTAAATATGATCATAAAAGCTCTCATTGATATGGTCCCTGGAGACGTTTGGATTGATCTCATCTAGAACACCTTCAATTTGTGAGATCTGCAAATCTCCAAAGAAGGAGCTCACATCACCCAAGTTCAGCTGAGTGACTTCTGAGCTTGCTAGAATGCTATCTGAAGCGGTCAATGACTTCCGCTTCTTCAAATCTTGAAATGATGAAATATGGCTTTTGTTGTACACGACATGGGAATCGGGGGTCCTTTGGAAGTTCTCATCAGAAGTGAATACCACAGCATCGTGTGACTCGTTGGAAACCCGAAACACATCTTCGTAACCGTTGAAGTACTTTTCAGTAGCCCTATATGTTCGGACTTGAGCTCTCATCTCTGAAATTTCCCTTTTGGCCTTCTCCAACTCTCTCTTGTACAGTGTACACTTCTTTGACATGGAGTTGTTGAGCTGGAGTACATTATGAATCAATTTGTAATCCAAATGAAGCTTCCCTTGTAGTTTTTGGACCGTTAGGGAATGGTGCTCTATCAAACTGGTCCAGTCACCCAAACTAATCTGCTGTTGGCCTTCCTCCAGTTTGGATTTGTAGAACTCCAAGCTTTTCAAGAGCTCTTGTTCGTCAGAACCCTCCTTAATTTGGTCAATGAGAGCGTCAGTTTCGTGTATAATACTTTGAAGTTCCATTTCCTTCAGATGAGCTTCCGGATGGTGATGATTCACAATTCTAGTTGACAACGATGGGGACAAAAGTTTGCAGTTCTTCACCTTCAGGGAGCCAGAAACCTCAGCTACCGTCGCCACCCCACCTACAGAGCCCTTTGTCGCTGGCGAGAAGAACAAATCAGCAAACTCAGGTCTTCTCGAAGGGGTGCCACCATCGGCATTCAACAGCTTGCTCAAGTCTTGTTCTTTCCCTCTCTGGCTTCGGTGGGTCAGAAATGATCTGGCAGAAGTTGGTCTCGCAGTGATCGTGTTGTTTCTACTCGCACCAGCTTTGAGTCTCCCAACACAGGGAGAAGAGTCCAACAGATTACCTCTCGATGTATGCTTGCTCGAAGAAATAGTGGCTTGTGCGTAGTTGGGCAAGCGTGGATCATGTTTCAGTGAACTTTTGCAAGTGGTAGAGGCTGCTAAGCTGGTGCTACCATTTTCAGTGCTGTTTCTGACCATGTTTCAGGACCCAGGAAAGAACAGGAAGAACAAGAAGAAATGGATTCAAGACATCAGAACCACCCAAAACATCTTGCCTGATTCAGCTTTTAAAGATGTGGCAAACGTTTTTGTGTTTGTGTTTGTGTTTTTTTGTGTCACACAATCTTCCACCAATTTATAACGCATCGGGGAATCGAACCAATGTCGAAAAATTAAACAAAACACCACAAACTGACTCACAGTAGAAAGTCCTGGTTTGGGCAACACTAAGTAAAACATTTTTTTTTCCCTTTCTTCTTCAATCTCTGTATCAACAGTCAGAGAGGAGGTCCAGTTTAAACTGAAAGTCTTTCTCGTGTCTGTGAATGCTTAAGAGGTCGTTATCAACATTATCAACACCTCTTCGTTCACTTGCATCTTTTAGAGCCGCTAGAAACTCCTTTCCAAACCCGTTGAGACACACACAAAGAATCAACAACATGTCAACCTCTGTCATTGGCTCTGCTATGGAGAAGCTTTCTCTACAAGGTCCAACTGCTTTCGAGGGCTCTTTCCCAGACCACAACACAGTTGATGTGCTACGTAACTACATCACACAAGAGCTGTCCAAGATTTCGGGTGTCGAGCCTGCGCTCATCTTTCCAGCTTTGGAGTGGACCAATACCTTAGAACGTGGTGACTTGCTCATTCCAATCCCAAGATTGAGAATCAAGGGCGCTAAGCCACAAGAGCTTGCTCAAGAGTGGGCTGAGAAGTTCCCATTGGGTGAGTATTTGCTGAAAGTGGAAGGCAATGGTCCATTTATCCAATTCTTCTTCTCTCCAAAGTTTTTGTTTAGCATTGTCATTGAGGATGTTTTGACTAGAAAGCAAGATTATGGCTCTTCTCCAATTGGTGATGGCAAGAAAGTGATTGTTGAGTTCTCCTCTCCAAATATTGCCAAGCCGTTCCATGCTGGTCACTTGCGTTCCACCATCATTGGTGGGTTTTTGTCGAATTTGTATGAGAAATTGGGCTGGAACGTTACTAGAATCAACTACTTGGGTGACTGGGGTAAGCAGTTCGGTGTCCTGGCTGTTGGTTTTGACAGATATGGTTCTGAAGAAGCTTTGGCAAAGGACCCAATCAACCACTTGTTTGAGGTTTACGTGAGAGTGAACAAGGACATTGAGGCGGAGGGCGAGACTTTGGACGAGGACTCCACCAATGGAAAGGCCCGTTCCTACTTCAAGAGAATGGAGGAAGGCGACCAAGAAGCTTTGAAGATCTGGAAGAGATTCAGAGACCTATCCATCGATAAGTACATCAAGACCTACGAGAGATTGAATATCAAGTACGATGCTTACTCTGGTGAGTCCCAGGTCTCTCAAGAACTTATGAACAAGGCGCTAGAAATCTTCAAGGAGAAGGACCTGACCTTTGAGGACAGAGGGGCCGTCCTAATCGACTTGAAAAAGTTCAACAAGAAGCTTGGAAAGTGTATTGTCCAGAAGTCGGACGGTACCACTCTATACCTGACCAGAGATGTCGGTGAAGCTATCCAACGTTATGAGAAGTACCACTTTGACAAGATGATCTACGTCATTGCCTCCCAACAAGATCTACATACTGCTCAATTCTTTGAGATTCTAAAGCAAATGGGTCTTCAGTGGGCTTCCAAATTGGAGCACGTCAACTTTGGTATGGTCCAAGGTATGTCCACCAGAAAGGGTACTGTTGTCTTCCTGGACAACATTTTGGAGGAGACTAAGGAGAATATGCATGAAGTTATGAAGAAGAACGAGGCCAAGTATGCCCAAATTGAGAACCCAGAGGAGGTTGCTGACTTGGTTGGTATCTCTGCTGTTATGATTCAGGATATGCAATCCAAGCGTATCAACAACTATGAGTTTAAGTGGGAGCGTATGCTGTCCTTTGAAGGTGATACCGGCCCATACCTGCAGTACGCCCACTCTCGTTTGAGATCTGTTGAGAGAAACACTCAGATTGATTTGTCCAAGTTGAAATCTGCTGACTTCTCCCTCCTGGTGGAACCACAGGCTGAGCTATTGATTCGTTTGTTGGCTCAATACCCAGACGTCTTGAGAAATGCATCCAAGACCCACGAGCCAGCCACTGTTGTCACATACTTGTTCAAACTTACCCATCAAGTTTCCTCCTGTTACGATGTCTTGTGGGTCGCCGGTCAGACTGAAGAGCTGGCCACTGCAAGATTGGCCTTGTACTCAGCTGCCAGACAGGTTTTGTTCAACGGTATGACCTTGTTGGGTTTGACCCCTGTTGACAGAATGTGAACGGGTTTCTAGAAATAAGTGTATATAGGAGAATGAGTGCCTTCTCTGATTATTTGTACAGGTCCGTAATGATTTTATGTAAATAATGGGCTCTCTCTTTAAAGAAGAGCTATTGCAATAGAATTAGATAGTGATTGCATTATATGATAACTTCAAAATGGTTCTCGGTAAGCACACGGTTACAGTGGCCGAGTGGTTAAGGCGATGCCCTGCTATTTAAGTAGCTGTTAGGCATTGAGTTTTACTTGCGCAGGTTCGAATCCTGTCTGTGACGCCATTTTTTTCATTTTCCTATTTTTGTTAGATATGACAACAGACAGAACATATCTATAGATAAAATACATTCCTCTATGATATAGACAACAGCTTCTGAACAGTTGTGACCCCGCCACTGCCACACCGCAAGGTGGGCCAGAAAATTATTTACTTTTCGTCGGTGGGCTGAATGAAAGTGGCCAATCAAAAAATGTTCCGAAGACGCCGTAACCAAAAATATCAGTGGGGACGTCCATCATCTTTTGCGCGGAGAGAGAGGGACCAGAGAGGGTGAGAATACCGTAGTCGAGCTCTATATACTACAAGCTTAATAAAACCTGGCAACTAACACAGCTCATCACACCATTTTCTTCACTAATATCCCCCCTGCTCCTGTAACAAAGAAAATTGCTGAAGCCTGTCAGGTTGAAAGAAAACGCCAGGCAGGCAGGCAGACAGGCCAGGCAAGACCCCACTGGGACCTTGGCGGCGTCACGAGTTTTTCAAAGAGAAAAGAATTATTAAAATTTCAATTTCGCTTATGTGGAAAACAAACAAGGCCGTGCGCGCCCAACTTGAAGGAAACACTTGGTCGTCATCTTCGTCATTTGGAGAGTTTGTGTTCCCGACCAATAGGTGTGTGTTGAGTATATGAATTGTTTTTGTTTTGATTCCGCCCATAATATAAATCACAACATCAGGGACCCTGAGCGCTTAGAGACACAGAGAAAGAGAATTGAGATTGGGATTGGCCTGGGTCTGTACACAGATGGAGCACAACGGTGATCAGCCGCAGCTACAGCCGCTGAAATCAGCGTCAGCAGCATCCCACAGGAAGAAGAAGCAGCGGATTATTCCACCAGAGCGCCGCAAGAAAGTGGCAAGGGCCTGTGACTCGTGTAAGCGCCGAAAGCAAAAGTGCAATGGTCTTCTTCCTTGCCACCTCTGCCAAATAAAGGGCTTCCAGTGCTTATACACATCCACTGACCGGCGGGTAATGAAACCCACAAGGATTCAGTTACAGGAACGACTGAAAGGCGGCTCTGACCTCAATACCATCCTCCAGCAGCACCAGCAACCCCAATCATTATACCAGCTTAGTTACAGCTCTATGCCACCAGCACAACCCCATTTCCACAGCTATGGTCGACAGCATCAACAGCAACAAGAACAGCAACAAGAACAGCAACAAGATCAGCAGCCGCAACACCATCATGTTTCATATGTTCAACCACTTCACACTGGTACTTCTTCTTACATACCCAAAAGCAATTATCTGACTCCACCATCACCTGTTGAACCTATCCAATCATCCCCTACAAACCAGGTAGAGTCCTTGCAAAACCTCCTGACATTTTCTGTAAACATTCAACCACTTGATGACACTGGCAAACTCCACAATGAAACGATAGCTTCGATCAGAGACAGCTCAAGAATTGTGTTTGACAACACAGGCAACTTGTGTTACTTTGGAGAATGTTCACCCACGTCCTATCTATTACAAACAGTAAAAGTGTTCCAGAAAGTTCTTGGGCCCACTTTCTTGTTGGACCCTTCAAAGTCAACCATCGTTGAGAACAAAAACTTTGAAAACAAGAATGATAGTGACAAACCATTCTCATCACCTGAACCTATCAAACTGAACTATATGCTCCCAGAGAAGATCTATGCCGATTATCTGATCAGAACATACCTCAACAACTCTAACAACATTGTTTACATCCTCAACGATGCAGATTTACAGTCGCTCGTTGTGAGGGCTTATGCTTCACCTTCAACAGTCTCTTCTCGAGACATTTGCATTCTGAACTTCATCTTTGCAATCTCATCCATATATGCCAAAGTTGAACTCAAGTCACACATCTTCCCATTTGACAAGACCAGCTTCATTGACCCTGACGTATTCTACAAAAATGCAACAAGAGTCCTCATGTCTACGGCAGCAGAGGAGATTAGCATTTGGCTGATTCAGGCCTATCTCTTGGAGTTCTTCTACCTACAATTTATTGGGATCCGAAACACCGCATGGATCAAATTGGGTATTGCGATAAGGTACGCTCAGTCACTTGGCCTGAACAGAAAGTACGTCAATGAGAGTTTCAAAGAGTCTTCGCATGTTCTCCATAGAAGAAAAATCTTTAGAAGCCTTTACATTATGGATAGGATGAGTGCAGTATACTTGGGCCGTTCAATGACCATACCAGAAGAAGATTGGGATGATCTTGACGCCTTTTCCCAAATCAATGACTTTCAAAGCCGGCTGTTGGAGATTTGCAGATTGAGTGGCGAGGTGATCTCCATGATTTATTATAATCCTGACTTGAATTTGAAATTGGCCCTTGGGTTAGCTATCAAGTTCCAAAAACATTCCTTGGAAAACCCAATCAAGCCAGAGAACTGTGCCAGACCAGTGGACCATAGGCATTTTCTCCCAGAAATTTGTCATTTGCATGGTGTTATTTTGCTTGCACGTCCATTTTTCCACTTCATTGTGCTGCAGAAGCTTGGATTTGCCAATTATGAGGATACTGAGTCCAGAAATTATGTACACTTGAGAAATTTCTACCAGTCCTGTGTCAAGTCTTCAATTCTAATTATAAAAGTTGTGGAGTACGTTTACCATCAAAACATCCACCCTTTCAAACCACTGAGTTTAATTTCATGCACATTCCATGCAGGTTTGGTTATTGGTCTAGTCCTTTTGGTGAAGTTACAAGGAATTGACGATGACATTCTCTCTAGTGATGATGAAAAGAAAGTTTACAATGACATTGGCTTAATGATGTTTCAGACGTTGAGAACAGCTGTAAAGATGCTTGAGGAGTATGGTGCAATTGACAATGCAGCAAAGAGATGTTTCAGCGTTCTTAACGAGATTTTGAAGGTTACTACAAGTAACGAATACTCAAGAGCAACGCCAAAATATGGCGCACAGCCTTCCACGGGACGGAGGGTCAATGAAATGAGCAGTGTCGTATCCTCCAATCCAGATCAACCTGTCAACAACCAGGAAAACTACCAAAACATCCTCAAGTTCAGGGAATGGATGTGCCCAGTCAAGCACGAACAAGAACAAGGACAGCAGCAGCAACCAATACTGCAAGAGGATTTCACTCGGGATGTTACTGCTTCCAATCGTTTTCAACCTCAGAGTGCTCCAAAGTTCGTTGATGATGATTTCTACTTCAATCTCTTGGATACAAATAACAAGACGACACCTGTTAACTCGAGAACTCCAATGCAGGCCCCATCCCCACGAACTGATCACAATTCAGCATCATTCTCTAATAGGGGCCCTTCAACAGGGACTATTTCCCATCCAGCAGCTGAAGCCTATAGGGTTGATGAGCAGCAGATGGTGAATATGAATGGTAGTAGTTATCTGTTAGCACGAAATAATACTTTTAATGGTTTTCACAACAGCAACAGCAACAACAACAACAATATTTAGTTTCACTACCGTATTTATTCATTAATTGTATTACTTATTTATTTTTGATTGGTGTACTTATGTTTATCTGGCACTCATATCCGAGACTCTGGGGTCTCACAATCATCCAGTGACCACATGTGATTAACAATCCCGGAATATGACAATAAGCCAGATAAACAAAAACAGCCGCCACCCGCCGCCAGCCAGTGTCAACACGGCAATTGTGATCGCATTCGAAGATGACTGTGAATGAAGATGCTGTGAGACAGATTGTTGACATGGGATTCAATGAATCTCAGGCTAGAGCTGCTTTGCAGGTGCGTATTTTTTTTTGTTTTGATTAACCCACAGTTGTTTTGTTAACACAGTACGCGCAGGCTAGTGATGGTAATATCGAACAGGCTCTAAACAAGATATTTCAAAGTGCTGATGATGAAGAGAAAGTAGATGAAAATGTCCATATAGCAGATGAAAGTTCAACGGTGGATCCGCTTCACTATACTGAAAGCATTGAGATGCGTGAATATGAGGCCCACCCAATGATTTCGCCACAGCAGCAGCAGCAGCAGCAGCCTACAGCCCACGATGTACCCCCTGGATACTACCAGCATAGAGAGTATGTCCCACAACATATAGGACATGTTTCTGGAGGGGAGTATCTTCAGAATTATCAACAGCCACTTCCAGCACAGGAGGAGGTTCATGACTTACTTGATGATGATGACAATGATGATGATGATGATGATGATTTGCCCGATGTCCAATTCACTTCGATATATGATAACATCCATCGTTACAAGAGAAGAGATGATGAGCCATCAGTACTTATGCCGTTGAAAAGTGGAATTCTCGAAAGCTACCTGAGTTCAATCTTGACCATTTTCCACGAGATCCCCTCTCTCCGTCAGAAAGTTTATCAGTATGAGTTTGATACACTGGGGTTTCATCCTCGCTGGTTCAAAGGTGAGGCTGTTACCATCCCTCCAGGAACAGCAGAGGTGAAACAGAACAATGAGACTCATAGCTTGGCTTTCTTGATGGAGGTTCAAAGATTGTTTGCGATACTGGAAGATGATGCACAGAGGGCTTTCACGTCTGTCAAGAGTTTCCTAAAGGCATTTCCAAAAGGTGCTCTTCAGAGGTTCCAAGATATTGAGACGTTGTCTGAGGCGTATGCTGTACTTGTGGATGCATTGATCCAACAGCTTACACAAGTTGGCGTTTCCTCACCAAAGAGTCTATTTTACAGTACTGCTGTCGACCTAGGGACAGACCATGCGAGAGAAATCCCGTCATTTAACATCGAGGCGGATGATATTCAAAGAGATTTGTATCGTACAATGAGGACATTGCTATATGCTGATGATGATGATGATGATGACTCGGAGAATTCAGGCCATCAATATACTCTAGATGTTGGTGACATTCTGACAATAACTTTTGAAGCACCACAGTTATACTATGTCGCCACGCCTCTTGAGGTTGATGATGTTTTCTACCCGCAGATTTATGGTAGGGAGTTTAAACCTATCCTCGAATCAATGTCGCAAAAGTACAATGAGCTCGAGAAGGAAAAACGGGAGATTTCTTCAGAGTTATTGAAGCTTCGAGTTCATAGTGGCAAAAGTGTTTCTGGCATGTTGAGACATTCCATTGATTTTTTGAAGTACCAAAGGGAAATTGATGATGCCAATCTCAGTCTGAAGGAGGCGCTGCAAGATTTGCAAACCATTGAGTCCAGTGTCGAGAAAAGAAGAAATGCATTGATCGAAAGACAGTCTGAGATTGCTGAATTGAAGAAGAAGCTGAGTCAAAATAATTACAAGGAGATTCTTCGCCAGTACCCAACAGAATTGGAACCGTATTTGTTAACTGGCGTTATTCTTGGTCCTACTCAATATGCCTATTTGAAGAAAACCAGGTCTTTAGTTGATGACAACTTCACTTGTGAATGGATCACCTTTTCATCATCAGACAACTCAGACAATTTCACTACAGGAACTGTGGAGTTCTCAGATTTGAAAGATTTCGTCTACACAGTGACGTCACAAACACTGAACCATCCTGTTGTTTTGGTCTATGTGAAATCTGGTACGTTTATGGAGGAGGCGAAGGACCTCAGTGATACTAAAATCCCCAAATCCATTCATGAGTTCATCAAGAGAGACAATGAAGAGTTGGAGAAGTGCATGGAGTTGATTCTAAGCAGTGATTCGGAAGGAAGCGAGTCAGATACAATGGATTTTGATCACTCCTCAGGTGGTAAGGATACAGATGTGGATCCGAACTTGATTCACATTGATCAAACCGAGGGGAGCTGAATCTTTTCGTTACTAATGAAACGAACGCTTTGATTTACAGAGTAGAAATCAACAACCAATACTATTATTAATCATACAAACCCACAGGACGGAACCACAACTAAAACACGTCAGGCAGTCTTTCAATCACATAGGAGTGTGCACCGACACTCATGATTGGAATACCAGGCACCTTTCTGATACGACGCTTCAAATCCGCGTCATTAGAGGCCACAATAAAACACTTGTGCTGCATCACTCTATGCACTAAACAGTCATCTGCATAGGTGCCCTTGTGTGAGCAGGACAGTCTCTTTATTCTTGGATCTTTAGCCAACTTGAGGGCGATTCTGTATTTGGGACCTAGCTTTTCGAGTTCTGCCATGACACAGTCTGTGATTAGAGGTATGCATTTGGCGTAAAGAGAGTCCATCATCCCTCTCACAATGTCAATCTTCTTTTGGATGGAGAAGTTTATAAAGTTGGTGTCGATCAGCACTTGGTATGGCGGCTTGATGGCTTCGTTGTACTGGAAAAACAGAGCACTGGAAACCTGTGGGACGCTTCGTGCCAGTTCTGGATCATCTTTCTGTGCCTTTGTCTTCTCATCTTGCTTCTTCTTACTGATGAGCTTGTTAGTTCTTGCTGGTTCGGTCTGATTTATAGGGGACAACAGCCAAAACAAAATACGTACATATCCTTGTTGGTGATCATACGCTTAGCGACAGAGAACTTTCTGGTCTTCTTAGCTTTGCCCATTCTTTAGTCTTCTTCTTTTGCCTACTAGGTGTGTTAGTGTTTATCTCTTACGAAATTTTTTTTTTGTTGCCTTGGCTTAGAAAGTGGTATGGCCACACACAAATACCACTAGAAGAAATTTCCCTAACTAATAAACCCACTCTTCCACATCAGTTTAGGTGTGAGACTGTGAGTCAAAATGAACGTCAGTGCCACTCTGAATGTGTTTCGATTACTTGTGAATCCACAGCTTTGCCTCCCACAACTTGTTGTGTCCTCATTTGACAAACTGCCTGTCCCATTAGCTTTTGCAAAGGCAGGAGGAGGAGCTGCAGACATCAGAGCCGTGGTGTTGGATAAAGACAACTGTTTCGCCAAAGCTCATGACGATAGAGTATGGCCGGCGTATGAGTCCAAATGGGCCGAGCTTAAAGAGCAATACCCGGGTGCACGGTTGCTGGTGGTGTCGAACTCTGCCGGTACGAATGATGATCTGGGTCACAAGCAGGCTGCGATATTGGAGGAGAGGATGGGCGTGAAGGTGCTGAGACACTCTACAAAGAAGCCAGGATGTCATGGCGAGATCATGGACTATTTCTACAAGCATACGGATGTCGAGGGTCCCGAACATGTGGCGATTGTTGGCGACAGACTCTTTACTGATGTGATGATGGCCAACACGATGGGCAGTTGGGGTGTCTGGGTCAGTGAAGGTGTCGAGCTCAGCCAAAGTCCAGTCTGCAGGATGGAGCGATGGATATATGCCTACTTGGTTGGAGGAAAGTGAATACATTACATCATATCAATACATTAATACAGGTGTAAAAACAATCTATCAGTCGTTAAAGGTGCAAAACGCAAAACAATCAACATCCTAATCCTTGAAACCTTCCCATTCTCCCTTGGTCTTCTCCTCCTGTAGCTCTTCTACTTCTTCTTCCACTTCTTCCTTCTCTTCTTGCTCAGTCCTTATCTTCTTTCTTGGTCTCTCTTCATCCTCCGGTGGAGGTACAAACCAAGGGATCTTACCTCTATTGAAGTCATTGATCACCAGTTTGGCAATACCTTGTTCATCCGGTTCACCACCTTTCAACAGTCTACCGTGCTTTCTGGCCAGGAGCTCAATAAACTCACTAGCGTTGCTCCAGTTCTTAATCTCATATGTTCTCTCCAAATGTGTAGTCTGGCATCTCTTCAGAATACCCGGAATGTACTGCTCAGCATGATTGACATGCTCGACTCTAACGACACCTCTGAACAAGATATCCTCCTCAGAGTCCTTGGAAGACGGTGGCACGATACCTGGACAGTCAATCAGAAAGATTCTCTTCATCAGAGTAATGTACTGCCAAACCTTGGTCTCGCCGGGAATAGGAGCCACTGTACACACCTTCTTCTTTCTCAATGTGTTAATGATACTAGACTTACCAGTGTTTGGATAGCCAATGAAACCAACGGAAATCTGTTTACGATCAGAATGCAATGATGAGAACTGACGCAGCAGTTGAATCAAAGAACCCTTACCAAAAGAGTTGGTGATAGAGGCATGGAATGCAATGGTTGGATGGAATTTTGATAGGTGTTTAACCCAAGCGGCCTGTTGAAATCACACAAATGTTAGTATATATATGCGTAATTGGTCTCTCCTCTTTTTATATGAATGCGTGGGTGGTGTGGTGTGTTGTGCCATGTGGATGGTATGTGGTGTGTCAGCTATATATACATGTTAGAGTCTTTACTAAGAACATCTCCTATGGGGGAAAATTTCTGCATCAGAGCAGCGAAGAGTTCAACTCATAAGACTTTCAATGCTCCTGTAAACCACATAGCTAGAACCAAAAAGAACATTGGCTAGTAGTCGTAACCCGATGAACCCAGAACGGGAGATCAGATGCGGAGAAAAGTTTCTCTTCCAAAGTTGTAACAGACCATGTCCATGGGGAGTGATGATGATGGATACCTCCAGAGAGGAGGCACCACATATCGTGGACTTCGCCTTGACTTAAATCTTTGGGACACGTTCAGACACATTCGCACTCATGTTCACGCAAGAAACCACTCAGTTTTTCATATAAAAAGGTTAGTAACAGACAGAATACTTACAGCAACCCAAGTAGGAACCAAATCACACTTGTTCAGCACGAAAATGAGATGCTTGTGCGCAGCCTCAGTCTTAATATATTGCTCCACAGATTCACAACGAGTACCCAACGGATCTCTGGCGTCAAGGACGTGAATCACCACGTCAGAAGAGTCAATGACTTTGTAAAGCTCGTTCCAAATACGCTTGGACTGGCCCTTGTGGAAAATCGCCTCTTTGGCTTCGGCACTCCAGCCATCAGTGTCAACATTGCCCATCAGACCCAGAGTGGAGTCCAATTCTTTTTTTTCTTCATAGGCAACCTCATCCTCTGCCGTCTGGCCAGCCAACTCCTCGAGACTGGACACTGCCACTCGTGGTCTCTTTCTTTGCGATTTCGGCCCAAATGTGTGCTCAAACGTTTCCGTCTCCAAGATCTTATTCGTTGGCACCTCGGCCGTGTCGGTCTCGTTCAGCAGGGACATCGGCAGCTTGTTTCTTCTCAGGAGAACCTGGTATGAATCAGTCTTCTTATCGCCTAGAGCCTCTCTAAAATGGGACAAGGCGTCCTGGGAAATCACCCTCGTATTCCCAAACCAACGACGGTTGGGATCCACACGGCCAACAGGGGCAGCAGTATCTTGTAGGGCAGCAGCCTTGATAATATCACCGGCCTTGTTTCTAATGGCACGGCCTTGCTTGTACATGTTCAGCTTCTGCACCTTCTTTGCGTCTCTGTAAAAATTCTCACCCTTCACACGTAGATTACCATCTCTGCTATCACCTTCACGCACACGACGTTGCTTCTCTTTCTTTCCGGTACCCATATTACTCTTGTGTTCGTTTGGGTGGAAGTAGAATCTATATATAAAGAGAGAGAGAGAGAAAAGAAAATTTTTCATTAGGGATACGAAAAAAACTTTTTTTTTTTTTTTTTTTTTTGAAATTTCCTCTTTGGGCGATGAGATGGCGATGAGATGGAGCGAGTACAAACTAATTTATAGATTCTTCATTCAAAACACCTTTGACAGCACGTTATCCAAGTCCTTCGAGTTCTTCTCCTTGTGTCTATCGTGACCCTCGGCTCTTGTTGTCTTTACTGCTCTCTGTTCAAAGGATCTCATGATCTGGGGCGGTTTATCCCCGTCACGCTCCGGATGGTTTTTGCGCATGTTCGCCAGCATCTTGGACTTCTCAATGTTGGAAATGAAAGTCTTGTTCACCTTTGTTGCTTGTGTGATCTCCATCTGCAGTTTTGACTGTCTTGTCTCGTTCTCTCTCGAGATCTGTGCCGTCAGGTCAGCCCACTTGAACCCGGACAGGTACTTCACGTTCATAATGTCGTCATAGTAGAAATTTCCCTTCTTTCCGCCTATCTTTTGACCATTCATCGTCTCTGCACAGAGTTTAGCATCTTTCTTCCTTAAAAACTCCACCCAGCCTTCCTCGTAGGAGGTCTTCTTGTTACCCCCGTTCTTCACACGCTGTCTGTGTTTGATCTGGTCCTCCTTCTTCAAAAACAGTCGATCAATTTCGCCAAAGCGGGACAGAATCTGTCTCAGCTTGGTTGGTTTCATGTATGGTGGGATCTTGGAGAGGTACACAACACCTGTTTTGCCCTTTGGTTTCTTTGTCGAGCTTTTATGATGGTGCTTCGCCAGCTTGGACTTTCTATAAAGTTCATTCACATTTTTCTCCTCTTCCGTCACTGGTCCCTTTGCTTTCAACTCCGTTTCCTCTTCATCATCATCGCTTTCTTCGCTGGCAAAGGCGTCCTTGAACTTCTTACCACTCCCACTCTTGTTCATTGGTACCTCCTCATCACTCACATCTTCATCAGAGTTCAGCATCCGTCCTCCTCCTACAAAGAACTCCTCATCACTTCCCAGTGTGTGGAATGTCTGCTCATCATCACTCACATCATTGTCATGATCATTACTTCTCACAAATTTATCCATCTTCTTCGTCTTCTTTGTTGCTGTTGATGTGTTCGAGAGCGATGTGGGTAAATTTTTTTTAATCCCCGATGGATGATTATGTAATGCATTATGAATACCAGTATACGCTGCCAGCAGTAATAGAGACAGATATCACGGTGAGAGTTCCAAGTACAATAAGCAGTGAACAGATGCATTGTATTGTAATTCTCTGGTTTATCTATGTGTTCATCGACCTCCCATCTGGAACAAGATCTGTTTCCCCTTTCTCCCCCTTTTCTTACCCCCATCGCCATTACCATCGCCCATATTCAAACTATCCAAGCTCAAGTTTGAACTGTTGGAGTGGGATAGCCCACTATCCCATAGTCCATTTCCCGAGGGAATCGGATTCACACGGGGAATGACACGTTTGGTGGAACCAGGAAGGGCTGGGAACAGCGATGGATCCAGTTTTGGTGATGAGTGTGTCGCCGTAGATGCAGACTTGGTATCTAGGTATTTTGGAAGAGCTCCACCAGCCACGGTGACTGGTTTCTTTATCGTCGTCGTCGCAGTCTTCTTTGGTGCTACTAAGGGTGGGAACGCTTTTTTGTCAGGTGCTCGAACAGCACCACTAGCACCGCCTGCTTGGCCGTTTGAAGAAGCCTTGGCCCAAGTGGACGCATTGGAAGATACTGGCGTGGCACGTTTTGGTGGAGCTGCTGCCAATGGCGGGAAGTTCATCGGTGAGCCAGAGGATGTTTTCTTCTGCTGCTTCTTTGTCTTCACCGTGCCATTAAACCATGACGCATTGAGTGAGGTTGACGAAGAGGCTGCGCTGGACAATGCTGGAAACATCTCGTCACTGGTATGGTTGATGATATGTGTCTGTTTGGTGACAAGAGCCTCCAACTCAGTGTGCTGCGGGGTGTTCTTGTTTAGAATCTCAGCGAGATCAAACAGCAAGAGGTTGATCTCTTCTAATGTGTGAGAAGTAAAAAGATCAGTGTACGCAGCCTTGAGCTCCTGTGCATTGATGAAACCGTTTTGATACGAGTGATTCAGCTCTCTAAACTCGATAAATTTGGCATTGTCATAGTTAAGGTAATGTCTTGCTCGTTCCTCCAGTCTCAGTCTCTTTGTCTGGATAGAGTCTGGAACTTCCATTTTCGAAGCCTTCTTCTTGACTGGTTGGAACGTGGACAGTTGGGAGTGCAGTCTGTTGTTGATATTGCTATTACTCTGCTGCTGCTGGGATCCATATGTGAAGTTGCTCCCATACATCGTTGGATGCTCTGAGATCAAATGTGCCTTGAGATCCAGCTCATCAGGAAACACAACGAATTTTTGGTCAAGGCAGCTCTGCACTGTGCAAATATAGTGATCGGTCCTAAAGTGTTCCTCCAACGAGTCATAATTCTTGAAGTACTGGAGGTTGGAGGAGTCAATGGCTTTGCAAACGTGGCATTCCTCATGGCTCTTTCTGTAGTGCATGTTCAGTTCATCCATAGAGTAGAATCTCTTGCCTTTGCAAAACTTACAGATTGGATGCCCGTTAAAGTTCTCGTCAAACTGGTCCCCCTTGATCTGATGTGTTTGCAGTTGCTTCGAGGTATACACCCTCAGCTCATACGGGAATGCCTTTTTATGGGATGCACAGAATGTGCACAAGTACTTCTCGTGCTCTTTCAAATGATCACCGAGAGATGTATAGTTCTTACCAATGAAGGAGCACTCTGGGCATCTAAACTCCAACAGAGCCAGTGTATCCTGCTCAGCCAACACCGAGGTGAAACTGACCGCAGTTTTATCATCATGCGAAACTATCCCACTCGCCTTATTCAATTCCGCATAGTCGCGCTCGAGCTGCTCAGTAAAGATCATGTCGTCATTCTCCGTTCTGCAAACCAGACACGCTTTCTTCTCGTACAGAGCTCGTTGCCTGAAAGAGCACACGTGACAAGTCGTATGGTGACAGGGTGTTTTTGCTGCCAGAACGAGCTTGTTAGCACACACGACACAGTACTTGTTCTCGTTGTAGAGATCCTCACCGTCTTCTTCTTCGGCATCGCCCTTGGTCCCTACTGATCCGGGTTTCCCAGTGTTCTTGCCTGCAAATACCGGCTTCCAATTAGCAGGAGTAGTAGTTACTGCTGTGTTTCTCTTACTGTTCGACTTTCTGCCTGATCGAGAGCTCATTGCTGAGACGTACGTGGTTTTCCTCTTTCAACTTGATTTAATCCCCATCAAGTTACCAACTTTTTGTATGCTTGTTTTTCCTTTTTTTGGTGTGCGATGATACATCAATCAAAGTCACGTGATACTTTAGGGCTATTCCTTTTTTTTTATCAAGTGTAAACAAACAAACAACCAATAATTTGCCATCTCACAGATCCAGATCAAACACTCTGATTGATTCACTATGGACAGTGATGAGCTCAGGGTGGCCCAGATCCAGACTGAGCTTCACGCAAACATCAGGACACAGCTTTCTCTCATCGCCAATGGGTCTACAGATGTGGATACATCGTCTCTGTTCAAGGATCTCCATCAATTCCAGCCCTGTCCACAACTCCTCGACAACCATTTGGATGACTACATCGGCTCCGTCATACAGTCTTATTTCGAACAAGCGAGCAACCGTGGAAACATCAGCATAATATCAGAAACTTTCTACACTTTTGGCAAGATTGTTGGTGTCAAGAGGCTCTTGAGCT
Source organism: Barnettozyma hawaiiensis (assembly GCA_003706665.2). NCBI lineage: Eukaryota > Fungi > Ascomycota > Saccharomycetes > Phaffomycetales > Phaffomycetaceae > Barnettozyma > Barnettozyma hawaiiensis. Next base: position 189,455 of record PPLY02000003.1, on the reverse strand, counting down.
ATATGAAGACAGAGATCTCATTGATCCCACTCATAGTTGGAAAACTGCATCAACAACAAGACGACGGTGAGATTCTTCATTGGCAGGAGGAGTACCTTTTGATATGCTGTCTTATCGTTCTTGTCCTTACTCCCTTTGATTTGAACTCATTTGGTCCTAACACCAAAATTGCCATCTATGAAATCGGCACCTCACGGGTAAAGATGCTGAACTCTGGGCCCTTACAGACGTTGGGATCCAGACTCATAGCGTCAATAATTATGCGGTCTGATTGTCGTGAACTGCTGGATCAGTTTGTTGATGAGCTGATCTCCAGCTTTGAAGACTTCCCCGAGGTGGTGAAATATGGATACCTACAAAGTCTGAACATTAGCTTACAGAAAGATCAAACCGAGTTGAAACTAATTGACACTGTGGGGAAAATTTATCAGTTTTTGAAGACTGTACAAAGCGATCAACAGGGTGGTGATTTGAAACTGGAGTACCTTCTCAAGATTTACTGCAAAATGATCAAGTACTTTGACCAACTGGATGAATTTGACCCAATCGACGATATAATTGGTTTCTTTGACGAGAACTTTGGGCATCAGTCAACAACAGTAAGATCAGTGCTCTCCAGGAACTTCACCAAGATTGTCACAAAAGTTGACGACTGTCTCGCTATCGACATTATGATCGATGCAGTGTGCACCACAAAGAAGTTGTTCGACGAGGAGAAGTCTAGGGAGACTATTGATGCCAACCTTCTGCACACATACCTCCTCTTCATTGCTGAATTGTTATATAGGGATCTGGTTGACCAAGGGAGTATCAATGACATCAATACGATCCTGTCACACTCATTGTTTTTCCAACAATCACAACTTAGCTATATCTCTGGTGCCAATATCCGTGACTCATCAAACTACATCGTGTGGGCCCTTGCTAGAAGTCCGTCTTTGAAGATCGAGCCTGAAGCATTCCTCCAAATATTCACAAACTTACTCTTCTGCTGTTGCTTTGACAAGGAGCTGATGATCAGACGGTCGTCTACTGCTGCATTACAAGAGTTGATCGGGAGACATGGCTCAAAGAATTGGGATCTGCTATACCCTCAAGACTGCGGGATAGCCAACTCAGGTAAGAATGTGGATTTGCTACAGGCTCTGGATTTTGTCGAGTTGGGGTCTATCCAGAAATCCTTCACTACTGTCTTATCCAAGATACTGAAGATCTTTCCTGAGCTGACACCCAAATTCATCGCCTTCTTGTCCAACAACGTCCTGAGTAACTTGGATCATGACATTGTAAAGCTCAGTGGACAGGCATTGAGAACAATCCTCGGGAAGGACGAAGTTGATGAGTCAGTTGTTGAAGCTCTAGTGGGCTTATTCATTGAGAACATGCAGCAAAACCCTCCATTCAATGCCTTCTTTGGCCTTTCAGAAACACTTCCATTGTTCCCAGCATGCCCTCTACAATACCAGGAAATTATATACACTACATTCAACTCAGCAAGGATTGATCACCACAAGACCCCACCGTTTGCCATTGAGGCATACCTCCAGATCACCCACACCCTCCTCAAGCAGCAACAGAAGCAGCAGCAGCAGGGCTTACCAGACACTATAGATCTGGAGTGTGATGTCTTCTATGACAACTTGTTCAATCTGGTCAGAGTTGATTCGCCATCTATACTACAGTCTTTGAAACAGATATGTCCTCTGTTGCGCCTATCTGAACCACAACTCGAGAAATGGATACACTATATGCGCAACAACAATACAAACACCTCGTCCTGTGTCACCTATCTCTCCAATTTCCCACTGATTGTGGATAAAGTTGTCGAGTTGCTCAAAGAGGATAATGGTATCAATGCATTGATGAAAACGGAGGTTCTCCAGTCGCTCTCGAGCTATCTGAAGAGAGGTAATACACTTGATGAGTCTGTGTTGATTCAGCTGGTTGAGAAGCTAGACGATTACACAATTTCTGAGCAAGGTGACGTTGGAAGTAAGATTCGAGCATCCATGATCTCACTCATCGCTGAGAACATTGGCATTTTTCTGACAGCCAGCACCTCGATAAAAGAACAAGTGTTGCTGAAGTTGATCCGATTGTCAGCTGAACCAATCGACTCCATTCGTATCAGATCAGTTGAACTATTACTCCAGTTGAAATACGACAAACAGCAACTGCCTGAGTCATTCCAGACCCGTTCCTCTGAAGAGTATTTCAACAACCTACTAAGTTTTGTCCAAAGACACCACTTTATCGAGGACAAGGCATTGATTACTTCATTCTGGACAGGTTATATCTTCAGTGCTGGTGCAATCAGATCAACAAATGATCTCATCACATCCTCACTCCGTGCATTCCTGCTTTTCTACTCTCACCAAACACAAAAGCTGCAGTCTGAAACCCTACTTCATATAGCCTCCATTATCAAGCCACCACCACCACCGTTGCCAGCTATGAGGGAGCAACTCCCAGGTCCTACGCGTCTTAACAGGGCTAACAAGACAGTTTTGGTTGGCTTGCAATTCCTGTCCCGTGTCCTGCAACTCAACTGTCCAATACCAGAAGGTTTCAACACGCACGGCTTGTATATCAGAGTGTACAATTTACACCTGAACACAACAAACTTGACCAAGATCTCTAACGTAATCAAGATCTTTGGTCAATTGTACACCAGAGAAAACCACGTTGATTCGTTAAAGAGACTCTGTTGGTTGTGCTGTAATCATCAGCTGGCGAAAGTGAGGGTGTGTGCTGCTGAGGAGGTTTACTCGATCTATAAGGAACTTGAGAGTGATCAATACCAAGATGCCTTGAAGCTGTTGGGTGAAACAGATTGGGGTGTGAAAGACCGAAAGTCTTTGAAATCGTTTCAGGAGGTAATCTTTATAGTTCTTTAAATTAGATACACACCGTTCATGACATGTCAAGAGAAGAGAGAATGAAACTTCTTCAATGCTCTAGATTCTTTAATGTCGAAGTCATTGGCCTTGAGTGGCATATCCATTTCCTGTGACTCAACGTTCTTGAAATGTTCGTTGATTTGTTCAAACTCCCAGGTAGAGTCCATGGAGACAAACAACGATCCAAACACGTCAGTATTGGTACTGATGGATGAGGAGCGCTCAGAGACTTTGTGTACTGCCTTGATCAACAAGTAGATTGTCTTCTCACTTATTCTGCCATATGTTGAGTAACTGAATGCCAATAAATCACTAACCATGGCATCCCCTTGTTTCGTGCGGTCCAACAAAGAAGCAACTTCATATTTCGTAGACTTCTTTCCGGGTCTTTTATTATGATGATGATAATGGTGATGAAGTGAGTCTTCATCAATGCGCGCCTTCAATGCGAACTCAATTAGAAATTCCAAACTTTTGAGAGACACGAATTCAGGTGTTGTCTTTACGTGTCTCCACAGGGCATCAACTCTGAGCAAATGAGAATCAAAGTCGCCTCTGGAAAATGCATGGGTCATAATTTCAAAGCTGTCACTATCCAGCAATTCAATGGGTAGTTTCAAGTATAGGTGAACAAGTCCCGTTGTGTTGGTCGAATCAGAAACAGCACATAGAAGACAGTTGATCAGTAATTGTTTTGTGTGTTTGGAAATGTCTTTATTGGCGGGTTCAAGTAGGATAGAGTATTTATCCCACAAGTTGTTGATGTCGACTCTCTGGACTGAAACTCGCTTGGGCCTGCTCATTGAAGGTTTGATCGGAGTGTAGTCTTTTCTCTGTAAGGAAGAGTCAATAAGTTCTTTCCTCAAGAAATCAGAAACGAACTGAATGTCCTTGAAGCTCAACTGTTGAAGAGGGAAATCTTTCAGCATGGAGTTAAGGAGAATAAAGGTATCCATGGTGCTCAAGTGGTGGGAGAATAGCTGAGATAACTGATGAACCACCACCGCTTGGGAGGAATTAACAGTGGAGCTGTTGACGCTGCGTCTGAACTCCTCAACGAGTCCATTCTTGGACAGCTCATCCATCAAGTCAGATCTCATCCTTCTAGGAAGACTCTGCCCCTTGAGAAACTTCACGCTTGTCAAGATCTGCAGAACCTCCTTGTAAGGGTTTTGAAGAGCAGCAGAGAGAAAAGTGTGATAGTCCTCTGAAGGAACAGTCTCAAACATATCGCTAACAAGGTAGTGTGATTTGTAAACTCCCAGAAGCTCGACAGAGTACTCGGTATCACTCAATAATATTGAATCTCTTATCAGATTGACAACGATAGGATATGAAAGCTTTTTGAAAACTTCGAGTTCTCTTTGGAAACTACCCCCTTCATGCGCTTTATCCTGTAAGGAGTCAACATACTTCATCAAATCAATCAACAAAGAGGACCGCTCGTTGTAATTCTCCAGCTTGTTTCCTTTAAGAAAAGGAGCATACGTAATAGAAAAAAACTGCCACAGGTTTAAACCCTGGTCGTCGTTGTTCTTTTGGAAATAACCAGGATTCTTCGTCAGAAGTTGATCCAAAAACACTCTGTAATTGATCAAAGTACGAAAGTCTGTAAGGTGATCTCGTGCCAGCGTCTCAGAAATTCTAAGCAGCTCCTCAACAGTGGGCAACTTCTCTTCTTTATCAAACCTCTGTGTCAACACTTCCAGCTCATCGTTAATCGAAGTAGTCTCTGTGGAGAACAAACTCTTGGTGGTGACCAATGAAGCTCTCAAAAGGCGCCTCCTTGACGAAACATGGGGTGTAGAGAAGCCCCAAGTCCTCAAACAAGGCCATACACTGACCCCAATGGCTGTATTTCGCCTCATCATCATTGCATCTGCTATCTTGATAACAGCGGCTAATAAATAAAAGAAGGAAGAGAAAAAAAACCAATCAATACGAAAAAAAAGAATATAAAAATTAACTGCATCATCACAAAAGCCAACTTCCAGCTTTTAACAGCAGCAGCACAGCAACAGCGAGAGGAATGCTGACGGGCCGTGTAATAATAACTACAAAACCAGCTACTTGGAGCCGGTTGCTCTCGACGAAGCCGTACCATGTCTTTGACCGGACTGTCAAGCTCAAGCAAAGGCAGCGAGCAGCAGGCAACCCACACTCAAAGGCTGTTCAGTACTTGCGGAACGAGATTGCCAGTCGTACAATCGAGCGGCTCGGGTTTATTAAGCGTAAGTTCAACAGGTTACTGGACTTTGGATCAGGACCAGGGAACTTTGCCCACGAGTTATCTGAGGGCGAACATGAAGACAGAGAGCTTGTTAGAGAGAGAATTGGTGAAATCACGATGGCCGACAGCTGTCCTGAGATGTTGAATATGTGGGCAGCTGAGTCTTTCAACGATTCAATTGATATCAAGAGGGTTGTGGTCGACGAGGAGAATGGAGGAAGTGAGTTCAAGGCTGGTTCATTCGATGCAGTGGTTTCCAACTTGGCGCTGCACTGGGTAAATGACCTTCCAGCAGTGTTGCAAGGGCTCAATAGGGTACTCAAACCAGATGGACTGCTGCTGGCCAGCATGATCTCTACAGACTCACTCTACGAACTCCGGACTGCGCTTCAACTGGCAGAATCTGAACGGAGAGGTGGGATATCACCCCGTGTGTCTCCGTTGGTACAGCAAAGTGATGTCTCATCTCTCTTGAGACAGAGCAAGTTCAACCTCGTGACAATTGATGTTGATGAAATCGTGGTGGACTATCCTGATTTGATATCCATCATGGAGGACCTCCAACTGATGGGCGAGCAGAATGCAATTAATTCTCCACCAAGTCCTCTCACAAAAGACCTGCTTCTAGCTACAGAGGCAATATACAGATCATTCCATGGAAACAGAGATGGAACTTTACCACTGACTTTCAGAGTTTTGTTCATGATTGGTTGGAAAGAGACTGAGGGCCAGCCAAAACCATTGGATAGAGGTTCCGGAGAGTTCAACCTGAAGGAAGCATTGGGTGCTTGAAAAGTAGCTGTCTTGTATATATATATAAACAAACTTCCAGTCATAGATTTAGAACCAGAATCTGATTACATTGGGAAGAATTAGTACCTTATATCCTTTTGGTTCCACGTGACCAAATCTATCAGTTTTTTTTTGTTCCTCGGTTAATTCAGGCAATTGGTGGATTTTAAATAAGCAAAACAAAACAAAACTCTCTCCACACACACACAGAAACTTAACTCTCAGCTCTGAAATCAACTGACCAATGTCTGCAGAGGCTACAACGACTACCACTACGGATGCAGCAGCAAAGACTGCTGTCCAACGCAACAGAAAAAAGACCCCCCAGCTTCTTCCCTTTGCAGACTCTCCAAACATTGGTATGTAACCTAACTCACACTTATACAAAGGGAGATAGATACTAACCAGCTCTAATATAGTGAGAGCACACCAGAAGGACTCATACTTTGAGAGTATTTTGAGAGGCAAGGTACAGGAAACTTTGCAACTCTTCGTTGGTCAGAGATTTGTTCACACACACCCAGAGGAACTGACTGTGTTTGCCAAAGCCCTTTATCTGGGGTTGACGACGCTAATTGGCTCAAGAACATTGGGAGAAGAGTACACTGACTTGATCTACGTGAGCAGGAACGGTAAGAGGCTGCCTACTGTTCTTTCTAAAATCGGTTTCATTCTGTCATATGCACTGCTGCCTTATCTGGTATCAAGGCTTGTGAAGAAGAAGTTCGGAGAGGAGGAGGAGGAGGAGGAGCACTCTGATAATGGCTCATGGCTGGTAGGGAAACTGAGGGGGCTTTCATACTCAAAGATTCTGGACTCGCTGATGAATCTCCACTTGGCTGTGTTCTATATCACTGGCTCCTATTACAATCTTTCCAAAAGAGTATTTGGTCTACGCTACGCCTTTGGCCATAAGGTGAACCCAGGCGAAGGCGTTAGTAACGGTGGTTATGAGTTCCTTGGTGGGTTAATTTGTCTGCAGTTCTTTTTCAAAGCGATTCGCAAGACCAATGCGCTTCTTTCCAGCAAACCCAAAGGTGATCAATTTAATGGCACGGCAGGGTCTTTCAAGATCACTGGTGTTCCACCCACAGATGATCCCTTATACAATCAAGCGATTGATCTGTCCAACCCAAAAGTACTCAAATACATACCAGAGAACAGTCGAAAGTGCATGCTGTGTCTTTCGTACATGACAAACCCAGCGTGTTCGCCATGCGGGCATGTGTTTTGCTGGGGATGCATCTCTGACTGGAGCAGAGAGCATCCAGAGTGTCCATTATGCAGACAACATCTAACAGAACAGAGTTTGCTTCCACTGAGATAGATATATAGACCTACTCTTATGCTTCTTTTATTTTAATCATTCTCCACACCACAACTGTCGGTTTATATACATTCAGTCATCACAGGAGGTTAAGTCAATAACCTCGACATCAGGTGTAGGCTTCTTATTGACAAGCACAGGTGGGACGGGGTTCAACGGTCTCTTTCTTGATTCCCCATTCGCAGCCTCCAATGTGCTTGTTGTAGCTTGGGGATTTGGGTTATTAAAAGCTTCAAGCACTTTTGGAGAAATACCTAGCAGCCCTATCGATGATGAAGAAGAAGATGATGGCTGAACAAGGGGAGCCTTTTGTGCAATAGAGACTGCAGGGCTCTTACTCAATGTTGCATCGGATTGAACTGCAGCAGCTTCGAGTGACTCGTTCTGATCAGTGTTTGTGTTTGGTTGGGTTACTAACGGTATGGACTTTGATGCGACATTATTCGGAGGTCTCAAGACGCTGTTCTGAGACCAATTTGGAACATTGAGAGATGCAGATGGTGGTGGCTTGTTGGATGGTTCAGTATTGACATTCACACCTTGATTTGGATCTGGATCTGGATTTGGATCTGGATCATTTGTCGAATGTGTAGCAGCAACAGGCGCATCACTAGATACTGATCTCGTCGAACCACCATTTGAGGCCACTACTGAGCTGGATCGGTACATTTGGGATGTCTTTTGTGACAATGCATTCGATAACTCCTTGATCCTGTTCAACGCCTCCTCGTTACCACGTGACAGGGACCCGACTGTGTTGGATCGGTTCAAGGATGGAATGTGGGTATCCAGTTTCTTTTTGAGGTCAGACTGGGCTGGTGTGGCTACTGGGTTAGACACAGTTCTGGATATGGGTGCTGAATCGGGTGCTCCCTTAGGTCTTGCTGGGACATCAAAGAGTGATGATCTTGGCGACTGATTCACTGAATGTGGAGGAAGTGGAGGCGGATATATGGTTGAATTGGAAGTCAGTGCAAGTTGCGGCTGTGGTGGTAGTAATTGTGGTGGTGGTGGTGCAGGTGTGACTTGGTTTGGAACAGTTGCAGTATGTTGAACCTGGGAGGGCTGCTGTGTGTTTGGTTCTTGTTGCTGCTGTTGAGGGAAATTGAGGAGATTCCCAGCTAGAACATGTGTGTTGTTGTTGTTCTGAACATTCAAGGCCGCCGTCTCTACAGGGAACTTGTACGCTGGTACTTGGTACCGCTTTTGTTGCGTTGATGGATGGTTCAGGTTAGCTCTGTTCATACTGACGTACTGATACGGTGTTGGATAATGGGGATCTTGATGGTTCTCTGGGAGATTAGGTTGGTTGGTGAAAAGCGTCACTGGAAGTGTCGGTGATGAAGCTGAGAATGGTCCAGATTCACTGCTACCCACAGATGGGTTTCTAGTGAGATGGAGTTGTTGCCCTTCTAGAGTTTGGAGAGATGAAGCTGATGCCGTTGGACCATGCGGAGGAAGGGCATAGTATTGGGGATAAGAAGGGAGTATTGCATTCTGCGTTTGTACATGAGGGTACGGCAGTTCTTGGGGTTGGTAGGGAACAAATCTCCGATCGTTAGTAGGAGATGGTGGAAATGGATGTTGGGGGATATGCTGCTGTGGATCTGTTTGAAAGTCTTGTTGTTGTTGCTCCTGTGAATTATGGTGGTGCTCCGTGTTCTGTGCTTGAGAATGTGTTTCTTGAGGTTTTGGCGATTGGGTCTCAGATACTTGCTCTCGCCCCTTTGGGAGTGCATCATTTTGCTGAGCTTGAGGTGGTTCAGGCTGTGTAGGTTGTGTCTGATCCACTGCATTCTCTTCCTCATCACTATCAAGTAAAATTACAACCTCAGGATTTGGTGTCTTTGACAGGTATGGTTTTCTGGAAACTTCACCTTCAGTTTTCACGGTCGTCCCCGGGTGGTGATTACCGTGATGATCACCGTCATCATCAGGGTCGTCAGAATCGTCATCGTCCTCCTCGTGAATGGGGATCCACGATCCATCTGTTCCAATCTCTGCAGATTCCACATTGGATTGTGTCTTATTGATGATTTCCATGACATAGTCACTGATGCATAGTTCCTTCACTTTGACAGGATGGTTACAAATGGGACAAGTCCAGGTAGCACCTTGAACTTGGAGATGTAAAAATGATAGCGCGTCAAAACACTGGAGATGCTTGCAATAGATACTCTTGACAGGGTACTTCATTCTTGTGAATGAAAGAGGACACTTTAAGCTGAGTCTAGTGCATGTTTCTTGCAAGTCATCCTCATCTTGATCATCACCGCCGTTGAATTCATGAAGTGTGGTTTCTTTGGTAACATGCGGGTTTCCCAATACCTTGAGCAGTAGTTTCTCGGGTGTAATCTCTTCAACAAGGTAACAAAACAGCAGATAGTGGGTCTTGCTGAAGGCATAGACAACCTTCAACTCATTGGTCTTCCCCGTTGGCCGTAAGTATGGCGTCAAGTTAGCAGGCTTGGCAGATCCTGGTTTATTCTTCAAGCCCTTCACGTTATCTTTCACCAATGTGTTGTTGAAGTGTATCTCCAACGGTTGTGGGAACTCAATAAACACATCACTTGTTGACTTGTTTCTATCGTAGGCTCCACAGAGTAGGTAAAGTTTGTATGTGGTGCCTTGTGCAATCAAGTTCGCATCTGCTTCATTAATCTGGAACGATAAGCTGCATGTGCCTCTTCCAGTGGGGGCTTTGGCGCAGTACCCAGCATTGGGCGTTACGAGCTTCTTGAGCACAAAGAAAGGATTCTCGTAGAAGAAAAGCCACGGCTTCTTCGCCTGTGGCACAGACTGACCAGCAGGCCGCAGCAGGCCCTGAGACGATCCCAATGTGGATCCTTGTCTCGACACTCCTCTACTATTAGACATCTCCAAGTACAACACGTCATACTGGGACACCTGGTTACCATATGCGGCCTCATCAAGAATCTGGGAAATCGCATCCAACCTCACACGGTCACCATTGTCCTTGCCAATCTGAAGGTATCGCCTGATTCTATCTTGGACATCTGCCTTGCGCCCGCTCTGTGCAATCGAAAGCGATTTGGCCACTGCCTTGAGCCCTGGCAGTTTGAGCGCCATCATGCGGTACAAAATGTTCTGGTAGTCCTGCTCCGAAATCGGAGCCAGAGACGCCGCGTTCTGGTTCATCTGGAATGCTCAGTATGCCGCTCACTGCTCCAGCTAACAGTCTTCAATTGTCGAGCCGCCACTACCACTGCCACTGCTGTTGTGTGGTTTGTTTGTGCTTTTGGTGGTATTTAGCCGCTGACAATAAACTAAATAAATAAACAAAAAAAAAACACAGAATGCTGGTTTGTGTGGGCCGTACCGAAAAAACATCTAGTGGTGGTATACCTAATTAGGAATCTAGAATCTGATATAACCATGTAATGCACAATTTCTCTCTATATATATATAACCAGCTGAACTCCATTTAATGCTTCATTAATCTATTCTTCTTTTCCTTTATAAACTGGTAATCAAATACCGCGTTAGCCAGTCCCTGGCGTCTTTTCCAAGTCGTTATCTCCTCTGTTTGTGAGTGTAGCTTGAACAGACGTACTCTTCTGTCCATCACACCATCTCCATAAGCACCTTCCCCCACGCTTCCAGCGTAGCACATCCACAGAGGATTGAGACCCTTAGATACCTCTCCTTCCTCCTTTTTAGGGGGATGCCCATCGTCGTGGATGCAACAGTCATTTGTGTGTTCTGCCCCAACCGAGATGACCTGAACGTTGACATCGCTGATGAACTGTCGTGTTCCTGGATCCATCGTGTGTTTCAGCTTGCCCTTTTCGTTGAAAGTTCCCACAATGGCAAATTTCGTCCTTGGTCTGTACTCAGCGATTGGAAAGTGTTGGAACTGAATGGAGAGTTTTGGTTCCTCTTCAAGGGTATCATGCATCTGTTTAAATTTGTACGTTGGTTCGTTTTCTGGGCTGCCTATGCTCTTGCTGGTGGCAGGAGCAGTGTATAGGTCTCGTATGTATACCATGTCAGTGACCTTCTCATTAGAATTGTACACTGGAATGGCATAGTTTGTGGTCACTGTATCATCTCTCAGCTCCATGAGAGAACCTGGTAAACTTGCCAGGAATCTCACAATGTCCAAGCGTGAAGCATATGTGCTCTTGTCATGTTCACCAAGAGCCACTGCAAAGGGTAGTGATCTTGATATCACAGGAGACAGAGCCTTGAGAATGGCAGTTTCGTAATCAAAAGTGTTGACACCATCGAGTAAATCACCAGTGATCACGACAAGATCTGGCCTTTCACTGTCAAATACCTCATGTATGAAATTCAGAGTCTTTGGGGATGCTTCGCAATCAGACTCTGTATCAGAAACCTGATCACGACACTTTCCCAAATCCTCTGTGAAGTGGAAATCAGACAGTTGTAGGATCTTGAACTCGCCGTTCTCATTCTCATACAACTGCTGTTGCTGTTGCTTTTGCTGTTGCTGCCTTGTTGGATGATGCAGTGAGATTCTGGCAACATGTCTGAGATTTAGAGCAAGTCTTCCTGGACACAGAGCCCACTCCAGTCTTGGTTCAATAACGCTTTCTCCAAACAAGACAGCAACGTCCCAAACAGCATGCTGCTTGGATGTTGGCAAAAACCTACCGTACTTGACCCAAAACACGCCGTTCCTGAGCTGCCATCCGCGTGAACTATCAGCAGCTTCCTCGATATCAGCTCTAGATTTGGGTCTTCCATTGCCGAGTATCCCCGGGGACGACTGATCCTTGACAACGTAGTATGGTCGTCTTGAAGATCCAGGCTCGCCTAGTGCGAGATCGACAATGACTTTACCGATTGTCGCAAAGTTGGTCACCTCCGGTGCTGCTAGGTGGACATACAAGTACACGTGATACAGTGCCCAGCTGCCTGTTGGTTCGCCATAGAGAAGATCCACCTTCTTGTCGACTTTGAGCCAGGTCTGTTCTACCCAAACTGCCTGGGATCCATCGTTTCGCTTGACGAGATTCTTCTCAATAATCTGATTGCAGGAGCCATGCCAGGCATAGCACCTTATGAGCTTGATGTCGTCAATGGGACCTCCGGAGTAAGGAGGGGTCTGGACAACAGCATTACGAAGGACGTTGCGGGTGTGAAGATTGAGGAAAGCCCAGCATATATAGCCCAGAGCAGCGAATGGCAGCAGAAGTCGCCTAGAAATACGCCAAATCTTGTTGGGCAGTCGCATTTGTGAGTGAAATTGTGTGTGTGTATATAAAATATGCACTGGTACTAAAAGAACACACTAAACATACTCACAGTAGTACTGTACTTTGTCAAAGAATAAGAAGAAAAAGAAGATGAAGATGTGATCAGAGCAAACAAAAGAACTCAAAACAGATCTGGGGAATACCCTGAAAACCTGTGGTTGGCGATTTGACAACATCGAGGGGGGTGATGGATCTAATTTTGGAAACTTTTTTTTTTTTGCTGGTACACCAGGGTGGGACCGAAATAAATCCACCATTGTTGGTGCAGGATCCTGCAGCTGACAGGTGTTTAGAAGAAGAAGTGAACGAACGGCCAGCCAGGATAATTTGTCTGATGCTGGAATGGGAGAATTCCTGAAATTCTGATTCTGACCTCAATGGCTCCGGCTGGATACCAATAATAAAGAACTTTCATACGTGTAGACAAGGTATCAGCACAGACCTGCACACCCAGCTACCCGCATATCCACATATCCATATATCCGTATATATCCGTATATCCATACATTCAGACGCCTTCAAAGGTGGAACTAGGCCAGGGACATTATTGTGAAGATGGTGGTGCGTTCCAGTCCAGTAAAAACTTCAGTGAGTGTATATTTACACGTGGTTTTACACGTGACTCAGATATGCTTCCTGACATAATACATGAGTCAGCAGAGTTCCCTCTTTTTTTCTTCTTCTGCCAATGATCGATCGGGCTTTGAACCTGGTGTGATTGATAGTTTTCATCTGGTGACTTCTTTCTTCTTTCTTCTTCTTCTTCTTCTTCTTCCTCTTCTTCTCCAGTTATCTCCTCTATTCGTTATCATGGCACGTATACAACTGGCACATCACAGCCCCCGTCGTATCGAGGAGCTCACCGAAGAACTTTTAATTGCGGGTGGTTTAGGAGCAGCCAAGGGGGCTGCAATCTCAGTATCGAGTGCGATCATGCTACGTCTACTTAGCCCCACTTATCGCCATGCACGCACGCAGGTGAAGGTCTGGTATCACGTCACTTGGATCAGCATGGGGATTGTGTTTTGGGCCGAGAGGCAGCTCGTTAAGTTTGAGGAGAGAGTGGCCCGTGAGGAAAGAGAAAGACAGAGCAACATATTGAACGAAGCTGCTGATAGAGGTATCTTCATTGAGGGCTGATTGTATATGCTTATATCACATACTACCCAATCTATCACATCCTACTGAATGAATGAATGAATGAATGGCGAAGAGTAGGCAGGCAACCACTGTATAAAGCCGGAGAAGAAGGAGGAAAAACGGGGGTGGGGATTCAGATAACTATCAAAGGTAATATTCCTGACAACACAATGAAATGAACCAATCTGGAAGAGGTAACATCAACAACAACACCAGCTTTTGTTCTTTGTTATGAAATTTTTAGAATGAAGTAAAATAAGTAAAAGAAAACAAACAAACGAACAAAAAAAGAACACACACAATCTCTTTAAACACTTATACAGAAGCAATCCAAACCAAGATGCGCCAGAAACGCTCAGAGACATTGATGAGTAAGCTCTATGACTCCCTCTTGTTTGTTCGTGTCTATATTAACTGTTGTTATCTAGAAAAAGTAGACGTCAACACGGATCTTTTATTATCCAGACTGCAGAACATGATCCAGCTCTCTGCCTCAACAACACCCAGGGAACTCCAGGCGTCCGAGATGCTCCAGATAGAGTCCAACGCGACCATGATTACGCGGCTAGTTGAGGAGCTTCTTTCTGTTTCACGGACGCTGAAGGAAAATTGGCTGTTAAACCAGATGCCTCAGAAAGACACCACCACCGCCGCTGCCACTGCTCCAGACACAGATTCAGAGCAATTCGGAATCGTTAAAGAGGTGATGGAGACTATATTACAGAGCAAGAAGTTTGATGAGGAGTTGAGCGAGGGTGAGGATGATGTGGATGTGGATGTGGATGTGGATGTGGATGTGGATGTGGACGCCAATGCAGATGCAGACACGAAGGTAGTAGTGAAGAAGGAGGAGCCTACGACGATTGTGAGGTCTGATCAGCAGAACGACGACAGCAATGAGCAAATCAAAACCGAAGAGACTCAGATGGATGTTAACAGTGCAGTTATAAAGGACGAGCCGTCCACCACCACGCAACCGGAGAATCAGGAGGGAAATACTAAAGATTCAACTGCTGGAGTGGAAGACAATCCCGCTGCTGACTTCAACTACGGAGATGCCAACAATGGTAACAATACCATTGATAGCATCGCTAATGGTTTAAGCGACTATAACTTGGACACTTATGGCAATGATAACTTGGATGGGCTGGATTTCAGTACGTTTGGTGACGACAATGACCAAGACGACATCATCATGTTGGAATGACGAAACCGGCGAGATATGTGTACATATATATACCTATAGTACTGTGTGTAAAAGAATGTCTTGTTTATCTATTAGTGTTATTCTTTCTAAATTCATTCAAGTTGATATAATTGCATGATGTCCTTCTGTTGTGTCTGACATCTCCTCCATCCACATCACTGTCATCGTACTCAAAGATGCAACTGGATGAGGAACTCGGAGAGTTTGATTCCTTGTCCTCGAGGGAACTTGTCAGGTCATCAAAGGAAGGCATTATATCCAATGGATGTAGAATATTTTCATAAGGATCGTTATTGTTATCGTTATCGTTATCGTTGTTGTTGTTGTTATATGGATCGTGATTGTGTTGGTGATGAAGCGATGTGTTAAAAGTGCCAGTCTCATTATTCTCCTCCTTCTCATTCAAAATGTTGCTGCTGGATCCATTATGCAAAGTTGGGCTTGGAGGAGGAGGTAAGCTAAAGTCAAACATGTCGTCGTCATCAGGATGATAGCCATCTATATAGTTGATGGAAATGTCTATTGATGTGTCCATCAAGGTTGGAGAGTTCACAGCAGAGTGATCTGGGAATGCTGGCGAGAGTGATTCTGAGCTGGTCATCATCATGGCTGGAGAAATTCTTGCAGATGGGGAAGATTTGCTGCTATTTCTTCTATTCATTTTGATTACTCTTCTCTTCTTTCGAGCTGTTGTGGTGGTGTTGGTGCTTAGCGAAGACAGTGAGCTCTGCATTGTGTCATCTGGATGGAACTCATCACCAGCATCATTGCGATCCGCATCTCTTCTCAGAAGATGGATTCTCTCCAAGACCCCATCAAACTTAGTCGGTAGCAATGAGAATGTGTTAAAACAACCAAAGACATCACCACCTGGTGATTCCTTCTTGTTGTTAGTTAGTGGTCGTGATGGTAGCAACAGGTGGTGATGTTTCGTGTGGTCTTCGACCTCAATGTCATGAACAACATCCATTCCTTCAAACATGCTGTATCCATTCACAATCAAGGGTAGTTCATTCTTAACAAACCGCAAACACATTCCCAATGCATCACTTCTGATTTCTTCAAGAACATCATCGTCGAGCAACTCATCAATGGAACTAACAAGCTGAAACTCAATGGTCGGGTCCTCTTTGAACACCAAAACCAACTTGTTCACCTTCTTGATGAAGATCAGGGTCATCAGAGAATCCACATGGAAGTCGGAAAGCGTAAAGTCGATTGGAATAACAGTCGACTTGTTCGCCATCACAAAACGTGGCTTGGTGAAACTGTCAAACTCAATCAGATTCAGCGAGTTGATCTCCAGCCTTGAGGTCAGGCCTAGCTCGAGCTTTCCATGGTACTTGAACTCCACTTGCAACTGCAGTCTATTCAGCGAAAACTCTTGAATCTCGAGGATCTTGAGCACAGGTGGGGTCTGGTCCAGTTGCAACGTTTTGAGGTGTAACTTATTGGGGAACTGTGGGATGTGGAACTGCGAGAGTGTCTTATTGATAATCGACTTGAAGTCAATACTATGCAGATCCGTCCAGTTGAACAGGAAGGACATGTTTTCTATTCGTTATTTCAGATGTTGGTCTGTGTTGTGTTGTGTTGTTAAAAAGAATGAAATGATGAAATGACACAAAACATGGGGGTTGGATGGGTGGCTGGCTGGTTGGGCTCGAGATTTTATGGGGCGAATGAGGGGTTTTATAACACTATTTATATTAGGAGTCTCTCTGAGACTCAGACGAATCCAGAGCGTACTGAATCCGTAAGTATTAGCAACTAAGTCACAGAAGAGATGCGATAGGTTTCAGGTTTGTTTGATTGATTATATCTATAAATGTTTGTTTTTTACTCAACATTTTTCTGTCTGTTTATAAGCACATGTCAAAAATTCTTTTTCCCAACCTTTTTTTTTTTGATTTATGTCCCGTCTCGAGGAACAACAATAAAAAGAAAAGAAACAGAAAATAGGAAAGCTTATGTAAGCTACTGTTTCCTAATTGGATATACATTAACTTGGGTGTATTGCAGCTCAGCTCAAACCATCTTGGAGGCGTGCAAGTTCGTATAACTGTCCTTGAATAAATCTCCATTGTGGTCATACAGTGAGCTCAAGAACCTGTACGTTTTCTTCTCATAAAAATTCGTGTCTGGCTTGTAAAGCCTATGCTGATGGGAGGTATCTCTGAACTGGGTTGGGATACACTGAGGTGCTGGGACTGTGTCCAGGGCTGCTTTCCTTACAATTCTGAGCTGGTAATCAAACTCCACTTCGGCCTTCATCTGCTCATATGTCTTCTCCTTAGGGATTGGGAGTCTCCTTGGAGGTTTGTCATGGAAATAGCCCCATATACACCACATAATGGACAGAGATACTGCAAGAAGAATGAGCCCAACTATTAACCAAATAATCCATGGAGCTTCCACTATATCTTTGGTCCAGATAATCACTTGGTTGGTAGTATTGGATGCTGCTGTCGTAGTAGTAGTAGTAGTAGCAGCAGCAGCAGTTTGTGTGGTTGTGGAACTGGCCGCATTCATCGTACATGTAATGGTGCCAAAGATAGTTAGGATGGAAGGATATGTTTAAGATAATTTTAACAATTTGTATGTATTCCTTCCTTCTTTTCTGTTCAGGTATTGTCTGTCTTCTTTTGCCGGTGAGTTTGAGTTTGGATTTGAGAAGACAATAACATAAACGTACAAACTTTTGGACCGACCCATATAATTTGATATCGTCTCAATCCGTATCATGAACAGTTACAGCTAGACTTGTTTCGTCCATTGGCTCATCAAATCATCCACCTTCTTGGACTCCATGCCTTTCTTAACCACCCTAATCAAACAGTAAAAGACAGGAACCCTCTGTTTTTTCTCCAGGATTTCATTCTTCTGTAGCTTAACTTCATAACTGTCAAGCTTGTTGAACTGCTCATAGCTTGAACCATGCGTTTGGACCAGCTTGTTTTTCAGTATCTCTATTATACTCAACAGCTTCTGTATACTATCGCCAGCAGCCATAAGCAGCACCTGTTTCCGATCCTCCTCATCTCCAAGATCAAGTATCTTCGTCAGCTGGTCTATACGTTTCCTCATATTGTCACCCTTCCTCACGATGAACTTCTTCAGCAATGGATCACTTCTTGTCATTGTCATTGCCATCTGTGTCTGAAGCAGCGAAAAGTCGACAGCTTCCCTGCTACTTGACTCTAGCTGGGCGCTGCTTTGTAACTTCATCTTCTTTGTCGGTGGTTCTTCAATCGCACAGTCCTGTGAACTGCGAGTCGTCTTCTCTGCTACCATATCTTTCAACTTTTAAAACCTGTGGCTGGCTGGACTCTGGTTAATTGGCAGATATCTTGTGATTTTTTTCTAAGCAGCTCATCGTTCAGCTCGACTCCGAGGCCCAAAACTGAAAATTGTTCAGGGCACGATAGGACTACAACTACTGTTACAGTGGTACTTATTCACATTTTTCCCTCATTGACCTCTTTTCTAAAGTTCTCAATGAATTGAATTTTCAGTTGGATGTCACGGAGATCGCATTTGAGGTACTTCAACACCTCTGTTGTGAATATTCTATCTTTGTTCACCTCCTTCTGTCCTTTGTTAGCAGTCACCAACGATTTGTAAGTCTTGTAAACGCTGAAAAACCGCTTCCACTGTGATCTCGACCAGTTGTCTGGATCTCCCAGGTCTTCTGTTTGTAATATTGGTTGAGTCTGCTCTTGAAATGGTGGGGTTGGGAGTAACGGTAGTGTTCCACCACTGCTCGATTTGGTATTTTCGCCCTGTTCTTTCATCACTGAACCGGCTGTCCATCCCCTTGGCTGCAGCGGTGGAATTGGTGGTTGTGAGAGCAACGAAGCCTTGAACGACGGTTGGGGAATCTTGGAAGTAAAGTTAAAGTTGGTGCTTGTAGACTGTCCATTTGGTCTCGTGGTCTCATCTGGAGTAGTAGTGACAGTAGGAGGTTCAGGAAATGTCGGGTACAGGGGTTCCTTCTTCTTCTTCTCCAAAGAAGTGTCATGTCGTATTTTCGATGTCTCTGCAATTGAGTTGTTAGCGGAGGTGTCACTGAGTTTATAGTTTGGCACCAAGGATGGATAAAGGTTCGTCTCCTTCTTCTGCCTTTTCAAACTAGGGTCTGAGAGGGTAGCGGGAGTGTCTTCGCGTGTTCTCTTGTTGTCCTCATCATTTGTCAATTTCACAGTCAGTTCAGGTACATCGGGTTCTTCATCACTGGATTGGTACTTTGATGTGAGTGATGGTAATGGCTTGGACCCATTCGGCACTAATCTTCTTGCCGGGGATGATAGCCCTTGCAAAGCAGCAGAAGGGTCGGGTGATGTCGCTCTATGTAATAAAGTTGGAGCTGGGGATGTCAAATGTCCAGAAGGCGGTGTAACTTTTTCTGGTGAAGATTTTGGTTCCCCCAATGGGTTCGATATAGGTGGTGGGAATGTGGATGTTTGTTTGGCTGGAAGATTCTTTCTTGCTGAGCTGAGAAGATGTGCCGTGTTAGGAGCTGCCGCAATAAGTTCAGGATAGAGTTCAATCTTTTGCAGGATCGTTCCTGTCGAACGTTCAGAAGATACCGGTACTCGTGAGATGTTCTCCTTTGGATAGATGTGTTTCTCAGGGCTTAAAAGGTCAGCAGGCAAGTCACTCTGCAATGTTTCATTGCTCCTCGCATCGTCGTCCGCGTCATCTTCGTCGTCAAACTCATCAGCAGGCAACTTGTGGGGTGCGTGTGCACCTCTGTTCCCAAAAACCGCTTTTTCCAAGTTAGAGCTCAGAAAAGAACTGGAGACATCTCTTCTCACAACAACAACATTGGCCATATCCACCTTGCCTGGCGTACCTTTACGTAGCACGGGTCTGCTCGAGTCGTTCAGGGGAACATTGACAGTAGATCTCTCCACAGTACTGTGTCTCGTGTTCTCATTCGTCGTCGTGTCATACTCATCTTCCATCGGGTATCCCTTGCGCATCGTCTTCACGGGAGATGCCACCATGTTAGAGTCACCACCACCGCGGTTCCTGGAGGTGTTTCTTGACGGTGTCAGCTGGTTCAAAATGGGATTCTGTGTGTACGCATGAAAGTTCTCATTCAGATGGTCCCGAATCTCTGTTTCAGGGCTGCTTTTAACCATTTCTGAGTTCGGCGCTTAGATCGTAATAGCTGTCTGCGATTCTTTCTGATTCGTTTTTGTTTTCTTTTGTTTTGTTTTTGTTTTGATTTGATTTTTTTCGCCACTTTTTTACGCAATTTGGCATTTTTGTGAAACCAAAACTCTAGATTACGTAATCCGTGAAAAAGTCAAGTTTCAAAATCTTATTTAAAAATTAATTTTTTTTTTACTTCTTCCAAAATCAAGAAACAAAAAAACCAATTAACGGCTAGCCAGTATCGTCAACAAACAGCGCTTCAATCGAGTACACTTGTACGAATCTACATTTTGAAGTGAAGAATAAAGAGAGAGAGCGAGAGAGAGACAGACCGCACATCATTAACCGACAATATCCTTGAACAAAGTACAGAAGTATCAAAAGAAGCAACTATTTTTAGCACAATGGCAGAACTAGATGACCAGAACCTCAATACAACGCTTCCACAGCATCGTCGCCGTTCTTCATCCATCATCTCACATGTTGAGGAGGAGACGTTTGAAGAGAAGAATGATCAGGAGTCTGAACCAAATCTCAATGCAAACTGGGTTCATTCTAAAGGTGCGTGGGTCATTCACATTGTTATTGTGGTGTTTTTGAAGGTCTTTTACAACTTGGTCCCTGGCATCAACAACGATCTCAGCTGGACATTGACCAATGCCACCTATGTGATTGGCTCCTACATCATGTTCCACTTGGTGAAGGGTATTCCTTTCGAGTTCAACTCTGGTGCCTATGATCATTTGACAATGTGGGAGCAACTCGATTCAGGTGACTACTACACCCCAAGCAAGAAGTTTCTCCTGGGTGTCCCAATCTGGCTGTTCTTGTCCACGACACACTACACCGGCTACGATATCAGATACTTTGTTGTAAACGCTGTTATCTGCGCCATTGGCGTCGTTCCAAAGCTGCCTATTTTTGATCGTTTAAGAATTACATTTTGGTGATACGACACGACGATCGATCCCCTTTTTATTACTTTTTTTTATTGCATAAGTGACCTCCCTTCCTCCCCAGCCAATCAACTCATTCGCTACATTCCACTATCTACACCAACCATATCCTGTGTGTCTGCGTGTATCTTTTTTTTCTTACTGTTTTTTTTTTGCTCCCTGATTGTCATGTTCTGGGTCTAGGGGAGGGTTTCCACTTCCTAATTTTAACAGAATACCTCCAACTCACAACCACTCGTTTATTTTTGTCATCAATTTTAACTTCACAAGACCACCAGTGGTCCCTCGTTTCGATACCAAGATTGTCTGTGATTTGTCCCCTGCGATTTGTCAGTCCATTTCATTTATGAGTGAATGAATGAAATCGGTGAAATTTTTTATAAATGTCCCTGCCTTCATACAAACGCTGTACACATAACATTGATTGCTTTGAGACGCTGAAGTCTCGCTCGCAGACTTATTTCTCCTGGACTTTGTGCCGGCAGTTGGAGATCCAGAAGCTAAACGACCCGGGTACAAAAAGTCACATGACATGGCTTTATCAATAGAGACATACATATATATAACCGAAAAAAAACCCAAACCAAATAACCAATGCACATGCAGATGCAAATCCAAAATTCCAAAAGAGGACCCCATATTATCACAGGCGCAGCCTTTGCTTGACTTTCTCCAGAACAGGATCTTCAAGGCCGTTACTTAGACACAACTCGTACATCTTTCTCATAATTTCCAAATCAGAAGAAGACGGCGATGAGCATCTTGGGAGTGGCTTCATGAGAGTTTTACTCTCCTCAACCACCTTCAAAAGCTGGAATTTATTCGATCTTCTCATACCCGCTTTCTCCACAGGAGAGATGGTGGAAGGAGATATGCTGGTATCATTTGTAGACAAAGAGAACTGAGAGTTGTTCTTGATGGAAAAGAGCATATTGGAGGAGGATGCAACACTGTCAGCGTCTGACTCCCCTCCAATAGAAGCAGATGACGATGAGATAGATGACGATGAAGAGGACGATGGGAACTTGGCACTCAAGTCAGTGAAGAATTTCCCAAACGAAGAAGTCGAAAGCTTTGGAAGTGCGGCATTGGTGGTGGTGGTCATCTCATTCTGGTAATTCATTTCCAGCGTGTCGAGACTCTCCATGGAAAAATCACCCGCTGGCAAACTCAACAAACTGGAGATGAAAGCGTTGCAGTTGTTGCCAAACACACCCCAGCAGTTCTCGGAAAGAAGATGTTGGTAAACCAGTTCGGAGTTATCAATCTGCATGAGCAAGTTTTCATTCTTCATCAGGATCGTTAAGCCAACTCTCAACAGTGTGGCCTCGACACCTTCAACGAGCAAGACGTCAAACATTCTAATGAGGAAATGGAATGGCATAGTGACTGCATAGAAAGACAGGAACCACTGGCTCAGGAATACTTTGAAGTCCAAGTCAAGCGACTTGAAGTGGACAAACAAAGCAGGCTTGGTCTTCTGGAAGATTTGCTCAAACTTGTAGAAAAGCCCATTCAGGTTGGTCATTTCATCGTTAAAGATCTTCTTCAAGAACGGATTGATGTCAAAAAGATTGATCAAGGAGTTGAACGTCTTGATCTCCTCTTCTTGCTCAAAATGCAACAGTAACGGCGCAACGATAAACTGCAGTCCCTGGCAGTATCCAATCTCAAAGTTGTAAATGCTAAAGGCGTTCAATATTCTCTCAAACTTAAGTTTGGTCTCTGGGGTACGCAAACTAGACAATTGAGGAAATGTTCTGTTGATGTCGTTGGTAATGATCTTGATATCCACTGAAATGTCACCGTTCAAAGAGTCAAACAACTTCTTGGTAATAGCCCCATTAACCAGCTCATTTCTTGGATTGGTAGACAAGGTCAACAAGCCCCAAACAATACTTCTGAGGTTCGATGGAATGCCTTCGTTGATCATGAGTCTGGTATAGTTTGGCAAGATGTTGGCACAGTTATGAAAGTTCTTAATGAAGAACCACCAGAATGAAACCTCGAGTTCATCGTGCTCAAACTTCAAAGAGTCAAGACAGCACTGCTCTAAACCAGTCTTGTGTCTGCCCATAGCCGCGTCCTGGTCGTTTGCAAAAAAGCACTGGTGACATTTGGAACAGTAATTAGAGAGGTTGACGGCCTTGGACTCTGCTAAAAGACTCTTGATCTCGCCAATGGTGAATAATGGCACATCATTCTCAAAGGCTTTACCAAAACTTGGATGACCTGAGAGCTGGGTGATGTGGGATTGAAGCAAACTAGTGTCATCACGACAAACTTCAACCAAGTCATGGGCTTTTTGCAGAGAAGCTTCGATCTCTAAAAGTTCTTGGAATGTTTGATCTTTCATAGTTAACAGAGAAATGAATGAATGAAGTGAAGCGATAAAAAGAGTGGAAAAAAGAGTGGGGGAAAAGAGTGGAAGTGACCAGTTAAATGAGAGTTCTGGTCGTCTGATGTGCTTCAATAGAGGCAGATAAAGGAAAGTAAGTAGTTTAGTTCAGGTGGGAATTGAAAAGAAAGTTGACTTTGATCTTTCTAATTTTTATCTCCAAAGGCACAAAGACACAGAGAAAAAAAAATCGCGTCGTTTCATAGTTTTATGGGCGATTACATAATAAGCAATGTTTATATAATCATTTATCGATTATGTAACCATCATATTGGCTTATGTAATGTGTCCTATATTGTATCTAACTCTCTATATATATATATAATAGTGGATGGTGTCTTTGAATGGTTTTATAAACCGTCATCTTCTGTTTCTGTTGCGCTCTCGGTATCGTCAAGCCACTTTCCCTTCCTTCCAAATCTCAGCCACCAGATAATGTGACAGGCGACAATGCCCATCTCCATAGTTGCAACAATGATGTACAGTACCATTCCCATAACATCCAGCTCTTGTGAAAAGGCCAGGCTGAGTAGGCTGAAAATAGCACCGCTGAAATCGAGGGCAAGAAACCCAAAGTTGAGTCCGACAACTCTGCCATGTCTTTTGTACAGCTCAAAGTATGGAGGAATCAACCCAACACCGAGCAAAAACGATGCTAGGACACCAAAACCAAAAGAAGGCCATTCAACACCTTCATCCCACTTCTTTCGAGCAAGTGGAATGCAGACACCTTCAATCACGATCGATACCATTAAGAACCCTCCCACTGTGTTCAAGACACCTCTCTTGGTCATCTTGACGGGAGGGTAGTACAAAGTTTGTGCCCAGGTGATGGTGCAGAAGAACGTGAACAACTGGGGCTGGATCTGCAAGGGAAGGTTACTTCTTCTCGACACAAAGAAGATCGAAAACGGAACACCACATGAACTCCAAAGAAAAAGCATCGCTGGATTCAACCCCACGCAGTTCTTTCTCCTGTAGTTGTGGATGATCTGAGGTATCATCTGGATCGACCAGCACACTGTGCCGATAGTTCCCAAGAAATTCACAGCTTCCTCTGAGTCCACCATATTAGTAGATGTGCTAGTAGCCTCCCCTCTCTAATGATCGATGCTATGCGATACGACGCGATATGGATTAAGAATCTTGTGCCTTTTGGTTTTCTTTTGGTTTTTATAATGTGAGACAGTCAGGACAGCCAAAAAAAAAAAAGAAAAACACTGCCGGCAGGCAGGCAGTTTAAGCAAGAGACTTGTTTAAATCAAGACCAGGATAATCCAAGCCAGTTATTACATGTTTCCAGAGTAATGTACATGTATGTTAAGGTATCTAAACATAATAACAATGGACTCTCTAAAACAAGTCTTATAATAGGTTCGTTATCTCATTGGGGGCTGGGTATTAATTGTAATCAATCGTGTGTGTATAACAAGGTTGTTTGTCATTCGGGCATAAGTCATCTGTCTCTGTTTCTCTCTCTGTCTAGTATCCACCCCTACCACTCGACGTTAGGAGAACCATTCTCTTCTTTCCCTTCTTCTTCTTCTGGTGCTGGCTCTGCTGGTGCTGGCGGTGCTCGTCTCCAGTAGGGAGATCCTCGCCATTGGCTTTCTTCAACATCTCTTCAAAATTCCAATCGTCAAAATCCTCCTCGGTTGTGTCCAGCTGAGGAGAGATCGCCACTTTCGGAATCTTGGTGCCCCAAACAGTAGATACAACATCACCTGACGCAGCAGTGCTCTGGTGAGTGCTCTGGTAGGTAGTGTGAACGATATGTTTCTGGCTCGGTGCGATATCTTCGTAAAACACAGGTGTATCGTGTAGGCCATTGGTGCCAGGTAGATTCCCTTCACTTTGATAAAACTCCAAAGTCTTCAACTCCTGGAATGAATCATAATTCTTTTTGGCGATTTCCTCCCTCTTGGCTTTGCTCTTTGACTTGCGCTGACGTTCAAGCAAATCCTTCTTGAACTCCTGGTAAACGTCATTTGGCAGTCTCATGCTTGACCAGTTGATCTCCAAGGTGGCGAGCTCAGTACCCAGGGGCAAATGATTCATAAACTTGTATCTCTTCAGCAAAGATTCAGTAACCATCAGACCAGAATTGACGTTCTCAACGTGAAGCAATAGCGTTGATGGAAAGTTGGAATAATTGCCATACGTTCTCAAAATGATTCGCGTGTCAAGAGATGACAGGAAGTATCTGGTGGTCGAGCTGAAGGAGGTTTGGTAGAAGAAGTATGCATTTCCCTCATGCAGCTCATCATCCGGGGCCAAGGATAACCCCTTGAGGGAAAGAGGCTCACCAGGTTCAGAATAATCCTCCTTGAAATCCTCCTTCAACACTCTGAGCTGAAGGTCAATATCTTCAATTGCCTTATGGACATGCTTGCCGCCGTTATCACTGTCCGGGTACAACACTCTATCCTCTTCATACTGCTTCATAATCTCCACCTTCTCACGCTCATAGCTGTCAACGGCAAATTTTAAGCCACCTTTCAAGATCCTTGCGTACGGATACACCTCCCTGTCAGAGTACCAAGGGATGTTATCAACTTTCTTGTGGTTCAAATTCAAACCATGTGGCAGGGGCAAAATGTTACCGATCGGTCTCTCCATCAGCTTCATAACCACATCGTGGCCCACCTTTGGTGTTTCAAACCTCTCATCCTCGGTATCCGTGATCAGCACAGGCTTGATCTCATGAGGTTTGACAAAATCAGAACACAAGGGGCACTCTTTGTACTTGGTGGATGGGAATTCCTTCTTGACAATAGCCTCAGAGTCCAAAAAGCTCAACAAGCAAGAATGGCAAAAAATGTGGCCACATGAGCTCATTCTTGGAGCAATGATCTCGTCACCAAGACATATTGGACAATGATGACCCTTGGGAACAACGACTCTCAAGATGGACGAATCAGGTATAACCAGGTTAGGATCCAAAACCTGACCCTTGTACCCATGTCTGTGATCAACCACAAATCTGTAGTTGGCATTGACAAACTCAGCACCGTTCAATGTAATTCTCTCCGTGTTTGATGATCTTCTTCTAGGTCTTCTCGCAGCCATCGGTTTGTAAGTGTCACTCACCAAGTCTCTAGATGGCAATTCAAAGTCCATCAAATGGTTAATGGAAATATGGCCGCGACGACCCTTGCCCTTGAAAGAACCAGAAATCAGCTGGTCCTTGATATCAAAACTCAGTTCATCCTGCTGTGCATATGACTGGAGTGTCTGTTGCTGTCTCTGTTTGTGCTGACCCCCTGCCACTACCTTTGGCTCTCTCTTCTTGTTGCTGCTCTTTCTCCCAGCACCATTACCGCCATTCTTAGGCTTGCTAGAAGGAGGAGCAGTATGAGATGACATGTTGCTGTACTGTGATGGAACAGACCCGGCAGCCACGGAGGAAGGAAGAAAGCCTGGAGTGTTTGGGTTAAACTTGTTGGACATAACGGTGACTCCTGATGGCGGGACTCCACGGTAATCGAATCGCCTTCAACCGAAGTACACAGTGATGATAAGAGCGCAGCACAGAACGGTAAATGTGGATGTGGCTGGAGAGAAGCACACAGAGTGTGACCTTACGTGACGTGATGTGGCAAACAACAACGGCACGGTGTTGAAGCCAAAGAAAGGGGAAACAAAAACAAAACAAAACAAAAACAAGAAGAAGCAACACGCTTTTTTTATTTATTTTTATTTTGCGTATGTTTTTTGGTGACCCCACGCAGCGGTTCGGAAAAGCAACGTGATCATGCACGTGATACTTCATGGCTGTTCACGTGCTTACTCACGTGATTATAGAAATAATCTAAAACAAAGGACAACTAAATCAAATCAAATGTGAACACAACAGCAAAAACAACCACAAGTCAAACCACAAAAGGCATCGTCAAAAGCCACAGGACCAATGTCCCTTTTCAAGACAGTCAATCTAAAGTAGGCTCCTTATTTCGTATTGCAAAAGGTATCCGTACACACACTAACAATTCTCAAAGCTCTGTTGTTGAACTCAGCCAGGCTGTGGATGAGAAGCTTCCAGAGTCTCTAGCACATCTGGGCTTCTCAGAATCATTCGCCATCACAGATACCAAGCTGGCTATTGGGTATGTATCGGCTCTGATTGCTGCTGGTACGTACTACCTCGAGAAGAAGTTTAAATTCGAAGAGGTGTTGCATTACTCTGTCATTCTCGTGGGTGTTTACTTCCTGTTGGCAGCCTTCAACTGGTACTATGCGAAGTTCGTTGCAAAGAAGATTATTTACAAGGGCAGTGATAAGGAGGGAAACACACTAGAGATCAGCGGAGTCTATGATAAATATACTCCAGAGTACAACTTTACATTCAAGCTCAAACTGCAAAAGAAGGGTGAAAAGGCTGCTGTTGAGTTCAAGGACACACTGAAATTCACACAGGTGTTTGATGCCTTTGGTACCTTGCGTCAGGATCTACTAGACGGGTATATTAAAACCGCTGTCGAGGGAAATGTTCTTGCGAAGAATAAATGAATCTCTTATGGGGAATCTTCTGTAACACTAACGTCCATCTCGCTGAACCATCTGGCGAATTCCACCACAGAGAATGGGAGCATTCGAAGCAGCGGTATAAAGTAGGTGTACAAGGGCCCGTTCAAAACACCACGTTCGCCTAAGTCGATTTTTTGAATAATCTGCTGGGCCAACTGTACGCTGTTGAGGATTGGGGCAAAGAATGTCTTTGGGGGTCTGACATCTTTGAACATCCTGGTGTCCAGCTGCCCTGGTGCTACCAACAGAAACCTCAGATTGGAGTTGGATACAAACTCGTGAGTCAGTGAATCATGGAGTGAAATGATTGACGATTTGGTCAATGAGTAGATGGAAAGGTTGGACGGGCTAACCAGTCCTAGGATTGAGGAGACATTCACGACATAAAGTTTCCCTGTCGTCGTCGTTGTCGTGCTCTTGTAATGCTTCAAAAAATGTTTAATGATCACTATAGGCGCAATGGTATTAATCTGAATGATCTTGTTGATCTTCGCCATTCCTAAGTTTTCAAATCTCTCGTTATGTCTAACAGCTGCATTGTTGATGATAACTGTTGGCCTTGTACGAATAGCTTTCAGGACAGAAGAGATCTGAGCCATATCGGACAAGTCACATTGGAAGTTGAGCACACCACTGTTCTTCAGCTCGTCAGGTATAGGTTCAATATCAATATTTATCACTTGGACCTGCCTCAGCAGAAGCTTCTTCACCAGTTCCAAGCCAAGGCCGTTTGACCCTCCAGTGATCAACGCCACGTCATTCGGTCCCAACCGGTTCCATCGGCCACGTCTTTTGTATTTCCCATTCAGCCAAAGTGCAAGTGTCGCAGAGAAGCTTGCGAGTGCGAGACATCGTCCCCAGAATGCAGGAAGCGTGTATCTGTATATTCATGGTCAGTATAAGCAGAGAAGGAAAGGAGAGGAGAGGACCGGACCACCCACATACAGTAGTGCGAGTATTGAGGACCACAGAACAAGTGGGTTCAGTGCAGTTGCGGAGATGATAGAGTCTATTGTGAAATGTGTGAGTGGATTCGGGAGCATCACCAGCGTAAAGAGACAGATTTATGGGCCTGAAGTGGAGGAGGTCTCTATGTGAATTCTTTCCGATACGATACAAGAAAAATCTTTTTTTTTCTGTCTCTAAGTACATTATACTAACGTCTTCTTCTACCTTTCTGGACCAACTCGAAACCATCATCATCAATAATTGGACCGCGTGGAGCATCCTCCATCTCAACATCTTCAATGGCAGCCGGTTGAGAAACCAGCTGTGGAGTGTCTTCCTCCTCGTCTTCATCCTCCTCCTCGTCTTCATCCTCCTCCTCGTCATTGTCATCGCTGGCATCAGGATTAGCAGGGTCCTCTTGGACATGAATATGTGAGTGTTGTTCTCTTTTCGCAGCCCTTTCCTCTACTCTCTGCTGCCATTTTTCATACACCGCACGAACTTCAGCGTAATCCTGTTCGTTACACTGTCTGTAATACTTGATCACATTAGCAGCGACCGGTAAACTGGAGTCGTCTTCCACATTAACATCAAACTCGTCAATCATGGCATTCAGTATCGTGTCCTCCACAAGCTGAACATCCACCACTTTCTCCTCAAAAAGGTCAACCACAATCTGTGAGATCCAGTCTCTCTTCTCCATGGACCGGGGACCACCCCAGCCATTAACCACGGCAGTCTCTAGCGCATCCCACGAGTGAATCGCCATGGTGACCCCGAGCACAAAGTTAGCCTGCTGCTTCTCGTCATCAAACTTCAAAGAGTCTACACCTTGTGGTGCTTCAACATAATCAGTAGAGTCTATAGTTAGAGTAGCCATTCTTCCACTTTCTTCAACTCTTTAAAGTACTTAACGACATTGGCATCCCTCACCAAAATCTTTTTTTTGGCTCGATGCCCAAACAAGCACGTGCAATACCACGTGATATTATGGTTTCCGGTCCGGTAACGATCCGGTACATGCACAGAGGCTCATAACCTGACATACCCCCTCTAAAAAAATGATGCTCAGCCCATTGAGAACGAACACTGATCACATTTGACCCCAAATATAACACAGCAGAAGCAACAGTAGCACCTGTAGGGACACACACAGACACAGAGAGGGTTGGGACAATGTCAGCCCAGGAGAATTCTGAAAAGATTGATGCAGCTCTGCGAGCAATGAACAACAAGCTGGATGTGCCAGTGAGGGATCCATCAATCCATATCTTTGAAGATGGAACCAAAGTATCCACCCGAGAACGTATCAACAAGGGTGTGCCTCCAGTTGCTGGGTTCAAACCCAGTGAAGACCAGTTGTTTCTGGCGAATGGGAAGCCAAATGCGCCGTTTTTGAAAGAGCATCTCTTGAGAGAGGGCCGTTTGCACGATGATCAAGTTCTGAGGATTCTGGCACAGGCCTCTGAGATAATGAAAAAAGAGCCCAACCTATTGAGGGTGCCTGCTCCTGTCACTGTTTGCGGTGATATTCATGGCCAGTACTATGATCTGATCAAGCTCTTGCAAGTTGGTGGTGACCCTTCAGAGACCTCTTATCTGTTCCTGGGAGACTATGTCGATAGAGGTTCGTTTTCTATTGAGTGTGTGCTGTATCTATATGCGTTGAAGATCAACTATCCAGGCTCATTCTTTCTTCTGAGAGGTAACCATGAGTGCAAACACTTGACAGACTACTTCACATTCAAGATGGAGTGTCTACATAAGTACGACTCGAAGATTTATAAAGCCGTTTGTGAATCCTTCAACACCTTGCCTCTAGCAGCCGTCATGAATGAACAGTATTTCTGTTGTCATGGTGGTATCTCCCCTGATCTGAATACCCCGGAGGATGTAAATAAGATCAATAGGTTCAGAGAACCACCGACCCGTGGCTTGATGTGTGATATCTTGTGGGCAGATCCTGCTGATGACTATGACGACAAACAAGAAGGAGAAGGAGAAGGAGTCACTGGGGATGGTGCCGGTGCTGGCTCTGCTTTATTCATACCGAACTCTGTCAGAGGCTGCTCTTATGCCTACACTTTCAAAGCTGTTCTCAAGTTCTTGCAGAGAAACAACCTGTTATCTGTGATTAGAGCCCATGAAGCTCAAGATGCCGGCTATAGAATGTATAAGAGATCCCCAGAAACAGGGTTTCCCACCCTACTAACCATCTTTTCAGCACCGAATTACCTTGACAATTACAAGAACAAGGCTGCTGTGCTTAAATATGGTGACAACTCTATGAATATCAGACAGTTTGCACACGAGGAGCATCCTTACTGGCTACCGAACTTTATGGATGTCTTTACATGGTCATTGCCCTTTGTTGGCGAAAAGGTCACTGATATCTTGGTCGCAGTACTGAATATCTGCACTGAAGAGGAACTAGATGAGGAAACACCTATTGACCAAAGCGTGTTTGTTGTTGACCAGCAGAGCAGCAGCAATGCTCCATCGTCAGTTATTATTGAAGATGAAGGCTGTGGCAAATTGGCACAAATTCAGGAAAAAGAGGCCAGTGACGTCAGGAACAATGCCATTAAAACTGCTGGCGTTGATGAGATTGCAATGAAGAAGAGAAAGCTGAGAAATAAGATTCTGGCTATTGGGAAAGTTTCACGAATGTTCCAGGTGCTGAGACAAGAGGCTGAGAATATTCAGAAGCTGAAAGCCCTATCAGGCGGTGTCATTCCACGAGGTACCCTGCTGAGTGGTTCAGAAGGTATCCAGAAGTCGATTTACAGCTTTGAGGAGGCTAGAAAAGCTGATCTTGTTAATGAGGCATTACCACCTACAGCCGATGAGGTGTCGAAGATAGAGAAGGAGAGAGAAAGAAAGATGATTAATGATATCGATCAACATGTCAACCAAGATGAAGTGTTGCAGCGACTTGCCAGACGTTATTCCCAAACCGGGTTCAAATAACAATGTATACTACTACTACTACTACTGTAATGTGGGTTTGTGTTTTGTCCATCATGAGTATGGATTTATTAAATTGATTCGTAGCATGAAATATGGGGTTTAACCCTTTTCTTGGGGCTCATCCCGTTGCAGTCCT
Organism: Barnettozyma hawaiiensis; assembly: GCA_003706665.2. Lineage (NCBI taxonomy): Eukaryota > Fungi > Ascomycota > Saccharomycetes > Phaffomycetales > Phaffomycetaceae > Barnettozyma > Barnettozyma hawaiiensis. The sequence continues at coordinate 157,518 of PPLY02000003.1, read as the reverse complement.
CTGTTCTGTTCCTAACAACACCTCTTTTGAAGTCACACAACACCTCTTCATCGCCACTTGTGCTGCTCTTGTTGAAATCCATACCATCAACATTGACGCGATTCATCTCCGAGCCAGCAGCCATCGAAAGCTCGTCAGAATCCCTCAAGTGAAGAGCAGCACATCTTCCAATGGCGTTGTAAGTGTTGATAACCATCTTGTCTCCCTTATTCAACCCAAAGTTTTCATATGTGAACAAGTTTTCCACATCATCATTGTAGTAGCGTTCAAACTGGCCATACATTGGAGATAACGCAAACTCAACGAAATCGGGTCTGTACTCCAAATTGTCATTGTTATGGAAGACACCATTGTTCAACACACGCACACACAGCTCCAGCGAACCGTGATCGTTCTTTCGCACTGTATGTGCTTGCACACAGGAGTATTGCAGCTCGATACCTTTGGAATAATCGTTCAACCACACGATAAATGAGGTACTAAGGACGAAAAGATCAACATCAACGTGCTTCTGGTGGGCAAGGACAATGTACTTGAGTGGATTACTGTATAGTCCGCCTTGATGGTGTGCGGTGAATCGCCACTTCCGCCCACCGCCAAACAACACTGGTGTATCGCAGAGAACGGTCCTGTTGTTGTGGAAACCGCCGTTAATTGGCGCGCCGCCGCCGCCGCTGCAGTGGCGGGCTTGGAAACACGCAACAGGTTCCACATTGAAAGCCGATGGTTTGACAGTGATGAGACGGGAGACGTGTTCTTGGTGTTCGAGCATGAAGACCGGTTTCAATCTCTGCCGGAGTCGTTGTTGTTGTTGTTGTTGTCGAGACGCGTTTTTATATGAAATATTTCAACCTGGCGGCAGCGGGCCGCCGCAGCGGTGTGTTTGTGCCAGTCTCTGGTGCGGAGACTGCGGCACAAGACCAATCAAACAGACACAAAACTAAAAAAAAAGACTAAACATTTCGGTAGGGCCACGCAATTCTTCACACTGTTGATTAGGTAATATCCGGACTGGAAACTCAAGCCTTCCAGACTCCAAGACTGAAGACCTCCCAATTCCAGACTACAACATAATATCGAGAAAAAAACGTGTATAGGTCAGGGGAAAAAAACTCAAATGTATCTATCTATCTATCATAACACTCAAAGGCTAATCTAATAAGCTAGCTCTCTGAGTTGATATAAACAATACCTGCCTCAGCATCGAAACCATTAAATGGCGAAGCAGCAGCGGAAGTGTAGGCACCCAAGTTAGGGAAGTATAACCAGTCACCAACAGTAACGTCATGGGACAAGAAAGTGTTGGCTGCAATGCAGTCCAATCCATCACAAGTAGGACCCCAGATGGAAACATTGTGCTTGTCATTGGCAAGCTTCTTATCATACACAAACACACCATGATGTGTCAAGACATGAGCAACTGGAGTCTGATGGTCAAATAAGATACAGTTCATATTGCCATAAACACCATCATTGACGTAAATCATGTTTGGAGAGGAGGAGGAACTGTGGTGGTCCAACACACCGCCGCTGCTGACACCACCACCTCTCTTGGCAATAATGTGCGTAGACAACGTGAAAGCATTGGCAACAAAGTAACGACCTGGCTCGGCAATAATGTTGATGCCATGGCTGGTTTCAAAAGGAAAGTATTCATCCAACGCCCAGCTCAAGGCTTGAGAACTGGCCTCAAATGATTCATATGAGAATCCACCACCAACATCCAAGGTCTCCATCTTGAAGCCAAGCGATTCACCAGTGTCAAAGACATCACGCGCATCCTTGACAGCCTTGATCACCGAGCTGTTGTCGTTGGCACCAGAACCAACGTGGAAGGAAACACCGGTCACGGACAGGCCCAAGTCCTTAGCCAGTTGCAACAGTGTTGCAACAGTGTCGAGGGGAGCACCAAACTTGGTGCTCAATCTGCACTGGGCACTCTCATCATCAGTGATAATTCTCAACAACAGCTTACAGCTTGGGTGGAACTTTGCAATCTTGTATAGCTCATCAGCATTGTCAAAGGTGGTCATATTGACATCATTCTTTTTAGCAAATCTCAAGAAGGAACCAACCTTACACGGGTTAGCATAGACAATTCTGGAAGGGTCAACCCCAAGAGACAGAACCAAATCAATTTCGCCCTTGGAGGCACAGTCAAAGTTACAACCCAACTTGGCAAGGGTCTTCAAAACCTCTGGGTTTGGATTGCACTTGACAGCATAGAACGGATGAACTCTTGGTAGGCTTCTGCACCAGATCTTGTACAATCTCTCAACTTTACCCAGGTCACAGACAAAGAAGGAATTCTCCTCGCCCGGTTCACAGGATTCAGAATTAATGGAGCTAACCTTGGAGGCTAGAGCTTCAGAAAGCATTTGCTCGGCTCTTTCGGTCTCCAACTCAACAACTTGACTGCCGTCAACATCATGAGAGATGGACAACGAGTGCAAGGACTCAGGATTGAAGGAGAGCCTTCTATGAGGAAGGACAGAAAAGATTGGCTCGGAGGAGGAGCCGGCAGAATCAACTCTGTCCACAGAATGGGCAGGTTTAGTGATAGTAGTGGTAATAGACATTCTCGATGCAGCTAGTGAGATTGCTTGCTTGCTTGCGATTGGAGTCTGGGTTCTAACAACAGAACGCAACATTTAAAAACAAGAACAGATAGTGGGGTGGTGGTGGTTGGGAACAGGCGCCTGTGAGTTGAGAGTCACAGGGTTTAGCTTAACAGACGGTCAAGCGGCAGCTCACGTAGAACAAACAGGACAGTATAACCAATTTAATTGGAAGCTGGAAACTATCGGAGTAGATAGTTATTAATAAGTGGGAAAAAAGGGGGTAAGTATAGTCTAACTCTTCGTCGAATTTTGGCCTAGTCGATACAGCTGTCAGTATAATCTATCTGTGGACTATACTCTTCTGTACCTGCTGATAATGAGTAAAAACAAAAGATGGTGGGTAACTAAACTACTGTTGTACCTTGTTGTTTGTTTATTGAAAGAAAAACGAAAAAAAAAAGTTTGAAAAGCAAAAACCACCAGAAAAATAAAATAAAAAAAGACCTACAGAACTCTTTTGTGTAAAAAGGCGTAACGTTCATCAAACAAAAACAAAAAACAAAAATTCTTTCCTGGTATCTTTTCTAACTCGAGCTCTCCGTTCAATGCTCTCCGTTCAGCTCAGCTCAACTGGCTGACTTCTCCTTCACCTCAACTTCACCGCCACAGTCCAGACAGCTGTATCCAACAGAAGTGGTGCCCTGTGTATTCATCACGTCTACTTTTCCACGCTGCTTCATAGCCGCCCACTCTCCTTTAGCAGGGATCCTTCTGCAAGTATCAATGGTGCATCTAGCACCGGTCTTTTTGTAGCGGAGTCCACACGAGTTGCACAACTGGCCAGCAGTTGTGGACCATGATGGTCTCCAGCACGGCGACTGGTCTGAGCCGCAAGAGATGCAGCGGCGCTTGTTCATGTTGTGGTGGTGGATGGTGTAAGTGTGATTTGGACCCTTGTGGTTCTGTGTGTGAATGAATGCATCTGACTTGAGCAGGATGGGCGGCGTATCAGTGGCTGGTTTGGTGGTGGTGGGTACCGCCGTTTTCGTCAAGGATGACCCTTTATGTTTCCAAGAGGGTTGAATTGGAGAGGACAATGGGGACGACTTCTTAGGGCGATGTATTATTGGAGATGTGGGCTGTTGTTGTTGTGCAGTGGTGCTGGTACTGGTACTGGTGCTCTGATGATAGGTGTAATTTTGTGACGGCTGGGTGGTAGGGGTTGTGGTGATGATATTCTGCTGCTGCTGTTGCTGTGGTTGGAGATTGATGTGGCTTAGCGTGGGCGTCTGAGGTATTGGTGGAGACAAGGTGTGGTTCCATTGCTTTAAACCCCCATATGACTCATCGTCGTCGTCAGAGTGAGATTCGACAACAACTGCCTGTTGTTGCTGCTGCTGCTGCTGCTGCTGCTGCTTGTTGTTATTGTTGAAGATATAGTTGTTGTTTCTGGAGTATGGAGACATCATCTTTTTACTGATTCTTGAGTTGAAGGAAGGCTTCTTGGAGTACTGCTGATCCAACTTTTCTTTGAGTTCATTCAACAGTATGGCATCATTGAGCAGATCAAAGCCTGGCTTATCAAATCTAAGAACATTCTTCAAGTTGTTGAATTTCTCTGGAAAGTTCTTCTCTATCCAGAACTCCAGGTTCATTCTCCAGTCGTCATCGTTTACACATGTATCTGGATAATCTAGAGAGTGATTGCTGTTGCCATATCTGGTGTTCTGGCTCAAGTACTTCAAAGCAGGAGATGGGGAAGAGGCAGCGGCATTGATCTCTGAAGTGATGTGGTGGATCGATGGAAGCTTGGTGATGATCGCCTTTGAAGAACTAGTGCAAAGAGATAGGGTTGGTGTCAAGGGGGTAGGCAGGGAAAATGCTGTTGTTACCGGAGGGGATGATAGAGGAGCTCCGAGTTGTGCACTTGTGCTCAAAACAGATGGCTGTGGGGTGGAAAGAGACAGTGACTTGCTTCTAAAGGTGGCCATAAGTGGCGGAGAAGGTGGAGCGGTTCTTGACTTCTTGTTAGCCAGCATATCTTCGGCGGCCTCCCGGAATCTCTTCTTATGGCCAAAATTGACAGGGACTGGGTCAGAGGATGACGCAGAGTGCGTGAAGGGGTGGTGGTTGGCTGAAGATTGCATATTGAGGGAAATGACGCTCATAATCAAACTCGATGGGGGGCGTATATTGGTCTGGTTTTTTATCTCTGGGAACTGGAGTAACCAAAGTGTAAAAATTTTGAGAGACCAACTTTTTTTTTATAAATCAGATCTGGGTATATTCCCGGGGCGGTGGTTGCTGCTTCTGGTGCTGTTGGGAACTTTAAATTCTTCTTGTGAGATGAAGGTCACTGGTGATTGTGAACTGCAAGAGTATGGCGTCTGAAGTGTGTGCACTGCAGGCTTTCTATTTGTGTTTGTACTCGGTGATGTGATTGATTGAACAGACAAGGCCGCTCTCGCTCTCGCTATCTTTTTTTTTGTTTTAGTGGCAAAAAAAAGTTGAATTGATTTTGGGGGTTTTGGCTGCGGGATTCAAATTCCAAAAAAAAAGTTGCTTGCGTCAGACAGAATTAATTTTCTCTTTTCGTTTTTTTTTCCTTCCCAATAGAGCGACAGGTATTAACTGGATTGGGGGAAGCGATTGATCGGTGTGTGTGTTGTTGGAAGCGAAAGGAAGAAGGAACTGGCCAATAAATATATTTATTGTGCAACAAAAGCAGCGGAAACTGGAGTTTGCTGGATCAAAAAGAGAGGAAGGGAGAAGTTGGGGGCCAGGGGAGGAAACTAGAAACGATACCGAAATTGAGGCCATACGACTTTATATATATATATATATATTTGATCCAAAAGCAGGGGGGCACACCTGAGATTGCTGGATGGACATCTCCACAACCAGCCATCACTGACTATTCCAAAAGGGTATAGATCAATGATTCAACTACTGCATGATTCCGCTTGTCTCAGATCAGGGATCCCAGCATTTTTTGCTGGCTGTGGTTCTTCATCATCTTCTTCTTCTTCTTTCTTCTTCTTTTTTTTTTTGACACCTTTTCCCAACGATCTGGCACAAATTATGCGAGATTTGGAAATTTGCAAGCCGCCGCGGCTTTTTTCTTTTTTTGTCGCAGATTTCGTTCCCAATCGGGAAATCTAATTGGGATCAGGAAATTGGAGCTTGCAGTTACTCTTTTAGGACTATTTCCTAATTAGGAACAACTAGTTGGGAAGAAGATTTATTCATTTGGATTAATTATTATGTAATGTGATGTGATGTTGCAGTATTAAATTAAATAGTGCGGGTGGACACACGGTTAGTCTTCACATGAGTACGCACTTCTCGTCGTCATCTTCTGCTGAAGAAGTTCTCTTTCTCAGTCTTCTTCTCCCTAGTTTAGATGATGGGGGTGCTGGAGCTAGTGCTGCTGGTGTCGCTGATGATGTAGGGGGAGCTATTTGAAAAGACGGTTTTCTGGCGACAGCCTGAGGGATACTCTTTATTGTGGAGGAGCCCGTAGTCATTCTTGTGCTGTCAAACATAGAGGATGCTTGTGTAGAACTGGAGCTGCTGTTGGCTGTCGAGGATCTTGACAGTCCGACAAAGTCAAACTCTTGGTTGATCTTGTCGTTTCTCAAAACAGGATCAACACCAAACTGAAGGATTGAGTTGGCAAGGTAAGTGTACAGTCTAGCCCAACACCTCTCCAATTCTAATGTGAAATCCGCACCGTACCTATCCTTGAAAGTCTTCAACAATGCCACGCCCATCAACTCAAAATGCGGTGGCTCAATCCCCAAGATCCTGGCATGTCTCTTGCCGAGGTTTCTCAGATAGTCATCGAGCCTCTCCAGGGACTCAAGGTTGTGAATTGCGGAGGAAAGCACTCCTGTGAAGGAAACGGCTTGGTGCTTTATAGAAGGAAACATCTTCTCCAGGTTGTTATCCATCGCGAGCAGGTTGGAGTAGAATTGGATGCAGAACAAAGACGAGGCAATAGAGTTCGTGTTGGAGTTCGGGTTGCTCTGCCTCTGGTTAGATCTGCTGCTCGTATCGTCGCTGATCAAGTCGAACCATGTTTTTCTGACCAAGGCGATTTCGTTTGCGGTGAAGTTAAGAACAAGTTTATAGTCGTGGTGGTGTGGATCAAGGTGGACATCTGACGAGAAAGAGTGCTCAGTGTCAGTTCTCTGAAGCTCAAGCTGGTGTGGCACTGCTGGAAGCGTTGGGCGGTAAAGCGTGGTCCTCGCCGTCGTCGTTTGAGACGAGACTACGCCACGGGCAGACATCGTGTAGCTGTTGACAGTGATGAACTCCGCCGGCTGTGTCTCTGCCATCGCTTTCTTCTTCTTCTTCTTCTCCCAATTAGTCACACAGAAGAAGACAAAGAGGGAAAAAATACAAAAGGAGGCGAAATCGTTCTTGTTAAAAAGATTCTGGATCCAAACATCGTTTCATAACTTTGACCTGCCGCCCTATGCAGCTGATCACTTCTGGTCAACGCAGGAACTAATGAGCAATCAACTTTTACCGTCGCGACCGCCGCCGGCCGTTAAAATCTAAAAATCATTACCGGGGTGACCTAAATACCCAAAGCCTATGAAACATGAGATGGATGTGGTGTAAGGGGTATTTGAGCTTTGCCTGGCTTACAGCCATACCACTGTGGAGCTCACATGCTTGTTATCCTTCTCGCAGGGAAATGCATAGCGGTGCATGGCTGTGAGTTTGAATGGCGGATTCCCATTGGCTGCTGGCTGTTTGTGTCTAGGTCCAAAAAAAACTTAAGACTCCTTTTAAACTACCCAGTCCGTAAAGTCACGTGTGGATGAATGCATGGATTGAAAGGACTAGGCGCTAATAGTCTGGACTCAATAGTTTGGATTCTGATATACTGTACGCACTAAGAAAACCACAATCAAGCCCGTCGTTATGATTGTCCTCGGGTCCGGTTATGTGTATGCGGCGGCCTTCCAGATGTTATCTCGTAAAACATCATCAATGTTTCACTATTCAGATGCAAGGCAGAACCGACCTACATCACTTTTTTTCTCCCCCAGTGGCTGTCTATCTATACCGAGTTATACTATACAACAATCTCATCGTCACAAAGATAAACCCACGAACTGCCACATATACACGATCTCGCATATGCCATGGTCCAATGTCCAATACTCACTGTTCCCAATCCACTCAGCATATTGAACGACTCGCTAGGTGGCAATCCAGATGTCAAATACTCACACCTGACACACTTTAAGAGCTTCTCCTTCTGAACAAGAACATTCTTGGTCACACCATCGACTAGGGTTTGATTGATATCGACAGTTCGTGGGATCTTGTCTCCATGTTTCAACACAATGCTTTGTGGTGATGATGATAATAGTAGCTCATTGGCCTTTACTTGGAAACCAAGCCAGGTTGTATCGTGAAAGAACAGCCGTGACAAGTTCATATGCATAAAGCGTTCCTGAAACTTTGATAAAAGGTGTGGCACTTTTCCTTGGTAAGCGTCAGGAATACTGTTGGTGAGAATGAGTCTCTGCTCAATAAATGTACTGCTCTCTTTCCCAGCAGAAGAAGAGTTGACAAGTGCTGCATCAATATCATTCAGAAAATTTTCATAAACTTCAAGATCCACAAGTTGCAACAGGATCCTAAATCTCTCAAAGGACACACCAAACATCTCCCGTGACAGTGCAATGTGCATTTTGCTCATACGATACTGCTCCTCTGTTTGACGGAACATGGCATCGATCCTTTTCAATGCAGCAATGGAGTAATTGATCAAGGTTCTGGGTACCTTAGCCATCAAAGTCGCCAACACAATGCTCTTATGCTGTGGATTCACTGTAAGATTTATCAGCTCCTGTATGGTAAAGATCAAAAACTCGACAAACCAACTAACGGCACCAATTATGCTCAATAAGCCCTCACTTCGATGCACTCCATCGGTTAAGCTCTCATGGTTCCCCTTCTTGGCAATTCTCTGCTGCTGATGGAACATGGACCTTGTCTGCATCATCACTCTAAAAGCCACCTGTCTGACATTGAGTGCAGACATCGCGATGGAAGACTGTTCATTGGTGGATGCAAGTTTACCCAGCGAGTACTGGAATGATAGCAGACGTTGTGATGGTGGGTTGATGAACACCTTCTCAATCTGTTCCTTTTCCACGTTCAAGTCAAATTTAATGCTGCTATAGAGTTCTTCAAGAATCTTCACAATGATCGATTCCCTAACAGAAACATCCGATATTTGTACAAGCAGGCCTTGAATAGCAGCTGTCAGTTCATCGGCACAGGAATTATTGAAGCATCCAGTGGCAAATAGATGTGCTGTCGCTGCTGCAAGTGCTGACACGTTATTATCCTGCACCAACCATGATCCCACGTCGCCGTCAATGGATGATGACTTGATAACAGCTGGTTGGTAGGTGAGTGCGCCATTCTTCAATGAGACAAACCCAGTCATGCAAGGTGAAAACGCCACGGTCTCTGGAGGAGGGTGAGTAGGTTTTGCAAAATGGAACCCAACATCAAACAGTGTTGAAATTGATGAATCCTGTTGTGTTTGCAATTTTAACGATTTCCTGTTCCGTAATTGAATTTCACCTTCCTCAGTTATGAATACCAACAAGAAGTCAAAGTTGTGTGCAGTAATCTTGGTAATTCTTTCAGGAACAACAACTTCAGAAAGAAACTTCAAGTTGGGGTAGCCATCAACTGATACGTCTTCATTTCTCAATCGAAGATTGTCAAAAGTCTGCGACACTTCAAACCTTTGAACCAAGGTTTTGTCTCCTCCTCCTCTCGTGTTATCACCAACTGCAGCTCCTCCGGTGAGGAAAAAACTCAAAATGATACTGAGATCAGTCTCTTTGGAAAAATTGGTTGAAATCACCTCAAGTGATGCAAACTCCAAGATCGTTGAGTCTTTGCCGATTCTGTTAACACTCTCAGTAATCAACTTTTCAACCTTGATGTCCACTTTCGAATCCTTTATAGATCCCCAGTCCAAACTCACTTGGTAAACCTTCAAGTAATGGTTAAAGGAGCTGTAAGTCGCGACAATGACACTCCCATCATAGTTGAATCCTATACTTGCATCATCGAAAAAGCACTCTCCTAGTGGTTCCAAAGAACAGCTCACTTTCCTGTATTCGACACCAGGTGCAACTGTCTGGTAGTAAAAGTTCAAAACACCATTTCTTCTTATCGAAAAGCACGCAGACTTGTTTTGCTCAGGGTGGAAAGCACCGTACGTTTTATACTGGCTCACACCATAGCTGTACACACCATTGCTTCCCTTCACGGCCGGGTGGCTGTAGATCACAGGCTTCTGTAAATTGAGCCATTTGAAAGCCAGAACCTCAGTCATGAAATCACTCACATGAGCCAGCTTCAAGTTCTTGGGCGTAGTTGAATTGTGAGCTTGAGGCTGCTCAGAAGTGATATCGTCCTGGTAAAAGAATTCAATGTCCTCAAAGCAAGACACCTGGTGGCCATTATTGCCCATCTTCATAACACCAGTGCCCAGGATGAAGAGGTTACCAACCTCGTCAACGACAGCCAGCTCGACTCCTGATGTGGACCATTGAATCAACTTCAACTCACTGAGTTTTGACACTGGGCTAGGTTTGATCTGGTAAGTCCGCTTGGGTGAGAGCCGCCATGATGTGCCCTTGATGGCCTGGAGTTTCGTTATGGAGAGGTTTCCCGTGCTTGAAAGGTCAGAGTAGGCGACAAAGCCATTCCTTGACCAACTGACTTTACTGAACGCACTGTTAGCTGTGTCTACTACTGGAAATTTGGGAAACAAACTGTACTTACTTTGCAGATCTCCGTTCTGCAGACGCTGAGTTCATATTAGGAGGCGTTTCCGTTTTTGTGTAAAATTCACACATTTTGTTTTGTGTGTTTTTGTGTTTTTGTTTTCTTGTTTTTGTTTTGCAATTCGCGAATTTAAGAAGATTAAGTACCCACACTCACCCGTAAACCAACGGGCTTACCAACAGAGAGAGCTAGCGTCAGAGAAATAAACTGAACTGAACATGTCCATAACGAAATATCTACACTTATTACAAAAAAAAACCATTTCATTAAATAAAACTATGTTCAACGTTAAATAATTCTATATGTCATCACAGATATCCAAAACAACAACCAAAAAGCCCCTTAACACCTTTTATTCTCTTCTCTTCTCTGATTGACTAGATTAGAAGACATCACCGTGCTCAAACATGGCATCAGCAACCTTGACGAAACCAGCCAAGTTGGCACCTTGGACCAAGGATGGCAAAGCCTCCTTGTTGGACTCCTTACCGTACAACTCAGCGTACTTTAGAGACTCGTTAAACAAGGTGATCATTCTGGTCTTCAACTCAGTGTCAACTTGCTCAGCAGTCCATTGGATTCTTTGAGAGTTTTGTGCCATTTCCAAAGCGGAAACCAAGACACCACCAGCGTTGGAAGCCTTACCAGGACCGTACCAGACAGCTGGGGCATCAGCAGACTTGGTGGCTTGACGCTCACCTTCGAAAACGTCAATAGCCTCTTGGGTGGAACCCATGTTGGAACCCTCGGCAACAAACTTGACGCCAGCAGCAACAAGAGCCTTGGCCTCCTCACCAGAGATTTCGTTTTGGGTGGCAGATGGCAAAGCGACATCAACTTGGCCAACGTGGACCCATGGTCTGGCACCGGCAATGTACTTGACAGAGTTCTCACTGGAGAAGGACTTGGCCTCACCGATAACTTCAGAAAGGGACTTGAACTTCAACTTGGCAGCTTGAATGTCAAACACTTGCTCTGGGGTGATACCAGTCTCAGAAATGATGGAACCTTGAGAGTCAGATAGGGAGACAACGGTACCACCTAGCTCAATAACCTTCAAGGCAGCGTATTGGGCAACGTTACCAGAACCGGAGATGGCAACTCTCTTACCAGAAAAGTCCTCCTTACCCTTGGTAGCAAACTTGATTTGTTGCTCAGTGTAGTAAACCAAACCGAAACCAGTGGCTTCTGGTCTAATCAAAGAACCACCCCAAGACAAACCCTTACCAGTAAGGACACCCTCCCAGGAGTTTCTGTATAGCTTGTAGGCACCAAACAAGTAACCAACCTCTCTGGCACCAGTACCAATGTCACCAGCTGGGACATCAGTGTCTTGACCAATGTGTCTGGACAACTCTCTCATGAAGGAGTAGCAGAATCTTCTAATCTCAGAGTCAGAGCGACCCTTTGGGTTGAAGTCAGAACCACCCTTACCACCACCAATGTTCAAACCGGTCAAGGCGTTCTTGAAGATCTGCTCAAAACCCAAAAACTTCAAGATGGACAAGTTGACAGATGGGTGCAATCTCAAACCACCCTTGTATGGACCCAAGGCGGAGTTGAATTGGACTCTGTAACCTCTGTTGCATTCAAGCTCACCTTGGTCATTCTCCCAGGTGACTCTGAACTGGATGATTCTCTCTGGAATACCAATAACCTTCAAAACCTTTTCGTACTTTGGCTCTTTTTCAAAAAGGGCAGAGGACTTCAAAGTTGAGACAACTTCGTTGTAGGCTTGTTCGAATTCTGGCTCAGATGGTTGGACCATTGTTATTGTTAATGATTAGTGTATATATGTGTGATACAAAGAAAGGGAAAAAAAAACCGACAAAAACACATCAATGGCGGTCTTTTTATAATCTTTTCTTCTATACGGTCTCGAGGGTCATCAGCACAGCCGTTGATTGGCCAGAGATTAAAAGAAGAAAAAAGGAAAGAAAAAAAAAGAAAAAAAAAGTCTATAGTCTATTATGTTGCGCGTACCGATCTGACTTTTGTGCTGACATAAACAACAAAAAGGCCCGGGTAATAAGAAAGAAACAAAAAGACGAAGCACGCATAGATTTTTACTCTGAGAGATGCTGGTGTCTGGAGGGTAGTGAGAATATTAAGATATATAGAATTACATCTTGTATCCAATGGTTTTGTGTGTGCTGTGTGGTGGTGCGACCTGGCTTCACCATCAAAAAGCAGTTTGCGGCGGAGGAGGGGTGAGGAGAGGAGACAAGGAAAAAAAAAAAAAAGAAAGTCCGCACGCCGAAATTTGACCAACTGGCCAATCACGGCTGATTTTGTCGTCAGATAAAAGAAGGAGAGAGGGAAACAAAACAAAATCTGGGTGGTTTTTTTTGCGTCATGACGTGAGGAGACAGAACGCTGTTTCAAAAAGTTTGAATCCGTGGGTACCTTGGAGGGAGTGCTTCTTTCAGCTCATTAATGGCCTTTATTGGTCCCACCCGCTGGCTGCAAGGTATTGGCCACTAACACCATGTATTCAGTGCAACAAAATTTACTGGAGAACCACTTTGCAGTCTCGTACCCGTCCGTCGTACCTCGAGGCTTAGACTGGCATTATTGTATATACATACATTACATACTTCAAAGCTATGGACCTTCCAAACTCACGTGATCAGATTCCAACCAACAAAGGGTGGCGACGGGCGGGGGAAAGATTTTCGCTAGGGTCGCCGATTCTCGCAGTTTCTTATCTTCACAGCACCGTACCTTGATTGGTTCTATCATCGGCTGCCAACCAATCGCTTAATTACACGCGACTATACTGAGAGTTCGCAGCGGACGATCTACATATTGTAACTCTGTTGTTCTCCAACATTGAGCTGCTGCTTGCTGCCTACTTGCTGGGCGCCGGGCGCCGGGCGGACCAGGAGGTTCCCAGACTTTCTTTTTGTATCGGAAAAACCTCCTCGAAAGAAAATTACTTTTTCCGGATCATTTCTTATTATTATGTGGCTGGTGTTCAGCCACATCCCAAATAAGCAGCAACAACATGTAAATGTTGCCCAAGCTGGTCAAACATTAACGATTAGTTTTAAAGGCATATTCGAGATTGGATGTGTAACTAGTTTTGCAGTATATATATGCTTGCTTGCAGAATGTGTGTAACCACAATTGAGCATCGGTTGCAGGTCTCCTCTACTTGATCTGTAAGATTTATATGATTAATCTGAGCAGCGAGATATACATATATATATATATATATGTGTGTGTATGAATCGAGGAAGGATGTGGATGTCCATTTTGGGAAAAGACTGGAGAAGATACCCCAGTCCATCGTCATATCATATCGACAATTACCGTTTGATTCGAATTTCAATCGAGTGAACGTTGATAGACAGGCTAAGGCAATAAATGCCAAGTTTCCCCGATAAGGTGCCTAGAATCCGGAAGGGCCACCAACCGTTATTTTTGCCCTAGAAAAGCATGAAGGATTTGCGAAATACGGGTGTCACAAGTTTGTGACAACACCGGATAGAGAGATCTGACTATTGATGTGCTTTGTGATTCAAGATTCGACTTGTAGACTAGTTTCCACTAACCATAGGACCCCCTCATAAGCATATTTGATTGAGAATTATCTTATCTGTCTCAGCCTTGTAGATCTATACAGCAGCCTCTCGCTTTGACCTGATTCCCCCAGCTTCCAGCTACTTTCAGCTTAATTGCAACACAGATACGATGGTACATCTGTACAAAAATAACTCGTAGGTACACTTCAGAGCCTGGACACAGGTGCCAGTCGTAGTGGTGGTGGGTTTCGAACCGATGTTATCTTTCAATCTTTTGTGTCACTTTTTAATTTTTAATTTTTTTTTTTTTTTGCCTAATCGGGGTCTACTATGCAATCTTATTCAAACTCTTATCTAAAAGGACCGGTCCAGAACCTCGTTGAACGACCGCATGGGTGCTTTTCTTCGCTGTTGGATAACCCATGGGGCCATGAGGGTGTGTGTGCTTTAGGTTGGTGATATCTTCAGTTCACCTCAGTTCAGGTCGTCGATTGACTGATGTGTGCCACCGGGGGTGTATAAAAGAAGGCTTGAGGCCTCCCATAATTCACTGTCAGTTCGCCAGTCAAACAAGTTCAGTATACTAAAACAAAATCGATTATAAATGCCAGTCGCCGTTGCTACCAGACGCCCATCTAACCCAGTTCCCGAGTTCCTCAAGGTTATTCCTTCAATTACTGAGGAGGTCATCAACAATGGAGCCTCCAAAATCGTCCCTGAAAACATCATTGAAGAAGAGTTTTCTCCTCTTGCTGATGTGATGTTGAAAGACCTCGGTATCACCAATCCAGAGTCCATCGTCTTCAACCCACAGAAGCACATTGCTTTCCAAAACGGAGATTTTGAGAAGACCAAAAGACTCACCTTGAGCGATCTTCACGTCACCGAGCCACATCAAACTCCAATCACGGATATTGGTGTCTCTGACCCATTTCCTCTATTCACTGAAGAGGCCATTGCCATCATGAGATGGGAATTGCTGCGCAAGGAGACCATCCAACACGGTGGCCGTTATGCTGATAATGCCAAATCTGATGACAGCATTAATGTCTACGTTCGTGGTCACTGCAAGACCCACACTCCCTTTACCTACACGGCATGGACTTGTCCAGAAACCATGGAAATCATTAGCAAGATGGCAGGTGTAGAGCTGGTGAACATGATGGATTACGAAGTGGGTCATGCTAATGTCACTTTGAAGCCACAGAACATTGGCAAGAAGGCCACAACCAGTGCCAGTTCTCTTCCAGCAGTTGATACCGACACTGCTAAGGGGTCGGGTAACTCCTCTAATGTGGAGCTGATGGATCCAGCCGACATCAAGGGTGCTGTGACCTGGCACTACGACTCTCCGCAGATGGTCTGTGTCTTGATGATGAGTGACACTACCAACATGGTTGGTGGTGAGACTGCTTTACAAATGGGTAACGGTAAGATCGCCAAAGTGGCTGGTCCAAAGCTTGGATATGCCGCAGTTTTGCAAGGTCGCATCCTCAAACACATTGCCACAGAACCATCTGGAAACTTCACTGAGAGAATCACCTGTGTAGGTAGTTACAGACCAAAGGACCCGATGCAGGAGAATTGCTTCATCACCACTATCAGACCAACCAACATGTCTGGGTCTCGTTACAACGACTTCTACAAGGAATATGTGAACTACAGACTCGATGTTCTCAATGAGAGACTCGAAATCTTGAGATCCCAAGTCAACAAATCCATTGAAAATGGCGAATGCTTTGATCAATTGAAAACCATCGAGTTCTTGCAAAAGAATGTTATTGAATATGTTGAGCACAGTTACCAGGAATTTGAATCAGTCGAAGATGGAATTGTACCAAGACCTGTTTCTTTCAACCAGATCAAGTCCAGATGGGATTGAAAAGCCACTTTTTGTATGTTTTCGATTGGAGTAATTGTTTTTATTGTTTGTTTGTTTGTTTGTTTGTTTATTAGTTTTGTTTATTAATATGTTTGTTTATATGATAACTGGTAGTCATTATCCACCTCATAATATTTTGTATAGTCTCTAGTAGCTGAAAGTATCCAAACAATTGTTTCATTGTTTCAACAAAGGCGCCAGTGGTTTAGCGGTAAAATTCAAAGTTGCCATCTTTGAGCCCCCGGTTCGACTCCGGGCTGGCGCATTAACAACAACAATTATTTTTTTTATTATTTGGCATTGCATGTAATTCTTAAAACCGTCGGAAGTCCCATCTGTCATTACAAATTGCGATTGATTATTTATTTGTCTACTCAATTGAATACATAGATTCAAATGGGTGGTGAGTGGGTTTGATCCATAATTTATATTATACTTACAGTTATTCAGGTATAGACAATTCTATGACCACAACAAGGTAAAGATTTTCCAGCCTCTAACCTTTGGTGCTGGGGGCTCTGGATGGTCAGCTACATCCTTGAACAATGAGGCTAGGTCAACCTCCTCAGGTCTCAAGTATCTTGTCTTCTTGAAGAACTTCCAGAAGAAGTACAACCCCCAGGAAAGTGGAATGATGAAGTATGAACTGAAGAAAGACGCTATTTCGAACTGGCCATGGACAAAGTTGGTGAATCCACCAGTCAACAACA
This sequence comes from Barnettozyma hawaiiensis, assembly GCA_003706665.2. Classification (NCBI taxonomy): domain Eukaryota; kingdom Fungi; phylum Ascomycota; class Saccharomycetes; order Phaffomycetales; family Phaffomycetaceae; genus Barnettozyma; species Barnettozyma hawaiiensis. The sequence goes on along the minus strand of PPLY02000003.1, from coordinate 140,999 downwards.
GCACCAAAGACGAGACACCTGAAAACCATGCTGCTTGAACACCAATCTTGAATTTGTGTGGGAGCTGTTCTCTGGTGTAACCTTGGGCCTTGAGAGCACGGGACATGTGGATGTGGTTAGCAGAAATCAATATCCAGCCAATTAACAGGTTGGCTGAAGTAAGCGACTGGAACCAATGGAAGACGTTTGCCGAGTTGGTTGACAGGTTCATGTAAGCCAATGGCATGAAAAAGACAACAAAGAATAATCCATTGTATGGGAGACCTCTCTTGTTGGTCTTGAGGAAGAGTTTTGGTGCCTGGCCTTTGACTGCTAAGGCGAACAAGATTCTCGAACCGTTCACAATGGACAAATTAGCTGCAGAGAATGCAGAGGTCAACACTGCAGCATTGATGATTTGAGGAAGAGCCTTGATGCCTGCATTGTTTATCGCCACAACGAACGGGGAGGATTTGGCATTACCTGTATGGTTGGAGATAGCTGGGTCATTGTATGGGACAATCAAGGTTAGACAGAAGATGGTGACGATCATGAGGATGGACACCCTGTAAAAGATTCTCTTACAAGCGGTGAATATGTTGCGTCTCGGATACTTGACCTCAGCAGCGAGAGATGGAACTGACTGGACACCACCATAAGAGTAGACAACACCGGAGAGAACCTTCCAGAAAGCTGCGAATCGGCCCAAGTTCCCAGTGGTAAGATAGGTGTTGAAGCCACCAGGATCTCTCCAGTACTTGAAGCCAATAACTTCACCGTTTGGGCCACCTCCAGAGGTGATTACAATGGACACAATGATCAACCCAACCAACAGCGTAATCTTGATCATCGCAAAGAAGAATTCAACCTCACCGTAGAATCTGATAGACCAAGAGTTCAGGGCAATAATGACAATGATGATGATAGTGATGAATATCCCTTGCGACAGGTCTGTCCAGAAAGAAATAATCACCGCAGCAGCAGAAATCTCTCCGGGCATAATGGCACCCCAAACTGAAATCCAGCCATACGCAAACCCCCAAGCTGGATCAATAAAATGTTCCAAATGACGAACGACAGCTGAGGTAGCAGGCATCAGACATGCGACTTCTGCAACTGCCATTTGATTGAGACCAACAATGAGAGCCACAATAGCATAAGCAATTAAAGTAGAGGCTGGACCAGATGTTGACAGAACACCTCCAGAGGACAGAAAGATACCAGTACCAAAGACGCCAACCAATGCCAGCATTTGCAAATGTCTCTGGTCCAAAGTTTGGGCCAATCTTGCTCTGTCATGGCCAAATATAGAGCTTTCTGAGATCTCTTCAGCTTTGGTATCTGCTACCCCGGCTTCAATGTCAAAGGGCTTGTTATCGTGTATGTCCAAAACAACAACTGAAACATCTTCAGATGAATCTGAGGAGTTGTTCGAATGAATGTCTTTCTTTTTGAAGATATGGACCATTGTTATTTAGAACACACACTAGTATATTCTGAAAAGTAGTTAAAGCGTGGTGTATTTGCATTTCATTTTATACCGATGGTTTAAGCATCAAGTGTGGAGGTTAGGAGGAGGTGTGGCACTGGTGTGTGAAACAGCTGGAGCCTGGATAAAATCTCTATGCCCCATACCAAATTGCTGCTGTGGCTGCTGTGGTTCCTTTCTCTTTCTGTGGGTACTTGAACTTTTGACGACGTTTAACCGGTGCCACATTTTGCCATTGATTCCTGCAATAGCAGCGTTCAGTTCTCCTATAAACCCAAGCTGACCTCATTATAGGAACTGGTGGTACTAATATTGTCCGAGACGAGGCAAATAACCACGCTGCTGTGATATACCATCACTTGAACACAACTGTCGGTTCTCTCATGATAATCACATCATTGACAGCGAAGCAGGCGGTGTCCATTGTTGCAATCAACAATGGACACAGGGCAAAAAACACACTCCTCCTGGCAAAAAGACCAAAAGGGGAAACAGTATCGGTCGGCCATATACAGACAGATTCCCCCATTTTGAGCCATACTCTCGACAGCAACGGACGCTTGTCAGGAGGAAAACAAAAAGACACAGATGAGTGTGAAACTTCTTTCAATGACTATGGATATTGTCCATTCACCACCAGTATTGTTTCATAGCAGAGCACATGAGTACTTTAGAGTGTGTTGGTTAGTTGTGCTGGTTGAGCTGGTTGAGCCACACTTAGCTAACTCCCGTGACAAAAATTACACATAGGGGAGTAGGATTGCGTAAATCAGAGCACTAGCTCTGTTGGCACATCACAAAGTAACAGATCTAAGTCTCATCCAGTAGTAGCTGGTGTGGTGAGAATCACTTAGAAGCTCCCTGTCTAGCCAAAAGGTCAGCAGCTTCGTTTCCGTCAATACCAGAATGACCCTTGACCCATTTAATGTCAAACTTGTGGCCATTAAACACATCGCTATTCCTGGTGTAAAAGTTTTGGATCTTGTCGTAGTTCTTCGTCATATTGTAGAGGGTTTCACCATCTTTCCTAGTCATGAACTCATCTTTGGTCCAGTGCTTCCCGTACTGTGTCATCACATTCTTTGCAGCTTCATTATCACTGGAGATGGTATACTTTGGGAAGGTACCGCAGTGTTCATATTCATCAATCTCTTTGGAGATATTCAGCATAGCCTTGTTTAATGCATGAACCTCTGGGCTGTACGAACCAGTTGCGCCATTGATAGGTTCTGCAACATTCCGTACATCGCCTGGACCATAATACACACCAATCCCAGCATGTCCATTCGGGAAATAGGATCCATCAGTGTAAATGACGCTCTCTGGCATATCTCTTTGCTGCTCAAGAACCTTTTCACTGTTATTGCGGAGGAACATCTCAGCGGCAGCGGCCCTCTCACTAGTGGAGTGAGCCAAATCGGAAGTGGCCTCAGTGAAGCGAGTGGCTGCAGCAAGGTTGTCGAATTTCTTGTATGTGACACCTTGTTTCCCTGAAATGGCTGCCCAGGCAGTGGGCCAATGTCTATAGATCATGGAGGTTCCATCGTTGAAGTTGGTAGCATAATATACCTCCTTTGAAGAGGTCCGGGGTTTTTTAGACGGTGGTTGATAGGAGGAAGAGATCCTGGTCCTCGTCTTGGTAGTGGCCCTGGTAGTGGCCCTCAATGGTTTAACTGTTGTAGCAACAATGGACGGCGTTGAAGTGTTTCCATGAAGGTACGACTGGGCTTCAGATAATGAATTGAACTTCTTGTATTTGGCATTGGCGTATCCAATGACCTGAGACTGGCAAGAGTCCCAATCGTTGAAGATCCCTTTGGATCGTCCATTGGCGACGGCGTAATATCGCTGTTTCGGTGCGATAGACGATGTGGAGATGGATTGGTTGGATAAGAGTGTGGAACAGGATGGAGTAGACTTTTTACCATTCCGGATTGCGTTATAACCTCCTCCTCCTTTTATACCCATTGTAATGAGTCGATGCACTTTGAAACTGGTGGTTTTAATTCTAAAACGTCATGGGCGAAGAGAAAGAAGAGAGATTGGTCTTTTTTGGTTGGTTGAGCTTGTTACCCTGACTTCATGACCGACCGGCCGCTGGCTGGCTGTGGGATGATTAGCAGCTCATCAGTGCAATTGCATCACCACAGGGCCCTGTGTATAGTCACGAAAAGGATCTGGAGCTGTTGAAATTATACTATGGAGCATTAAGTATCACTTTTGCCACTTCCAGAAACTTGAAGCAATTTGTGGGGTGCTATATGGATTTGTATATCTATACGCTCACAGGATGTGAAGCTGTGGATTGAGAGAGAGACTACCAAGGATACTTGAAAAGTACCAGACACCACTACATTGTAGGCATACATCTGTAGGGGCTAATTCATGTAAAACTTCGAAAGATACCTTCCATTTATTAAAAATAATCATGTCCAAGTAATCGTAACCAAATATGGGAAGCAGCACACAGGCCGGGCACACAGGCCGGGCATCCAACTGCTCACTCTTTTACCACACTATATGACTCTTGTGAGAGTCTCTTCCCAGAAGCAATAAAAATAAAATGAAAACACATCAACTAAAGAAGAAGAAGGAAAAAAAAAAAAAAGAAAACACAACAAAGGTAGTACTCAGTAATCTCATTTAAACTATGCCAGTCTGTGGAATGAAAGAAGGATATATAACATACCAGATGTTACATACTCTCTGTCAAATCACCAAACGTGTTCTCACTTGAGTACAAAAAGTACACAAACCCATCTTCGTCCTTGTGTTCCTTGTAAATTGAGCTCAATGAGGCGGCAGTAGGTGGCAATATGTCATCAACAAACATGAAAATAGCCTTCTCAGGAGGAATATTAATTCTCTTCCTAATGACATACACAAACTGACCGACAGTTAAGTCATATGGAACTAGAAACTTTTTCTTATCCATCTCAGGCAAGTTGGACTTCTCAGCACGTTCACAGATTATAGGAATACGGTCATTGAACCGTTCAGCCATCTTCTTGGCTTCAGCCTTTCTCTTTTCTATGGGCGGTGTTAGTAATGGTGTGTAACGTAGCATGGACGCGACAAAGGGGGCACTTACCGAAAGGAAACTCGTCTTTGAATTGGGATCTCATTCTCAATCGTTGTTGATAAGTTGACTGTTAAACAAAGTAAGTTAGTAAGAATGCACAGATTATACTGTGCTGTTGTATTGGGCTGGCCAGCTGGCCAGCTGGCATCCCTTTGCCCCCCTCCACAACAGCACAGTAGCAAACGAAACGATCTGAAAACTCACCTTGAGAAGATTCACAGTCGTCTGTATGTGTGGGTGTGTGTCTGTTCTTAGCGTGTATAAATATTCTTCTACCCAGTATCAAAGCTCGTGAATGGCACTCGACAGCAAATTGTTGGCAGAGTTGTTCTGTTTTGTTTTGTTTTGTACAAAAGCAAAAACCGAATAAAATGACACTTTTTTCTTTTATTTGATAAGAATCTGAATGGGGCTCATAACACATTACGTAATCAATTTGAAAGAGGGGATTTGTAACACATTACGTAATCAATTGGAGGATTTTGCCACGCCGCGCCGAATAGAAAACAAAACAAAAAAAAAGTGGAGGCCACTTTTCTTTCTTTATAGACACTTTTGATTGTTGAACAAATCCCAATGGCCAAAACTCCCCATTTCCATCTCAGACCGGCTAAGAAATTCCTGCAATCCACAGCAAGCTGTGCGACTCAAGCCTCCGTATACGGAGAGTGCATTCTGCAGTCATACACTGATTTGCGTAAGGGTCAGTGCGAAAAGGAGTTTCAACTTTTTAAGCAGTGTGTTTCCAAACATCTCAAATGAGCCGGGCTCAGCTGAGCTGCACGCATCATCATCATCATCATCATTCTCATTATCTATTTATATCTTATTTATTTTTTTAACCATGTCTCATCGAATGGGAACCAATGTTTAGCCTGGCGCTACATTCCACTAAGTAAACTGTTACACGTTTATAGGTATATTCTAATACAAACTGCTGAATTTTATCTAGATTCTCAAGATTCTCAAGTTGAAGATGGTGTCGTTGATGGATTGCTCCTCCGCAGCGACAACCAACTCGTTATCAACTTGTTTAAATGGCTCGAGCTCACCTCTCAAGGTCTTGGACAGCAAGTCCTTGTGGGCCGAAACGACATTCTCAAAGTCAATGGTGTCTTTGATCAACTCATATTGAACAAGGACATCATCCGTAGCCTCCAAACCACCCTTCTTTCTCATTCTTTGGATACGGTTAACCAACTCACGGGCCAAACCTTCAGTCTTCAACTCTGGGTAGATGTTGATATCCAAAATGATCAAAACATCCTGGTCAGTTCTAACCTCTTGGCCATCATTGGTCTTGCTCTCCGGCAAGCCTCTTTGGACAGTCAAGTCACCTTCAACCAAATCAATACCGGCAACTTGGATCTTGCCATTGGTGACATATGATTGAACCTCCTCAGAGGTCAAAGCTGGAAGGGCATCCTTAACCTTCTTAACGTCCTTCTTCAACTTTTTACCCAGCACTGGCCAGTCGGCAACAGCCTTGTACTCAACACCGTACTTCTTTTCGTCACAGGTAATGATCAAGTCTCTGACATTCAACTCTTCAATGATATACTTCTGTAGGGCTTCAATGTCCTTCAAATATTCCTCATCGCCATGAAGAATAACCAACTCCTTCAATGGAGTCTTTAAAGAGATCATCTTCTTCTCACGAATGTTACGGCCCAAGTCAATAACCTTTTGCATACGACACACGGCTGTCTCAATTTTCTCGTCAAACAACTCCTCACGGACAGTTGGGTAGGCCAAGAAGTGAACAGAGTTGGGATCCTCACCGAAAGGCTTTAAATCTTCCTCGCTGAACAATGGTCTGAGTCTTTGGTAAATGGTTTCTGCCAGGAACGGTGTGAATGGAGCCATTGCTCTAACCAAACCGAACAGGGCTTCAGTCAAAGTGTTTAGAGACTTGTGCGTATCCTCTAGAGACACTTCGCCCTTCAAACGACGTCTGTTGAATCTGATGTACCAGTTGGTCAACTCATCAATGAAGTTTAGCAATCTTGGAACAACCGTGTACAGTCTGTACTCCTTCATCTCTTCATGAATGAACTTGACCAACGATTGTAGAGAGGCCAAGATCCATCTGTCCATGACATTGTCAGATTTCAAGGAGGCGTCGTATTTGAATTCAACATTTTCATTCTTCTTCAATAGAGCAATAGAACCCTCTAGGAATTTGGAGGAGTTCCACCATGGCAACAGAACCTTAGAGACAACCTCCTTAACACCTTCTTCCTTGAACTTCAAAGTCTCAGCCTTCAAAACAGGAGAGTTGATCAAGTACAATCTCAAAGCATCAGCACCATACTTGTCCAGCACAATAGTTGGATCTGGATAGTTCTTCAAACGCTTGGACATTTTCTTTCCATCAGCAGCAAGAACGATACCACTGACGATAACGTTCTCATAGGGAGCAGTGTTGAAAAGGTGGGTACCCAGGACGGTAAGTGTGTAGAACCACCCTCTGGTTTGATCCAAACCTTCGGAAATGAAGTCAGCTGGAAATCTAGACTTGAACTTGTCTTGGTTCTCGAATGGGTAGTGTGCAGAGGCATAAGGCATAGAACCCGATTCAAACCAACAATCAAAGACTTCCTCAATTCTTCTCAATTGTCCCTTTCCTTGTTGGGATGGGATGGTGATATCATCAATCTTGTCACGGTGCAAGTCGGTAATGTCATCTCTACCTGATAGTTTCTTCAACTCCTCAACAGAGCCAATACAAACAACCTCTTCAAAATCCTCAGAAACCCACAGCGGGATTGGGGTACCCCAGTATCTGTTTCTGGACACGTTCCAATCACGGGCATTAGCAATCCAGTTGGAGAATCTCTTCTCCTTGATGGTGTTTGGAACCCATCTAGTCTTCTCAACATTGTTCAACATATCTGGAATAATCTCCTTGATACGAACAAACCAGGAAGGGACAGTTCTGTACAGCAATGGAGTGTCAGATCTCCAACAGAAAGGATAACTATGTCTGATTTGGGTGTTCATCAAGATCTTACCTTGTTCAGTCAAGTGCTTGATGATCTTGGAGTCAGCATCCTTAACATAGACACCTTCCCAGTCAGGAACCTCCTTGGTGAACTTACCATCGTCATCAACCGGGTTAGGAGGATATGAATCTTCAGTGATAACACCAGCACTCAGGGTCGCGTTGAAATCCTCCTCACCAAAGGATGGAGCTTGATGGACAATACCAGTACCGGAATCACTGGAAACATAGTCTGCAGCAATGACTCTGAAAGCGGTGGCTTTGAACTCTTCGTAAAAGTAGTCAAACGCAGGCTCATATTTCAAACCAACCAAATCCTTACCAGGAATCTTTTCCACAATCTTGTACTTCTCCGAGGCTGGTTTCTTATAGACAGATTTGATCAAACTTTCCAACAAAATGTAGTATCTGTCAGTCTTCTCATCATAGATCTTAACATACTCCAATTTTTCATTGACAGCCAGGGCAAGGTTAGATGGCAAAGTCCATGGAGTGGTGGTCCAGGCAACAAGCAAAGTCTTTTTGTCGTCCAACAATGGGAAACCAATGGTGACGGCGGGATCAGAAACATCCTTATAGTTCTGCTGGGCCTCAAAGTTGGCCAATGGAGTGGTCAAACCGGTAGAGTATGGCATGACTCTGACACCTCTGTAGACTTGGTTCTTGTCAAAGAGTTGCTTAAAGACCCACCAGACAGACTCCATAAACTCTGGGTACATGGTCTTGTAGTCATTGTCGAAATCAATCCATCTACCCAAACGACCAATGGTCTTTCTCCATTCAGCAGCATAACGCATGACAATAGCACGACACTCAGCATTGTACTTCTCAATACCCATCGCCATAACATCTTGCTTACCAGTGACACCGAGCTTCTTGTCAATCTCATGCTCGATTGGAACACCATGCGTGTCCCAGCCAAAACGTCTTTCGACGTGGTAACCATTCATATTAGCATAACGTGGAACAATATCCTTGATGGTAGAGGCCAGAATGTGACCATAGTGAGGAGTACCTGTGGCAAAGGGAGGACCATCAAAGAAGGCAAACTCTGGCTTGCCCTCAGTGAGTTCTAGCGATCTGTGGAAAGCGTTGATCTCCTCCCAGTGCTCGAGAACCTTTTCTTCCTCACGTGGGAAAGAAAAAGAACCTTGAGTTTCTTCTCCAGACATTGTGATTAAATGCGATCGATAGAGTCTCTTATCTTCCTCTCTTTGCTGGTGTTGAGCTAAAAGTTCCCTGGCGTCTATTTTTTTTTTCATTTTGCTTAAGAAGAGTCATTTGTATTCCGAGGGTAAATTCACCGGAATGAATTACTCAACATCAAAAACATTCATGTCACGTGATTAAAATTACATCATCATCATCAGCTCTTTAGTAAGCAGTTTTATGCCCCTATAACACTTTGGCCTCTCTTTTTAACAAATCATCAACAAGCTGATTGATATGTTCATGAGTCGACCGCCACTGACAACTGTGCTGTTTGATAACTTTCTCAGTGGGTGGGTTGTGGGGATTGATTTGCATTTTTTCAATACGAACTCTGTGCTAAAGGGGATAAAGAATATTCCAGATGGGATTCACGTTGTGCATTTTGCGCCAGATCAGGACAACAGCGTCAGGTCTGGATTCTACTTCAAGGCAAGAGAGCAGGAAGTGGTGATCCTCTCATGGGACAGTGTAAATGAGAAGATGCTGATTGGAGATGAGATTGGAGAATTGAACGTTTCAAAAGAGCTTGGAGAACTGCCAAATTACTATTCTTATATGGTGAACCACCCCAATGGTGGTGATTACGAATGGGAGATTTTGACAAATTTCTTGGATTGGGAGCAACTTGGTTACATTTTACCCGGGAATCATTATATTGACAGTTTGCTCACATCAACAGAGGAGAACAATTTGTTACTAGATGCCTTAGCCAAGAGCGCAGCGAACAGAAACCTGACCAAGGACCCCATTATTAACTCCATCATTGATCAAAGCAGTGAAGAGATCAAGTACTCTCTTATAGATTTGAAAAGATCTTCAATACGGCCTAATAGCTCTCCACAGGAGAAGACTAAGGACTCACTAGACAAATCTTGGTTCCTTGACCATTTGTTGGTCTCGCAGTACAACTCCAGTTCTAAACTTTTTTTAAGTGAGTTTCAACTGTGTTATATTAACATGGTGATATTTGCCAACTATTCAAGTTCTGTACACTGGGTTAAGATCATCAATATACTGCTGTCTTGTCAAAATATTGTGGTGAAAGGGGAGTCTCTCTTCTTCGATTTTCTTGACCTGCTGACGATTCAATTCACTAAACTTCCTGAGGATTATATGGGCCAGTTCATCGAGGAAGAAATGCTGAGGAAGTGTATTTCTGAATTTGAGTACAACATGAAAGAGATGAGTCTACACAAACTGGTCAGACAAGTGATCGCGCTGAAAGCAGTTCTTAGTGAGAGGTTTGGTATTGTAATACAGGGATTAGTTGAGGATGAGGAAGACTTACCTGTGGTGGTGGATGAATCAGAATTGTGAAAAAGTTTCTAAAATAACCCTTTTAACTAAAAGCTGTATATATTCTCCTTCAACTCCCATTCAACTGCACCACCACTGCCACCACTTGGCTCCTCCTTTGTAGGCAAATATATTATCCTTCCACTATCATTATCTAATACAACGGGAAGGTTGCGAAAGGAAGAGTACTTGAAGTTTGCAGGGATCTTTTCAAATAGTGCTTTATCACCTTTCATGAGCGTTCGCACAGTGTAATTCTGTGCCAGTTGTGTTGTGTTTGTGAATCGAAACCAGAGTCTGTTATCGAAAAGAAACCAATCTGTTTGCGAATTGGGAGAGATGGTGATCTTCTGAACGACTGGATTTCGTACATTTTGCCTCTGCACTGTAAGGCGTACATGATCATGCTGATGGACAACATCCCATTGAAGTTGAAGCAATGAGAACGTTCCAACTTTTCCAAGTCTTGGTAAGGATTCAAGAACCTTGTTAAAACTGTAATGATAGTTTTTGGAAGGTGATAGAGGATACAGAATCTTAAACAAGAGTCTAGCAAGAACCAAATCAGAGATTTGTTCAAACTGGGATTTTGTGAGTTGAACTTTGCATTTCAAATCACTCGTGCTGTATATGAGTTTCCTATCCCTTTTCAAGATATCGTGTAATTGACTAACTTTAGATTCAACATCGCTTGTAAACTCTCTCACTTTTTTGAACTCTCTCTTGACGTCACTCTTCAGTTTGGGATTGTCAGTAAGATACTTTCGAATGGTATTTCTGTGGTTAATCTCCTGGAAATTGGTAAAATCCTGGACCCATGTGACGCCGTGATGAAGACAGTGAGAGTATATCTCATTTTTCTCAACATCAAGCATCGGTCTGATGATGTTCAACAGTTGTGGAGATGCAGTCGAAGCGGGTGATTTGGAGACTTCATTCATGCTGGCAAGTCCAAAGATCCCGCTGTTTCCAAATAGTCTCATTATAAAGGTCTCTAGTTGGTCATCCAGATGATGCGCCACCATAATATCTCTAACACCCCTTGAGGAGCTAAGTCGAATCAGGGCATTGTACCGTTCCAGCCTAGCAGCTTCTTCAAATGATTCGGTGTTGGACTTCACAGTTATAGACGCTGAAAGATGATCTTCAACGTTGATCCCAATTTTCTGTAGACTCTGACGGATGATGCTAACCTCTAAAGAGCTAGTGGGCCTCAGATTATGATTGATTGTGATGGGATAGATTCTAGTGTTGCTGCTGCTATTATTGGCGGTAGTAACGTGGTTATGCAACAGCGAAGCAAGGCACATAGAGTCTATACCTCCAGAGAGAGCAATCCCAAGCTTTGTCGGCAGTGTGCCTTTGTAAATACGGTCAAGTGCATTACTAAACTTCGATTGCAGCTGCATTCAAAAGCGCAGAGACTAGAGAGAACAAACCCGACCTGGCTTGCCTTTATACAAGTTTGTTTATTTTGTGTTTTGTTTGTCTCCAAAGTCTTACATAAGCAATGATAGCACAAAAGCAGGATTTTAACAAAAAGGGTTTTTTTTTTTTTTTTTGACACATTGGGTTACGTGATCACCAGCACCAGCACCATCAGCACCACCATCGAAGGGGATTAGGACGTGGAAAGACTCTATTAGTAGCAATATGTATCTGTAAATATCATATCTATACCAACCATTAGCTTTTAGAGCTCGACCGTGGTGTGATTGACAATCCTTTTGTTAATTCCTTTCTATATGTTGCTCCACGTATAGCTGTGACACATTTGACGTTTTGTGGATTATTCTAGTTGGCAGTGTGATTTCAGCGGAGAGGAAGACGCCACGGCTATACAGCAGTCAATATGAGGTGAGAGGGAGAATATCACATTCATCAAATCAACAAGAAGTGTTTGTAGTTGCTGCAGTTGTTGAGATCATCTCGTGATATTCTTTTTTTCCAGCAGTTTCCAGAACTTTCCCCTGCCTTTATAACCGCAACATTCGGGAGAAAGTGCACAAAAAAAAAGGGGGTATTTAAGAAGATCTCCCCGCTGCTCTACTGTTCTATTCATTTGTCTCTTTCTCTCTTTCTTTTCTAAAATCAAAGAAAAACTAAATGTCCAAAGCTATCGGTATTGATTTAGGTACAACCTACTCGTGTGTGGCACACTACACCAATGATCGTGTAGAGATCATTGCGAATGACCAAGGTAATAGAACCACACCTTCGTATGTGGCTTTCACCGACACTGAACGTTTGATTGGTGATGCTGCAAAGAACCAAGCTGCGATGAACCCAAGTAACACTGTCTTTGACGCTAAGCGTTTGATTGGCAGAAAGTTTGATGATCCAGAAGTTACCGCTGATGCCAAACACTTCCCTTTCAAGATTGTCAAGAAGGAGGGTAACAAGCCAGCAATTGAGGTTGAGTTCAAGGGCGAGACCAAGAGCTTTACCCCAGAGGAGATTTCTAGTATGGTGCTTGTCAAGATGAGGGAGACTGCTGAGAGCTACTTGGGTGTGACTGTTAAGGATGCAGTCATCACTGTGCCTGCTTACTTCAATGACTCTCAGAGACAGGCAACAAAGGATGCAGGTCTTATTGCAGGGTTGAACGTTTTGAGAATTATTAATGAGCCAACTGCTGCTGCCATTGCGTACGGTTTGGATAAGACTGGTGCAGGTGAGCACAATGTCTTGATCTTTGACTTGGGTGGTGGTACGTTTGATGTTTCCCTATTGTCTATTGATGATGGTGTCTTTGAAGTCAAGGCCACTGCTGGTGACACCCACTTGGGTGGAGAAGATTTTGATAACAAGTTGGTTGACCACTTGGCAAATGAGTTCAAGAGAAAGAACAAGAAGGACATCACTTCAAACCAGAGATCCTTGAGAAGATTGAGAACTGCCGCTGAGCGTGCTAAGAGAACCCTATCTGCCTCTGCTCAAGCCTCTATCGAAATTGATTCGTTGTATGAAGGTATTGACTTTTACACCTCCATCACAAGAGCTAGATTTGAGGAGTTGTGCGCTGAGTTGTTTAGACAAACAATTGAGCCTGTTGAGAGGGTTTTGAGGGATGCCAAACTTGACAAGTCCCAAGTGCAAGAAATTGTTCTTGTTGGTGGTTCCACCAGAATTCCAAAGGTTCAGAAATTGGTTTCTGAGTACTTCAATGGCAAGGAGCCAAACAGATCTATCAACCCGGATGAAGCCGTTGCGTATGGTGCTGCTGTTCAAGCTGCCATTATCACTGGCGACACTTCCAACACCAAGACCCAAGATTTGCTTTTGCTAGATGTTGCTCCATTGTCTTTGGGTATTGAGACTGCCGGTGGTATCATGACAAAGTTGATTCCAAGAAACACCACCATTCCAGCCAAGAAGTCTGAGACCTTCTCCACATATGCTGACAACCAACCTGGTGTCTTGATTCAAGTCTTTGAAGGTGAAAGAACAAGAACCAGGGACAACAACCTATTGGGTAAGTTTGATTTGTCAGGCATTCCACCAGCGCCAAGAGGGGTTCCACAGATTGAAGTCACTTTTGACATTGACGCCAATGGTATTTTGAATGTCAGTGCCGTTGAGAAGGGTACCGGTAAGTCCAACAAGATCACCATTACCAACGATAAGGGTCGTTTGTCAAAAGAGGATATCGAGAAGATGGTTTCTGAGGCTGAGAAGTTTAAGGCTGAAGATGAACAAGAAGCAGAGCGTGTTGCATCTAAGAATGGCTTGGAGGCATATGCCTACTCGTTGAAGAGCACCATTTCTGAGGATAAATTCAAGGAGAATGTTGGTCCAGAGGACTTTGAGAAACTATCCAAGGAGGTTGAATCGGCTATTGCTTGGATTGACGACTCTCAAGCTGCATCCACAGAGGAGTACAAGGACAAGCAGAAGGAATTGGAGGGTATTGCTAACCCAATCATGACCAAGTTCTACCAAGCTGGTGGTGCTCCTCCTCCAGGTGGTGGTGCCGGTGCTCCAGGTGGGTTCCCTGGCGGCGCGCCAGGCGGTACCAGCGACAGTGGACCAACTGTTGAAGAGGTTGACTAATTTGTCTTTATGATTCTTGTGTTCTTTTTTTTTATTACTTCAATTGTTGGCTTAGTTTATGTTATTTTGGTTTTGAGTGAGAGATAAGGGTTTATATATATAATGCGTACGTACATATAATGGTATATGTTTAGAAAGTAGTAGCCGTAGGTGTGATTTCAATCCAGATACCGAGGAATAGTCGATGAATGAGAATACCTTTTCCAGCATTCATTTCTAGCCCTGTATATGTATTTCGATATACAATTAGTTACCCAGTGTTTGAGGGTGTTATTCAGGTTCTCATATATATTTCTATTTTCAGATGTTACAGGAACTAAAAGGCGGTTTTAGCTCAGATGGGAGAGCGCCAGACTGAAGATCTGGAGGTCCTGTGTTCGATCCACAGAAATCGCATTTGAAAAGTGTTTTTTTTCCAGATTAAAAACAAAACAAAAAAACACAAACAAACAAAACATTTCTCTTCCAGGAACTGATCTTTCGTTCAGCAAAGAAACCATCTCGAGCAGTTCTCTTCTTTTTCACTGAAATTTCACAGATTGGTGATTTCAGATGTCTGTGCTAGGTGATATCAATAGAACACCGCAGAATCTCAGTGCTGACGACTCAGTCGACACTGATATATCAGAACTCCCACTGCTCCATGCGAAAGAGGTTGAGTATGATCCCAAGACACCTCTGTACAGGAAACAGTATCACGAGAGAGGTGTAACTGAGCACAGTCCGTTATCGCCAGTGTCTCTTAGCGGGCATCTGTCAAAAGCTGAAGGACTATCTAGTACACCCACCATGTCAAACCCAAAGGCAACAACAACAACAAACGGCAGTTTCTTGAAACAGTCAATAACGAATAGATTTTTGAGTAGTGATACCAGCACCAGCACCAGCAACACCCAGTCGGGCCTCAGCCCACTTCCAACTACCAAAGTACCAAGTAGCATTCTGAAGAAACCAAAGAATACAATGGGCAAGGAGGTGTCCAAGAAGCTTGTTGATCTAAGACCAGAGTTATCTTCAGCCCTGAACGAAGATGGTGAGCTGAACCCATTAAAAGTGACGACGAAAAAATTGGTACATAGTCCCAAGAAAGAGTACTTTCCGGCAAGGCCACATATTTCTGAGGCAAGGTTTTCTAGTCCATTGACGGATTCGATTAATGGGAAGAAGACAAGGGCTTTTACCAGTCCGTACGTTGCTGTGGCATTGCCAAAGAAATCCAAGAACCAGGTCTCTTCCGAGTGGGAAGACCAGGAAGGAGGAGATAATGATGATGGTGATGATGGAAAGCGAGAGACCAAAGATACTAAACCAAAAAAGAAGAAAGCGTCGTCTTCGTCGTCGTCAAAGGGTTGGTTCAGATTCACTCTGAAAGCTCTTGTTGATCCACAGTTACCTTATGTCCTTTCATTGTATCTCCAACTCCTGTTCAATGTGGCCATTGTATCCATTCTTCTTTACTTCATTTACTCCTTTATATCCACTGTTCGGGCAGATGTTGAGAACAAGGTTGATTCTTATGCAACTGATATCCTACAGGAGATTGCAGTTTGTTCAAGAGAGTATCTCAGAAACAACTGTCAGCCAGATCAGCGTGTTGTTGCATTGGAGCCGGCATGCTCTGAGTGGGAAAGATGCATGAACAGGGACCCAACCACTGTGGGCCGTGCTAAGATTGGCGCAGAGACCTTTGCAGAGATCATTAACGGATTCATCAAGCCGATTTCCTGGAAGTCCATGTTTTTCCTACTGCTGATCACCGTGGGTTCCTTGGTACTAACCAACGCTGCCTTTGGTACGTACAGAAACCACGCCCAGCCAATCCATCATCACGAAACAGCAACTTCACAGGCAGCAGCAACTCCTGGAACAGCTGTTATACCACAGACCCCAATGAATGCCTACCATACTCCGCATCAAGGATATGGACAGTTCACCAAGTACTACACTCCGCGAGTCAGCCCAACGAGACATAGAATGAAGAAGCTTAGATGATACCTCCATGACGATATTACCACAGTGTATACACAAGAACTCAGTAAAAGAATTGTCCATTAAAAATTGTCCTTATATATAAAGTAGTATCAAACTTGGGCCCAACGAGCTGATCTCTTTGGAGTCAAGAGACAAACAGGGTCAGAAGAGCTGAATGCACTGAGCCGACTACGAACCCTTGAGGAAGATCTAGAAGAGGACGGCAGCAGTAGTGGTGGTGGTCTCCGTTTTGGTTTTGCTTTGGCCGGTGATACTTTCCCTGAAAGTTCGCCAATGTTCTTCTTCTTCTTGCGATTGATTAAACGGTTGTGATTCTCATCATTGGCAGAAAATGCACTTGTTTTTGAGGAGCAGTACAATAATCCAGATGAAATAGCATCATTGGTTTTGCGTGGTGCTGATGGTGTAGCAAGGGAGGTGGTGGTGGAAGTGCTAGGTGGTGGTGGAAGTCTTGGGCTCTTGAATGGATTGGAAATCGCAACTTCAAGCTCCTCTTCCGCATCACTAGTATCGAAGATCTCAATCACTTCAGGAACTGCCAAAGACTTTTTCGCTACCTGGGTCAGTTGAATAGAAGAAGAAGCGGGCTTGGGGTTGGGTGCTAATGTTGTCGTATGAGTTCGTGGCTGCGAGGTAAACTGTGGCTGTTTTGGTACCAAGAAAGGAAACCCAACCGTTGACTGGCCACCTGTACTTCCACCAGTCCTCCAAGGGAGAGTCGTTAATCTCTGGTCTGCTGGAACCGATTGGAAACCAGAAGGAGGACGTCTCGAGCTATGTGGAGTCAGCAGCATTGCTGGATCGTTTCTTAAATTCCTTGGAGGTAATGGAGTCTTCTTAGCCAAAAGTGGTCTTGGTGTTGGTTTTGCAGAAAGCAGGCATATAGGGTCGTTGGTCAGAGGTTCGTAGGATTCAGAGACTGATGAGGGTAATGATAGTAGCGATGATTGGGATGGCGATGGTGGGGTATTGTAGATTATCGTTGTTGAATAGGGAGACACGCTTCTCATTGCTTCTGATGGTAGTGGTGATGGTCTTTTTGTCGATCCAAGAGCCCTTGTGAGGTTGGATCCAACATTTTTGATTGGGGTTGCGTACTTTTGCGGTGATCTCTTACCAATTTTATAACCTAAAGTTGGCCTAACCAGGCTTGACCTTTGGGGAGGAGAAGTAGAACCCACGAGGTTGATTGGGTCATACAACGGATGTGGAAGATCCTTGGTTATTTGGGAATAGATAGAGTCAATCTCCTCTTCTCGTTTATCATATGGATTGTTGACCTCGATTACTTCCTCCTCATCCTCATCAGAAGAAGAAAAGATGTATTGTGGTTCAATGCCAAAGTCAAAAGTTGACTCGTCTTCCCAACTTGATATCCTCTGAACTTTTGCATCAATGCTTGTGGGTACCACCACCGTTTTCTTGTAGAAATGTTGTTTGGCTGGTGGTCTTCTCGATGGCTTGTAGTAGAGACTTTCAGAACTTTCCTTCTCCTCGATTCTGGATCGCTTCGATTTGGTAGGCTTCAAGTTGATCAAGTTGATCGGGTCAGTGAACGGATCGATGGTATTCTGGTCGTCTTCTTCATCGCTGAATTCCTCCTCATCCCAAACGTTTCTTTCGTGGGTGAGGGATTCCAAGTGACCAGTGTAATCTTCGATATTCATCTCCTCTAGATTGACAATATCACCTTGGTTATCCTCATCGTAGACACTGTACTTATCAATGATGCTCGCCCACATTGTTCTGATCTTCTTTCCGGATTCGACATGGCGAGTATCCAAATTGCCGACGTCAAGCGACTCTTCTCCCAGTCTCTCGTGAAGGATCTTGCGTTTCAGAGTCTGATACTTGTTCTTGAGTTTTCTCTGTTCCTCATCTCGTCCATCTTGGTGGTTGTGCTGTTTCTGATGGGGTATGCTTGATTCTATAGTGTGGCCTCTTGACACAATTGAACATGTATCATCACCATCATAGCTTTCAGTATCTGTGATGGATTGGTTCGTAGAATCAGCCTCTTCACTATCTGATAATACTGATTGACCCATAAAGGACATCCCAAAAAGACTGTACTTCTTACGCCTCTCTGGAGACAATGGCTTGTTCGCATTGGGCCCAACCAACCCATACTTCTTAATGAGCAGCATATTGGTGCCTGTTTTCTTTCTTTCGTTCTGTCTTTGTGTTCTTCCTTGAATCAGCGACTAGTCGCTGTATCTTCTTTGATCAGTTTCAGCAGTCCCCCCCTCCTTTGTCGTTTTGATATTTTCTTCTTCAGTTCAACTTCGTTTAGGTGTTTTTTTTTTGTTTTTTTTGTTTTTTTTTTTTTTTTTTTTTTTTTTTTTTTTTTTTTTTTTTTTTTTTTTTTTTTTTTTTTTTTTTTTTTTTTTTTTTTTTTTTTTTTTTTTTGTTTTTTTGTTTTTTTTTTCCTTGTTTGACGCGTATTTTTTTTCTGTTGATCTTTTCGGGAAAGCTGGGTTACCCTATTTGATTACATAAATGCTTACTATTACATATACATGTTTGATTATATAATCATTTACATACAGATGGTTTTCTCTTCTGTAAAGGCGCTTCTGTGTATGTCGATTCGATGTCGAAGAAGATCTGGTTTCAAGATGGCTACTTGAAGTCGTGTGTGTGTCTCCATTGTTTGAAGTCCTTGGTAACAACGCTCTCCAGCAGATGTGCTGTGGTGGTTTCATCAGCCTGATTGAGAACCATGGACTTCTGCTTCACATCATACTCCAACTCCCAAGCCTTGTTTTCGTCCTCTGGGATAGAATTCACAAGCCATTCGATAACTGCACCGTACCAACTCAAGGAATCCATACAGTTGATCGTGGAGTTTGGATTCATATTGTGTGGATTCGACTTCAAAAGCGTAGGGATCTCCTCACATGTGAACTGCTCCACAGCTTGCAGTACGTTTCTATCATCTCTGTAGCCATAAATGATCTTGTTGATACCAACAAGGTATGTTTGAGCCCAAGTCTTGTACAGTTTGCGTTCGAACCTGATGGAGTCCTTAACATCATTGATCATCTTTGTCGTCTTCAGTTCAACATAGTGGTCCAGTGGGTTGCCATCTTCAGGTTTATAGTCCCATACACAGTCAACTTCAGCACCAATGACAATTTTCGTCTTACCAACACCGGTTCTAACGACAGAAGCATATTGCTCAATGGTATTCACAACTTTTTTCCCTCGTTTATCCAATGCAACACGACTTATTTGAGATAGTGGCTTGGGAATAGTCGCAATGGATTCAAATTTGTAACCGGAGTAAATCATCTTCTGCTCGTGTTCCGATACTCCTGCTGCTGCTGATGATGAGCAGCGATTCTTCAGTTCCTTGTTCTCTTTGATAAAAATGTGGCCATCAAAGTAGACCACATTGAGGTAGATTGGATCCCTGCTGTTGAACGGAAGTGTCAGAAGTTTGGTAAGAATTCCTCTCCATGTTATGATTTGACATTTTATCTTGCTCTGATGCTCCTCCTCGTACTTCTTGATCGAGGACAAAAGACCATCAAAGTCACCATCCTTGGACTCATCGCCCTTCTTGAACTTGCTGAATCCAGCCTCTAGATCTATACCACCGGTCGCACCAATATCAGTGTCAGGGAGAAAGAAGTAGCTTAGGGAAGAGTCATCATTGGCATATTCGCCATCAAACGTACGTGAATATGATGTCAGTTCCTTCGGTTTGCGAATACTGGATATTTGGGACCTGGCAGTTATTGATAACTTCTGTGTTGTGCTGCTCATTTTTGTGCCCTGCTATCTGCTTTTGCTTCTCGGTTTTCCTCTGTTTTCTTTTGTTTGCGTCTTTGTTTGTTTGGTTTCTTTGGTTGGAAAGAATTTTTTTTTGTTGTTGATCTTTCAGTGCTTCGTAACCATCAAGTGAATTGAGCAATAAATAAAATTTACTTTACTTAAAACAACAGCTGTAAACAGAGCAGCAGAGAGGGGGAAATGCAGCAGCAACAGCAGCAGCAACAGCAACAGCAGCAGCGTCCCACTGCAAAGAGATCACCTTCGATTCTGGTCACTGATGCACGTAATCCACATTACAAATCTGCTCCGTTTGCAGGGAATGCACGCCGTCGGCCAGCTCCAGGCGGTGGGCCGCAACAACAGCAACACCAGTACCAACAGCTACAACCCTCTGGAACTCGCACCAGTCTAGGAACTTCTTCAGGAAGGCTGAAGAAGCGCACCAGTGGTCGTTTCAGTGATATCTCAGTGAATAACATCCTGAGTGATATGAGCGACATACCCAGTGGTCGTCGAGAGGAACGTATGTCTTCTGGCTCAATGCAGGATTTCACCGTTGGTAGAAGAGGGCTGGGGCTACCGGCAAGAACATCAAAGACATCTCAGAAGTTGGTTTTGATTCCAGATGACGACGATAATGACGACAAGACTCATCTTGGAAGGCCACAGAGCAAAGGATCACTTAGGTCAAAGGCTGAGAGAATGTCCAAGGAGAAAAGAGGCCATAAACTATCGAGAGTCACTGCATATCTGGTCTCTGACAGTTTTGATCTGAAACAGACGTCAAAGTTCCTGAAATCTACGCATAACACAACACCAAGACTGTACGATGAGGTGCTTTACACACCGTATACTTTACCATTGCTCCCAGGATCACCTGGTTTCAGAATCAAATCAAACCAAAGTGCCAAAAACTCTAAAGGTGAGACCCTTATAGAACGCTTAATTGAGACATCAGAGGCCCGTGATCACCATTATGAATACTATTCTGGTGTTGAAACACCAGAGGATGCCAACAACAATTATGAAATTGACAAAGCTGCTGATGAGGAGGAAGGCACACCTGGTCCCTTTGATCCCTCAGAGCCGCAGTATTTTGCTGAGGAGCAAATCGAGGATCCACAACTTGCTGGTTCAAGTATGATTAAACATCACGCTGAGATGTTTTTGTTTGGATATGGTGTTGTTGTGTTTTGGAATTTCACTGAGATTCAGGAGAAGAACATCTTGGGTGACATTTCTTTTGCCAGGTCTGATGAAGACAACGACGAAGATCAGAATGATGATCAGGATGGCGGGTTGGTTGTTCGTCCATTGGACGAGAATGACATAGAGATCGAACAGTTCCATTTCGAGTACGATATGGAGACAGAGAGGCCTCGTATCTTTAACGATATGATTACGTTAAGGTCCGGTGATCATCTAATCAAGTTGACCATATCGCATGCAATTGCACAATCTACCAAGCTATCACGGTTTGAGTCAAGAATCTCGCCTATTTTGCACTCCGTTTCCAAATTGCCAAAGAGATTAGCCCTGACGGGGAAACTGGGTCTCAAGAGAGAACAATTGATCAAGAAGTCTGGAAAATTGTTCAAGCTTCGTGTTGATGTCAATTTGTCATCCACTGTTCTTGATACTCCAGACTTCTTCTGGTCTTCTGAACCGTCTTTGCATCCACTTTATAGTGCCACTAAGGAATACCTTGAGGTTGATGATCGTGTTGAGGTCTTGAATGACAGATGCAAAGTGTTCTTGGAGTTTATTGATATCGTTGCTGATAGTGTTGCTGAGAAAAACACAACAAGAGTCGCATGGATGCTTATTACGGTGTTTTTCGTCTCTGTTGTTGTGAGCTGCATTGAGATTGCAGTGAGATATGGTATCATTGCGAGACTGAGGTGATATGGAACATTCCATCTGTTTGTCAGTTAAAACTCTCCTCTATCACTTCAATCTGTCCAACGTCAAAACTTATGACACTGTGATAGAGGGTATGATAGTCAAAACATTCAGCTGATCATAGTAGCGAGTAAATGACTATTGACGAGACGAGATAAGTTGATTATGAATGTAGAAGGCACCATGGTATGGTCCTCTTGTGCTGCTTGCATGGTTTTGTTATCGCTCTTTTTACTCTTTTTGGCCAATTGATTTTCATTTTTCATCACGTGATCTATAACCATCTCAGCAGTTCTGTAACCACCAGGTCAATTGGGGGCGGGCAGGGGCTTCACAGTCACACAGGAAAATGAAAGGATATTGTATATGCACTCACAATGAAAGCTTGTAGCAATATCGACATGCTCGTTAACTTTGAGAAATCTTCCAAATAAAATTGGACTCAACAGATTACATAATACAACCTCGGAAATCAAGTAAACTGGGTCGGAATTCATGCCTCTTACCCTGTCTTCCTTCCAAATACACGAAAAAATCTCATTCAAAACAAAGCATTTACACAACAACAACGACAACAGCAACAACAAAAGAAACAAGAACAAGGAAATTGATTACCTGATCTCATGAGTGACTTAGAAGAAGATTTGCTGGCACTTGCTGGTGGTGATATTTCTGATTCTGAATCTGATTCGGCCCCTCTTTCTTCTGCTAATCGTGATGCGCGCAAGAAGAAGACAGTGAATGATGATGATGATGATGATGATGATGATAACGATGGATATGATCCGACTGCTGGTCTCGATGAAGACAGTGATGATGGGTACGATCCGAATCCTGAACTTGATGACGGGGAAAAGCAGGTGGAGGAAGATGATGAGGAGGAGGAGGATGTGAACCCGTACCCTCTCGAAGGCAAGTATAAGAATGAGAGAGATCGTGATGAGCTGGAGAACATGCCTGAAGTTGAGAGAGAAGCTATCTTGTTTGATCGTTCACAGGAATTACAGAAGTTTCAGGAGAGAAAGATGTTGAGACAGAGAGCTAGACAGCAGGCTCAGCGCACAAGCAATCGTGCCAAGGTTGTGAAGGCGAGTGCCCAATCTGTCAAGTCATCAGTGCGTTCCAAATTGAAACAACAGAGAGAGAAGAAGAGTCGTCGGGATTACGACTACAGCGAGGATGAGCAAGAAGAAGAGGAGGACGATAGTGATGGTTATGACTTGGGTTATGTTGACGAAGACGAGGATGAGTACGAGCCAGATTTCAAAGCCAATTCGCAGGTTGAATGGGCTGAAAGTTCTAAGCGTCGTGAAGTTGAATTGAGTGATGTGAATGCCATCCGCACAGGCCACACTGTTGCAGAGAAGTTTTGTTTCTATCCTGGCTTTGAAGAGGTCATTGTGGACACGTACGCCAGAATCCGTGTTTCCAAAACGGAGCACAGGATGGTGAAGATTGACGCAGTTGTCAAGGGAAGACCATATGTGTTTGGTGAATCCAAGATCAAAACCGATAGATACTTCACTCTCTCACAACCTGGACAGCCCCGCAAGAATTTTCAGTTTGGATATGTCAGTGATGAACCAATAAAGGCTGAGGAATTCTCCAAGTACAAGGAGTATATTTCTCGTGCGCAGACGGAAGGCAAGAAGGTGTATCTCCCAACAGTGGGGGACTTCCAGTATAAACTCCAACAATTGAAACAGTTTTCACGCGTGAAACTGGAAGGTGTCGTGTTTGACCAATACATGGCTAACAAGTCACAGTACAACAAGACCGTGGCAGGGACCAAAATGCTGTCAGAGAAGGTTAAGATCCAGCAACAGATATCCATTGCCACCAGTCAAGGGAACCACAGCGAAGCCATTAGGCTCAGGGAGAAACTCGATGAATTGACACAGAAGCAACAGCAAGTACAACGCTCGACTGGTACATCCCTGACGGCCAAAATTTCTGAACGTAACAGAAGAATCAACAATGTGTCGATTCGTAAAGCCGAGAAATTGCACTCTTCAAGAAAGAGGCAAGGTGGTGCCGATGCTGCTGATCCATTTGCCCGTTTGAACACCAAGACTAGAATGTACTACCAGGAGGCTCGAAAGATTGAGAATGATAAGGCCAAGGCTGATGCAGTTGCTAAACAGACAGCCAAGGATGAAAAGCTGGTCAGTCTTCAAGAGTTGAGAGCTGTCAAATTCAGAAAGCTGGGTGGTTTGGAGTCTGTCATTAGTAGCGTTGCCGTGACTTTTGAGGTTTGAATAAAAGCGTTCTGTAATATAATCATCACTTACCCGGTCTCAGTTTGCCGTATCATTCCCAGTAAAACAGAGTACGTTGATTCCTGTTTCCAACTACCACCACCATCACCATCACCATCGGAATGAAATGCTAGCGGACCGTATAGCTACATTAGTCACTGAGAAGTACAACTCCCTCCCGTCTAAGGGAAAGCCATCAAAACGGAGCAATGGAGTCAAAGAATGGAGTGTTTTGGCCGGGATAGTGGCGATCCACACCAGACAGGAAGAGAAAATGCACTCAATCTGCGTCACCACAGGTATCAAGGCGACACCATATGGACAGCTGGATGGATCTCGTGGTCGTATACTGCACGACTGCCATGCTGAGATTCTCGCTCTACGTTGCTTGAATCGGTTTCTAATTTTAGAATGTGGAAGAGTCAAGAAGGGAGATGAGAGTGAGTATGTTGAGCTTGCAATGACTACTACCACAACGAAGTATAAGGTGAAGGACTGCGTACGGTTCGCACTCTACATCAGTGACGCACCTTGTGGTGATGCCTCGTTGCATCTATTGCTGCAGTCTTCTGACACTGAACCATGGGCGCAACCAGACACCACGACAACAACACAACCACCAGCAAATGTCCTTCGAGGAAGAGAGAACTTTCATATTGTCGGTATGGCTAGGACCAAACCGGGAAGGAGAGATTCACCAATGACGAGATGCATGAGTTGCTCTGATAAGCTGTGTGTCATTCAGTCAAAGTCTTTGTTGAATTCGTTGAGCTCGAAGCTGTTTGATCCCCTAGTGTATCTTGACTATCTTGTCGTTCCAGAACAGGGATTTGATTCCAATGTTTATGAGAGATGCTTTAAAGATAGACTGAGACCAGTCGGTTGTGATTCTGTAAAGCTGTTTGAAGTGCTGAGTACCAAGGTGAGCACTCCAGCTAGTTGTGCCAAAGAAGACCGGGCCCAAGGCTCGCACAGCTCACTAATACATTTGGTTCAAGAGGATGTGACCGAGTGTATCCAGAAGGGAGTCAGGGAGGGATTCCTGATGAAGAAAGGCATTCGAAAGAATGGTGAGAGTGTTGTGAGCAGACATGGATTCGTCTCCTTAATGCACAGGGAAGGCTTTCTCCTTGGCTTCAAAGGTAGGTACAGTGAATTGAAGAGGGAGCATCCGGGTGAATACTGGATAAGGAAAAACTGTTCTAGAAAGGCGATCGGTTGGTGGAGTGGCACTGATGATTTTGATATAGAGTAAAGAGCACACAACCTACAAACACAGTGTAAAAAGACATGAATTCTCTCTAGTGGTAGTACTTTCAGTCAGAATCAGATGCACTGGCCTCTCCTTCAGGCTCCTCCTCCCCGGCTAAAATGGCCTCACCGTCAACACCGGTACCACCGGTACCAGCCTCCACTTCCAACGCGTACTCAGCAGCCATCAGGACGTCCCTGACTTCCCCATCTGCAAGGTCACTAGGCTTCAATCCACCCTTGTTTTTCGCCAACACATCGGCTCCAGCCTCTACAAGCTCCTCTGTGACAAATTTGCCATGTTCAGGCTCACCATCGCTGTACTTCACTGCTAAATGCAACGGCGTGTCGCCATCCAGCGTGTTGTGTGCGTCCAATTCAACCCCCTCTTGGTCCAGAAGAACGTCTAGAACCTCATAATTCCCCCTCGAAGCAGCCAAGTGCAATGCTGTGTTACCTAGGGAGTCACGGGCTGTGTTTATGAGTTCCGCAGCAGCGCCAGTGGCACCGCCTTCTTCCTCAGCACCTGAAAGGGATGCCAGCAGCTCTGATAGCAGCTCAATGTTATTGAAACGAGCACAGTGCAGGATCTGTTCACTCGCTGAAGCACCTTCTGTTTCGCTCATTGTGACTCTGTTTCTTTCTGTGATGCTGATGCTGATGCTGTAATTGGAAATTCGTTTTTGGTGGTGCTATAGGGGTTTGAAGCCCCCGCAAGTAACTCTATGATTATGTAATCACTGTTGTACCAGGGCTTCGTAACTCAAATGGTCTTTCCCCTTTTGGCCTTTTTTTTTGTCGTCGCCCCACATGTCAACTTTTTTTTTTGGTTGTTTGTTTAAATCAGCATGTGATAACTTCCAAAAAAGTTTTCAATTAATCAAAAAAGAACCCTTGTACATAGAACTAGCAGCGATCAAGATAATTGATTATTATATATGTATGTGTGTCTTTAAAACGGTTACAGATGCATTTACCTGTGTATATTTTTTTCTGCTTTTTGAGCAGGTAGTTTTCACTGACGGCAGGCAGTTTAGATGCTGTGGCTCCTCTCTTCAACGACCTACAAACAAGTACAAACTGTCAGGAAACGTGTGTGGTGTCTTCTGACTGGAAAGTTTGTCTGACGTAAAAATTCAGAACAGGTATAAAGTCCGAGTCACGTCCCGAATCTGAAGTCTCTCTTTCTCTCTTTCCTTCGTGCCCATACTAAGAAGAATTATGAACAAGGAAGAGAAACACAAAGAGTCGAAGGAGTCGATTTCACTCCACTCGTCAGAGGCTACCTTGGGCTTCTGGGAAAAGAAGGGTGACTTGGCTGACTTTGACAATAGTGACCCTGTGCTCACTTCCAAGATTCGTCTCATCAACGATGCGATTGACGAGATTGGCTTCACCCCTTACCATCTCAAGCTCTTCTTCCTCAACGGTCTAGGATACGCAGTGGACTCTCAACTGACGTTCATCCAGTCCTCAGTGGCACACTACGTTAGAGCACAGTTCAACATCACCTACCCTGCTGACTCCCACGCCATCTACGCCGGATTGCTTGCGGGTGCTCTATTCTGGGGGTTTGGTGCTGACTTGATTGGCAGAAAGCTCGCATTCAACACCTCTCTCTTGTTCAGTTCCATCTTTGCCATCTTGGCTGGTACGATGGGGAACTTTGGTACATACTGTCTATTTGTCGCCTTATCAGCAGCAGCGTCTGGTGGTAACTTGGTTCTTGACTCGACTGTGTTTCTGGAGTTTTTACCTTCAAGGAACCAATGGCTGGTCACATTCATGGCCTCGTGGTGGGCTCTGGGCCAGACGGTGGCCGTTTTGAGTGCCTGGCTCTTCTTTTCTATTCCAAGATTCAGATGCGATGACACTGATCTGGGATGCACACCTGCTGGTAACAGGGGCTGGAGATATATCTGGTTTGTCAACGGTGGGCTCGTCCTGATCCTGTCCATCTTGAGACTGACTGTGATCCACTTGAAAGAGACTCCAAAGTTCCTCGTTGCCAACAGCAGAGATAGAGAAGCTTACGGTGTGTTGAGAGACATCGCCACCAAGTACAACAGACCGTTGAGCTTGAAGCTTGAAGACTTGGAACAGCTTGGAGAGACTGGCAACAAGAACTATCTCCTCAACCCAACTTTTGGCGAGTTGCTGAGAACAATCAAGAAGCACGTCACCCTATTGTTCTCCTCCAAGAAGCTGGCCAGATCCACCTCCTTGATCTTTGCCTCGTGGTTCCTTCTAGGTATCTCTTATCCTCTGTACTCAAACTTTCTTCCACAGCTTCTCGCTGCCAGAGGAGCCCAAACGACAGCTACCTCCTTCTCTGGTGTGTACAAGGACTCGGTTATCGCAAACGCTTCCTCGATTGGTGGTGCCATTATAGCTGGTGGGATCCTTTATTTCTTCCCGATTGTTGGCCGTCGTGGTGTCATGGCTCTCGGTGCGCTAATCACAATGGCCTTCTTCTTTGGCTATACAGCCGTCAAGACTCGTGCACAGAACGTCGGCTTGTCCTCCTCCGTGTACATCGCCATCAATATCTACTATAGTTGTCTATACGCCTACACGCCTGAGGTGATGCCATCGAGTGCTCGTGGAACAGGAAATGCGATCGCTGTGTCATTGATGAGATTTATGTCCTGTTTCGTACCGTTGATTGCATACTATGCAGACACATCGAGTGCGCTTCCAGTCTGGATCTGTGGTGCTGCTGTCGGTGTCATTGGACTGTGTTCCATCTTTTTGCCATTCGAGCCATCTTTGCAAAGAGTTGCGTGAATATTCATTTTGTGTGTGTATGTGTGTGTGTGTTTCCTTGTTGTTTAGCTATGTCTCTGTAGACCCCATCATCTTTTGCAAAAACTCGACTTCCTCTCTCTCCATTCTCTCCTTCTTCAATTTCCTCTCAACCTCAATCTCACGGTACTTCTTTGCCCCCTTTTTCCTCTTACTCTCGTTCCTCTGCCTGTCTCTCTGCTCCAATACGGTCTGTCTAGAGTTCTCCGGGTCCAGGCGATGCTGCACCTTCATCGCAAGGATCTCCCTCGCAATCTTTCTGTTCTGTGACTGCGAGCGAGTCGCTTGGCATGTCACAACGATCCCCGTTGGAATATGGTGTAACTGAACCTTGGAATTGGTCTTGTTAATCTTCTGTCCACCGGGGCCTCGACCACCTTTCAAGAACACTTCATCAAGTTCACCTTCAGGCACTTTGGGGCGCGGAGGCAGCTTATTAGCCTTGATCAACGGAATTACCGAGGTGTGTAAATGGGAAGATAGAAGCCGTATTGGTGATCGTATCAGAGATACAGGGAACATATAACTTTTTTAGATAGCTTAAAGTGAGTTCTGTCCGTCAGTATGATGTTTTTTTCCCTCTTGAAAAATGTATATATGCAAATTAGGAATTAGGAATTGATAATGACGTTTACGTAATCTCTGACAAATTCTTTTTGTTTTTTTTTCATGATGAGGTGTCCCGGGGAATTTTTTTATTAACTTTAAAGTGTTTTGAATTGATATCAGTACTCAAAATGGGCACATCATCTCATGAAGTGGAGAATCTGCTGTTAGAGATTCAGTCCTGTTTATTTCAGTCTTCTTTACCAGTGCGGGAAGAACAGTTTCTAAAGCAGTTGGGACAGCTTCTTGCAAGTGATCCACAATCAACAACAACAACAACAGGAGGTTTACAAGCTCTGGCACACTCCCCGACGATATGGAAGTATATTGAGACTATATTGGGCTCTGTACCCACCGCCATTACTACACCATATATAAGTCCATTACAGCTTAGAGTTCTCAGGGGGGTAGTTATTGTTGCAAGAAACCTTATCACCGCACAAGATGCTGTTGGTGTTGTTATCAAAGAAGAGTTACAAATCAGGGAAACCATTTTCAAGCTGATGCACTTGTTGAAAGACACAAGTGACAAAACTCTGTTGATGAATCTGAGGATCAGTTGTTTGCAGTTCCTTTACAATTTTGCAGCAGCAGAGGCTCAACGGGAATTTGAACCAGCGATCTTGCAGTCTGTGGTTCAACTCGTACAGGATATCATGGATTGGAGTGATGAATTGAACATTGTTCTCGGGAAATATCTTGAACTGCTGTTTGCGCAAACTGAGTTCCTCTATCACTCTCTATCGCTTGGTCAGGGTGTTCCCATTTTGGCACACCTCTTGTCCCTATTTGAAAAAATCGATCTTGAGAGTCATAACTTGTCCTCTTTGGAGCTACTGGTTATCAAACTGTTCAGCACACTGGTCATCCACGAATCCTTTTTCAAATTCATCTCACTCCATAATTCAGAAGCTGATATGATTCGCTACTTTAAGGTTTCTGAGGCTATCATTACTTCGAGGACTAATTGGGAGGTGTTTGAACTGACAGTGGTTCTCTCTTGGAACTTTGAACTGTTTACCAGCGTGGTGTCTGAAATACAAGAGTACTTCAGGCTTCACGAGGATGGTGAGAAGCCGGTCTTCACCTATGAGAAGGTTTCGAGAGTGCTGGACATCTTTACATCACTGGTGCACTTTGAACATGCGAGGAAGTTTTTACAGAATTACAATGGAATGGATAAACTTGTGGAGTTATTGGGAGTGCTGCATCAAAATATCAAGGCCAAGAGGTTGAAAGACACTGAGAAAGTGCAGAAAGTGGATAGTGCAGTCGAGTACGAATCTTTCCCACATACAAAGTCGATGATCATTGAGATCCTCAACGCTTTGATCTTTGAGAACTTTGAAATGCAAGAAAAGATGCGTGAAATCCATGGCTTGGAACTGGTACTGTCCAACTGTATCATTGATGACAATGAGCCCTTCATTAAGGAGCGAAGCATTGTGTGCTTGAGGTTCTTATTGCTAGGGAACAAGAAGAACCAAGAGTTTGTGTCCAAGATGGAGGCAAGACAGGCAATTGACAATGACACGTTGGACGAGGCTGGTTTTGAGGTGGAAATCACCGATGGGAAGGTGAAGCTGAAGGACAAGAGAAGGTAATCATCTCCATATACTGGTGGGTTCGATAACCGGGCGATGGACTTCATCTGCAGCAGCAACAGTTCCAGTATGGCTCGTTGGTGGTTTGATATTCTCCTTATTCATCTCAGTGAATTCAGCAGGAACCTCGGCCACTGGTAGTGGCGAGCGTTCTTCTCTGTTTCCTGGAATAAATGGAACTATCACCGGGACAGACGAGCCCCAGGGAACGTGCTGGTGCTGAGATGGTTGTTGGTTGTCCATGGCTTGCGGTTTGACAATATGATGAGGCAGAAAGAGAAAGAGAACGGGTTTATATACATATATGAAGACAGAAAATACTGCAAATTGTAAATAATGTTGACGGAATCCCTGATGTAAAACTGTGTTTTCTGCTCATGATGGGCTCTAATTAACGAACCATCGTATTCACATTCTTGCTATCAGTAGAGCCAGAGTATGAAAAGTTGAATGTCTGTTGTTGTGGAGGGGGTGAAGACTTTTTTCTTCTTCTTTCCTCACTCCTAAAAAAGAATATAGGAGAATTAGCCCATGAAAAGCTCTACAGTTATCGTCAGGTCTTGTTTTGGAAACAATTGTGATAACAGCCTCGCTTTCTTTATTCAGTGTATAACGTTCGGTGAAATAATTTTATTCCTTAGACAACTCATCGACAATGGCCTCCTTGACCAGCTCGACATCAGCTCTTTCCACCAATCTGATCTTCAACTCCTTGTCGCTCAACGCTCTCAACTCCTCTGGAAGAACCTCCTTGTCGAAAGAGTAACCCTCCACTTCGCCAAGAGCAGCGTTCACAGCGTCAGCAAACTTGGCTGGGTGGGCAGTGGATAGGGAGATGTACTTGACGCTGGCTTCAGTGTCCTTCTTGATATGTCTGTAGGAAGCAGTGACACCAACAGAAGAGTGAGGATCCAACACGTACTTGGATGGGTGTGCGGTGTAAATCTCCTTAATGGTTTCGGTGATCTGAGCGTCATCAACTCTCTCAGAGTCAAAGTCAGCGCGGGCAGCATTGATGACAGCGTCAGAGACAGAGAAGGAGCCGTTTGTTTTGAGCTGAGTGAACCAGTCATTGATAATCTGACCAGCCTTTAGGTCGTCATCGCTTTCAGTCAAGTTGTTTCTGGCCAAGTACCATAGCAATCTCTCAAAGTTAGAGGAGATCAAAATGTCCATGGCTGGTGCCAAGGTGGCAGACACATCACCACCCTTCTTGTACTCACCTTGCTTCAGAAATCTGTCCAGGATATCGTTATCGTTGGTAGCAATGATCAATTTCTCGACTGGGAGACCCATCTCCTTGGCGTAGTAGCCGGCCAAAATGTCACCAAAGTTACCAGATGGAACAACAAACTTGATCTTAGCGTCTAGGCCAACCTTCTTTTGGAGCTGGAAGTAGGAGTAGAAGTAGTAAGTCTGTTGGGCCAAGATACGGGCCCAGTTGATGGAGTTTACAGCACCAACATGGTACTTCTCGTTGAACTCCTTGTCGCTGAAGAGTTGCTTGACAATGTCTTGACAGTCGTCGAATGTACCCTTGACGGACAGAGTATGCACGTTCGTGTCCAAGACAGAGGTCATCTGGCGCTCCTGGATTGGAGATATACGACCTGTTGGGTACAGAATGAAGACGGAGACGTCCTTCTTGCCTCTTAAGCCGTAGATGGCAGCAGAACCAGTGTCACCAGAGGTGGCACCAACAACAGTCAAAATGTCCTTCTCCTCTTGCAGCTTACCCTCATTCTTACGCTGCAAAAAGTACTCAAACAAGTTACCAACGAACTGCAAAGCAACATCCTTAAAAGCATATGTTGGCCCATGGAATAGCTCCAACAAGTACAGTCCGTTTGCCTCATCAATGGTCTCTAGAGGAGTAACATCCTCACTTCTGAAAGTAGAGTACGACTTTTCAACCAATCCTTCCAGGTCTGCATCTGGGATCTCAGACTGGTTGATGTAAAGTCTCAAGATCTTGAAGGCAAGCTGTTGGAACGAGAGGTCCTTCCATTCCTGGAGGAAAGATGGATCCAACTGTGGGATCTTGGAAGGAATGAATAGACCACCATCAGAGGCAAGACCCTTCAAGACAGTCTCTTCAAAAGAATAGGTATTGTCAGATGTGGAACGAGTAGAGCGATAGACCTGAGACATTGTCAACTGGTTTCTATTTGGCAGAGTTGTTGTGTGTTTGGTGATGATCGCTTTTTTTTTGCCCTTTTGGAGTCACCAAAAAGAAAAACGAAAAGAAAAAGAAAATAACACGTGACTTTCTTCCTTCACTCGGTTTTTGAAGTACACGTGACATTGTGCCCTCGGTTTATTTGTTGGAAGAAAAAAAATCCACGCTGCTGGTGATGCTGCTTACTCAAATCAAATCAAATCAAATCAAAATTAAATTAAATTAAATTAAAATAAATTATATCAAATCAAATCATCAAATTTCAACAAGCCAAATACCCATTTTTCTGCCTTCAATGTTTATACGAGTATCGCCATCAGTGCTGCAGCCTCTGGTACGACTGTACTCCAAAAACTATGAAGCTATTGCAAGATACAAAGCGAGACCAAAGCTCGGAAACCCCACAGAGTTGAAACAGTATACTGAGAGGAAGAAGAACCCCAGCTCTGTTGAAGAAAATGGTGATGACCATAACGTTGACGGCGAGGGCGACGATAAGGGTGATGATAGCAGGAGACAGGGATATTTGAAAAGGTTTGCGATGATTTCAAATGCTGTCAATTACGAGTCCAAACATACAGATATTGATGAATTGCATCCATCGACCCCTCACAACAAGGTGTCCAACACCGATTGGATCAGGGATAAAGAGGTGAGAAAAACCAAACAGTTGAAGGAGGAGAAGGAACGACAGGAGAAGAAGAACATTTCAGAAGAAAAGAAGACAATGAGGGCTCCCTCCGACAGAAGTACCAGTGATGGTTATAAGGCTCTGCAGGAGAGATATAAAAGGATCAATATTGAAGTAGAAGTGCATAGTTTATCTGCCAGAATTGATAAGAAATATCCCCCAAAGGAGAGGAAAAGGACGAGCAAGGTGGGAACCCCTAAATCATCCTATAAGAAACACTATCCCGTTGTTGAACCTGTCACAAAGAAACTTTCGACTGGAGAACCCGAAGAGATACGAGAATCCCACAGGGAAAAACGGAAACAACATAAGCAAACGAGAAGATTGGAGAGAACCTCAGCTTCAACATCGACAGAAAGAAGAACCGAAGAATACATTGCATAATAACACTAATAATACTAATAACAATACACATACAGACACTCGTCGTAGTAGTGACTAAACTCTATTCGTCTTGAGAAGAATTTCAATGTTCTCTGTGAGCAGGTCATCTGTGTAAAAATCTGATCTTCTGACATTTGCCTCGTTATAACCTTCATCACCCGTCAAGATCTTGAGCAGGTTCGAATGTGACTCGTTGAACTTCTGAAAGAACCCCACTGGGTCTTGGGACAAGTCGTCAAAGAATTGATACTTCTTGTAGGTATTATTAAGACTCTGCACTCCGAGAACAATCTTTGTGTTCAAACCTTTGATCTGTTCATCTAGAGCGTTGATATTCTTGATTTCATCACGCCAAAATGTCTGGTTTGGCAAGTCATCGACTGGAACCTCGATATCAATCACAAGATCACCAAGTGTTGAAGACTTGTCCACCCTTATTTCATAATCCAGCACAATCGGCGGTTTTGGAGATAGATGTTTCGCCAATAGGGTGAGAAGATCCTTGAATTCAAACCTTGGTACATTGAAAAGCTTGCCCAAGCTCTCATCACAGTTGATAATCTTCTTGTCCTCAGGACTTTGCAAATTGTTGAATTGAATGTACTGCCAAATGAAGAAAAGGGCATCATGCTGTGACAGCTCTGAGACGCCAAGCAGCTCCCCCAGTTCTTTTGAAGCCTTGAGC
Source organism: Barnettozyma hawaiiensis (assembly GCA_003706665.2). Lineage (NCBI taxonomy): Eukaryota > Fungi > Ascomycota > Saccharomycetes > Phaffomycetales > Phaffomycetaceae > Barnettozyma > Barnettozyma hawaiiensis. The sequence goes on along the minus strand of PPLY02000003.1, from coordinate 106,747 downwards.
TTGACTGGAAGTTCCTTTGGTTGGATGGTGATTCTCGTCATCATGTTCTCGCCACCGTTACGCTTCACATCTAGCCCATCGAATTCAACGTTCTGAATGTTAGGATCGTTGGATTCATGCCATTCGATTATGTTTTCCTTTGAGAGTGGAACAACACCAGGAGGAGCTACTTGTGGTGGTGGTGGTGGTGGTACATTAGGTTTCAAATCAATCGCAATTCCTGAGAGAAATGAACTGAACTTTTTTCTCAGAGGGTCATCTGCTTTACTCTTGTCCACTAATCTACCTTCAACGCGCAGTGTCCAATTTGCCTGCTCTGGTGGTGATGATGACGATGATGATGACACACCACCATCACCATTATTGGTTTGCCACGGCTGGTTCTCCGCGGTGTTGTAGACAAAGATTCGCAGAAGCTGCTTCTTGCTCTGTTGTTTGCCCAGAGTGTCTTGCAATTCACTCAGTTTTCTCGAGGTGAATATATCAAGTCTCTTCTCCGCGTCTAGGAGCTGTCTATAGCGGCTAACCTCTGGGATAACACTGTCGAGCGATTTGGGAATCTGGAGGTCTGTTGGGCGTGTTTGGATTGCACTGACACCGTGTTGGACATGTTGCTGGGCTTTATCAGTAGCAGCTTGGGGCTTTGGGCCGCTCATTGTGTTTGTTTCTTCTTCCTCTTCTTTTTTTTGCTATGTTTTCTTGATTGTTTTGTTTTGTTTTCGTTTTTGGTTTTTTTGATATTTGGGTAAAAATCATCACGTGGAAAATTTATCTAAAACACGTGATGTAAAAGACGCGACCTTTTTTGAGTATTTACCTTTCAACTAGCTTCTTTGCTTTAGTGTAGTTTGTTTAGATAAAAACAAAAGGACGACAATAGTGGTGTGCGAGATGGCTGGAGACGAACTGGAACCACCGCAACAGCAGCAAGAGGATTTGTCAATTCAAGAGGAATATCAGCTATGGAGACAGAACTGTCCCGTGATGTATGACTTTGTGTCCGAGACAGCACTACAATGGCCATCTCTTACTGTTCAATGGCTTCCGGATGAGGTACCTGAAGAATTGGGCCCAGATGGGATTCCCCAGAAGCTGATTTTAGGCTCACACAGTGATGGTGAAGCTCAGGACTATTTGAAGATTGCCAGTGCGTCCCTGCCATCGTCCCTGATCACTAAGGGGTTCAACAATGACAATGAACAAACAGTCAACTCAAGATTGAAGATTACTAAGAAGTTCAAACACGACACTGAGATCAATCGTGCTCGGTACAATCCACTTTGTCCCAATCTTGTAAGCACAATTGCCGGCTCTGGCCTGGTGAGCGTCTACAACATTGACGCAGCAGCAGAGGACGCACCAATCCTTTTGAAACACCATGTTGAGAATGGGTACGGGCTGTCATGGAATCATCAGGTGAATGGCCAACTGCTAACCTCTTCTGATGATGCCACCATCGCTCTATGGGATATCAACAACAGTAGTGGTGCCCCAGCTTCAATACTGAAGAACCACACTGACATTGTCAACGAAGTTCAATGGCATCCAAAAAATTCACATATATTTGGATCTGTCAGTGAAGATAAGACGATCAAGATCTTTGACTCCAGATCACTTCAAAAGGAGTCACAATCCGTTCAAAGAGACTCTGCAATTAATTCCATCGCCTTCTCCACATTTTCGGACAACCTGTTCGCAGTGGGTCTTCAAGACTCTACCATTGAACTCTTTGACCTTAGAAACCCGGGATACAAGCTCCATACTATTATGGGTCATTCAGCAGCCATCACGGCCCTGGAATGGGATGTTCACAATGATGGAATCCTTGCTTCGGGTTCCGAGAACAGAAGAGTTATTCTTTGGGACATTTCTAAGATCGGCGAGGAGCAAGTCCAGGAAGACGAGGACGACGGTGCTCCTGAACTCTTTATGATGCACGCTGGACATACTTCCTCTATCACAGACTTGAGTTTCAATCCGAATATTCCATGGACATTGGCATCTGCATCGGACGACAACATTGTTCACCTTTGGAAAGTGAACAAGAACCTGACAAAGGAATTCAGAGGAGGCAGTTCTTCAGATAATGAAAAGGATGATGTTGATGTTTACGACCTGGAATAAAAACAATGAGATTGTACACTGAATTGTTCAAAGTATCTAAGTATTGGAACAAAGTATTTAAATGGAGTATCTACATTATATTCTGTAGTGTCCGTACCGAAAATTATAAAGACCTTTTTTTTTTCCAATATGAAAAAAAACTGGTTGTGGACTCTGTGGTTCGAGTTGGCTGTTTGTTTATCGTTTGTTTGTTTGTTGCGAAACACACACTCACAGTCTCTATCCGGTAAATGTTGTCATCTGTTCTTAGACAGCCAGCTTTCAAGCGTGTTCCGCTAGTGCGCTACTCTGCACGTACCAAGCGTGAGAACAGAATACAAGTGCAGCTACTTAAAGACTTTCCTGAGTATGGTGCCCGTGGTGAAATCATTGAGGTGCTTCCGGGTCTAATGAGAAACAAGCTGTATCCAAACAACGGTGCTTGCTACGTCATTCCAAGGCTGAACATTGGGCCAAGAATCCCTGTTGTGAAGAGAGTGGCTAAACCAGTAGTTGTGGAACAACAGGCAAAGATTGAAGTTAGACCTAAGATTCAGATTAACAAGAATGCAAAGAGAATCGAGCCTATTGAGATCGGCTCGCTTCTGTTCAACAAGTCTGAGACATCTGAATCTAGCACATCGTACTCTTTGTTCAACTTGGAAGTTAAGTTGGATCTGCTGGAGCTGAAGAAGGATTCTTCAACTTCTCCCCTCACAAAAGAGGACATTGTCAAATCCATATCCCAAACAGTCGCTGTCACCATTCCAGTGGAAGACTTGGTCATTTTAAGCAACGGAAAGGCTGTTGATTCCATCGAAAAGCCTGGCGAATATGAAATCAAGGTTACAAAGGACGGTTTGGATGTCGTTAAGCCATTGATTGTTTCTTAACCAGATGCAATAAACCTCAGCATATCACGACACAGGTAACATTGTATATAGAAGTCATTAGCAATACATGACTTACACTTGAGGTAAAGAAAAAAACGAACTACTAGGACATTAGGTTTTTCTATACAATCATCGAACTTGGAACTGAAACTCTTCATACTAATCTAATTCTCTTCTGTTCAAGCCTTTAATATCACAATCACAGAGTCTCCTCTTAGAAAGAACTTTGAAATGAATCGCTCTTTATTCACTGGTTTGCCTTTTTTCCCGCCTGCACCTCTGGGAGTCTCACTCCATAACTCCTTGACATTCTCCAATACCAGATTGCAGTGTCTGTCAAAGGCTCTAATCTTTGCGAGAAACTTGTGGTTGTTACGACAAGAGATGAGCACAGGAGTTCCCTGTTGGACAGATTCTTGTAATATAGACATGGGCCCGTTCTGGAACTCATACTCTTCCAACTTTGTCAATTCATCTTGTGTTAACTCTGCCTTGGGACGATCAATTAGGTCACTGTTGTTGTCGATGTTAGTCATGAAAAAAGAATAGAAGCGGAAGGGTGGTAGTTCAGAGAGAAACATACGCCATTTCAGTTTAGTCTTATAGCTTGAAAACAATAGAGGATACAGTCCAGATAAACAGTTCTACCATTAAATCAATCAACAACAACAGAAGAGAAGAAAGAAAAAAAATATAGAGATCCCCTCGGAATTTGGTGGTATAGTCACATGATTCCACGTGGATGTACACCCTCGTATTTGTTTTTGACGCGTCGGCGGTCGGTGTGTTTTTTCCACGAATTGCCCGATTCGGAAAAGTAATGAAGTGCACCGAAACTTTTTCTTCTTTTATCAACATCTGCAACAACAACACGATAATATTGATAGATTTTGTTGATCGTGATGTCCTTCGATCGTCCAGATGTCTACACAACTGCTGTTCTCCCACCAGAGGAGTCTGGCCAAGACACGAACCAGGAATTGATCGCTGCGTTCAAGAACTTCATTCTGGAGTTTAGGGTGAACACAGACTTTATCTATAGAAATCAGCTTAGGGAGAACTTGCTAGTGAAGGAGTACGCGTTAGTGGTGAACACAGAGCACTTGATTGGGTATAATGAGAACTTGAACAAAGCACTGATTGATGAACCAGCTGAAATGGTTCCTTTGTTTGAGAAGGCCATCACCGAGGTGGCGAAGAGGATAGTGTTCTTGGAAGAAAGCGAGGTTCCGCCCAACTTCCCAATCTGCCAACTGATAATGAAGTCTGGCACTGCCAAGCTGAGTATTAGGGAGCTGGACTCTGAACACATTTCGAAGATTATCAGGGTCAGTGGTATCATTATCAGTGCCTCCGTTTTGAGCTCCAAGGCCGTATCAGTGCAGATTATGTGTCGTTCATGCCGCAACACCCAACGTGTGAAGATTCAATCAAGCTTTGGCGGTGTCACTCTGCCCAAGTTCTGTGCAGCAGTGCCCGCCGATGGAGAGAAGAGTCAATGTCCTATTGATCCCTACGTCATTGTCCATGACAAGTCATCTTTCATTGATCAGCAGGTCTTGAAGCTGCAAGAATTGCCAGAGATGGTTCCAGTGGGTGAGATGCCTCGCCACTTGATCCTCTCTGTCGACAGATATCTGTCTAACAAGGTTGTACCGGGAACACGCTGTACCATCACCGGCATCTACTCCATCTACCAATCTAAAATCAAAGGCCCGTCCACAGTGGCCATTAGAAACCCATACATTCGTGTTTTGGGGATTCAGACAGAGGTGGATCATAACTCAGCGGGAAATGTCATCTTTACTCAAGAAGAGGAGGAGGAGTTCCTGCAGATGTCCAGAAATCCAAACCTGTATGAGTCTTTTGCGCACTCCATAGCCCCGTCTATTTACGGCAACTCTGACATCAAGAAGGCAATTGCGTGTCTCTTGATGGGCGGCTCCAGAAAGCTCTTACCAGATGGTATGCGACTAAGAGGTGACATTAACGTATTACTGCTCGGTGATCCAGGTACAGCCAAATCTCAACTGTTAAAGTTTGTGGACAAGGTTAGCCCCATCTCGATTTACACATCTGGTAAAGGCTCCTCTGCTGCTGGTTTGACAGCTTCTGTGCAGAGAGACACCACTACAAGAGAATTCTACCTTGAAGGTGGTGCCATGGTGCTTGCTGACGGTGGTGTGGTGTGCATTGATGAGTTTGATAAGATGAGAGATGAGGATCGTGTTGCTATCCACGAAGCTATGGAACAACAGACTATCTCTATTGCGAAAGCGGGAATCACAACCGTCTTGAACTCCAGAACAAGTGTTCTTGCAGCTGCTAATCCAATTTTCGGCCGCTATGATGAGATGAAGACTCCTGGTGAGAACATTGACTTCCAGACAACTGTCCTTTCGAGATTTGACATGATTTTCATTGTTAAAGACGACCACAACGAGTCAAGGGATATCTCTATTGCCAACCATGTTCTGAATATCCACATGGGGAAAAGCAACAACCAAGAGCAAGATGGTGAAATCCCATTGGAGAAGATGAAACGCTACGTCTCTTACTGCCGTGCGAAATGTGCCCCGCGACTCTCACCCCAGGCAGCAGAGAAGCTGAGCTCGCACTTTGTGGAGATTAGAAAAGAAGTTCAGGAAAGAGAAACAGAAGCCAACGAGAGATCATCGATTCCAATCACAATCCGTCAACTGGAAGCTATTATTCGTATTTCTGAATCTTTGGCAAAGCTAGAGCTGAGTCCGGTGGCCAATGAGGAACATGTTGATGAAGCTATAAGGCTTTTCCAGGCCTCTACAATGGATGCAGCCGGTCAGGGAATTTCTAATGTGTCTAAAGAGACCCAAGACGAGGTGAGAAGAATTGAAAGAGAAATTAGAAAGAGACTCCCGATCGGTTTCTCCACTTCCTACGAGACACTAAGAAAAGAATTCGTGCTAGGAAAGAGCTATAAACAGTTCTCTTTGGACAAGGCTTTGTATGCGCTTGAACGTCAGGAGAGTGTGACATTCAGATTCCAAAGACAAAATGTACTAAGAACAGGTATCTAGGGTGTCTCTAAATTAAGAGGTGAATATAAATATAGTTCATATATATGTCTATATATTAAAATTTAGCCCTTTGGGCCAAAGGAGCAACAAGTTCAGTGGCTCTATTTAAAACCGTCTCAATTCTCCCCTTTAACACCTTGGAAGAGCACTCCACAGTGAGATCAAAATAGTTGATCACAGCTTCGTTGGAGCCAATCTTCACTTTTGCACCCCTCTTGTCTTCGTCTGGGGTGAACGAATCACCAAACTGGGCCTTCAACATCTTGGATATCCTGTTAATCCGTGTTATGACTCGAGAGTCAGCCAAAGTATCATCGTACTCACTGTGTTCATGGCTGTGGGAAGACTTGGAGGAGATCTTCACAGATGCAGGAGATGAATCAACAGACATCAGGATTGCCACGACAGAATCAGCAATGGAGTCATTGATAATCCCACTGGTCCACTCAATTGTGCAAACTGAGTTGATGAAGTTCACAGTGATCTCATTCATTATCCTCACTTCGTACTCCTCTGGATCATCAATCAGGATATCAATGTATCCAAACATCTGGGAGAGATGCCATTGAATCAAATCACGGCCAGCGTCAACTCGGATTGTCTGACGTTCCTTGACAACAGTGGAAGTGAGCCCTGCGTATTCTCTCACATCGTCAACCTTCATTAGATTGAGGTCAAAGTCCTTAGCAATGAGCACACCGTTGATGATCTTTGGAGCAACAGATGTGTCGGTTGTGATGGCTTCATCCTTGAGTTCTTCATCCTCAATGTTAAACCCCAGAGCCTTTGCAATCTTGACTGACTTAAAATGGAGACTCAGCTCATCGCAGTTGCGGGGGTTGTAGACCTTAACCTCCTTATCAGTGTTCTTGAACTTTGAGTACTTTGACAACAGTGCAGATTTCAGTCTACCCATTGGATTAGACTCGCCATGAACCAGGATGATAGATTTTGGATCAACGAGTTCGATGAATTTGGAGTTCTGTTCATAATCAACATGAGCAGCAAAGGAAATCTCCTCGATATTGAGTCTTCTTGGTATCTGTGCATCCGGATTCGAGATGGATGGAATCGTATCTGGCTCCATGATGATACTCTTGGCTAGAGTACCCTCGACAGAGTAACCAGTCAAAATCAAAGAGTTCCTCGAGTCAGGGGCCCACTTCTCCAGAAGCTCTCTAGAGACACCGTTCTGCAACATTCCGGGACTGGCCACCACAACACAGGGTGAAAAGTCTTCAAACTTGTCCAAATTTTTAATGTTCTTCACGTGCTTGAACTGGAAAGGATTGGAGTTCTGGTCTCTGAACTGCTTTCTGATGTTATCGTTCATCATATTGATATAAGTTTGGAACACAGCCAGACACTTCTTGGCCAGAGAGGAGGCATAATAAACGTTGATATTCTCCAAATCAGGATGGTTTTTCCAGTACTCGTCAAGGATCAATAGCAGTTCCTGTGCAGTACCCAGTGCAAACACCGGTAGCAGCACTCTCCCACCTTTCACCAGCGTAGAATGTATCAAATTTGTCAGCCTCAGTTCCTTCTCCAACCGAGGTTCATGTGTCGCTGTACCAAACGTACTCTCAGTGATCAGCACATCTGGCCTCACAGGCGGTACTTCGGCAGGATTCAAGTGACGAGACTCCTCTCTCGAGTAATCACCAGTGAAAAGTATCTTCAAACCACCAATCTCTATGAAGTACATCGCGGCACCGAGGACATGGCCCGCGTGGTACGCCGTGAATCTGATCCCGTCTACTTCAATTGTCGAGTGATAATCCACCGTCTCGATCTTATCAAAGGACTCGAGCAGATCCTCGTCGGTGTACAGACTCGTGCTGGCACCAATCGACGTCACCTTGACAAAATCCGTTAGGAGCCAGCGATAGATTGCCTTGGTTGGGTGTGTCATGAATACACGACCTTTGAAATTGGTATGCTGCATCACGTAGGGAAGAGACGCGGCGTGGTCCAAGTGGAAGTGTGAAATGAGCAGAATGTCCACCGTGCTGAGGTCAAACTCATCGTAAAAGGGCAACGTGGAGAGACCCTGGAAGCCAGGATGAACACCTGCATCCAACATGATGGTTTTGCCCTTGTACTGAATGACGTGACACGAACGTCCAACTTCCGAGCCACCACCTAGAGCCACAAACTTGAACGCATCAGTGTCATTGTCAGAGCTCATTGTGTGTGTGTGTGTGTGTGTGTGTGGTATGAGCTTTGGTTCCTGTTCAAATTTCTTTCTTTGTTTTTTGTGTTTGTTGTTTGTTGATAAAATGAAGCTAAAAAAGTTTTGATATAAAAGTGAGATTATGTCAGAGATTAGTCATGGTTGATTTGATTATGGTTTTAACCCAATCAGGAAATGAGAAAACAAAAAGTTTCCTACCCCTTTCTACATTTATTCATTTATTTAGAATGTACAGAATGCATTTTCTCTATTTAAAAGTATCTTCTTTTTGTTTGTTTTTGGTTAACAACAACATCTATTCAGAGCCTGAGTCGTCATCATCATCACTTTCATCCTCCTGGTCATCTAATGCCATTCTTGCGTCTTTACTTGAGAACCAGCCACCACCGTTCTCTTGTTCGTCCTCATCTTCAGCTTCTGGATCATCATCACTGCCCATTTCATCCTCACTTTCAGGGACCACATCAACAACAACCTCATCTTCATCCTCTCCGGCTTCGGCTCCGGCGGTCTGGGTACCATTCAGGAACAGATAAGAGTACTCGTTATGCTTTGAAGTCTTCACCACCTCTTTCGCAATTCTGGCAATAAATCTCTGTATAGCTCTCAGTGATTTGGTAAAGATGTATTTATGCGTGTTGATGTATTTACCATGGCTTGACACTAGTGCCCTGATCCATAAAAGATTGTGTTCAATGTGTTGAGAGGACATTGAGATCTCGCCGATGAACGAGAAAAGCTTCTCCACATACACCACTGGCAAGCTAGCAGCGACAAGAGGAATGTCTCTGATGGGGATCGCTTCGTAAACCCTGTGGATCAAGTAGACTTCGTTCAATCTGAATGCCATCACTAGTGAATTGAGCCATTCTTTCTCCTTGAGGGCTTCAGTGACAGATTCTGGAGTAGTGTCAACATCGAGGTCGAAAGGATCGAAAATGACCTCCTCGTCAACTGAATAGATCAAGATTCCCTCTGTTGAGGCGGCAATAAACGAGGCTGCAGTAGGTGAAAACTGAATGTCATTGACACGGATCTCAGGTCTCGTTTTTCTCAATGATGGATCGGCACCACCTCTCTTAGACCCTGGAATGGAGTGATCCAAACGGTCCTCCAAATCACTGTTCTCACCATCTCTATCAATCAAATCCAAAGAGCCAGCATCAGTCATTCTAGAGCTGTTGAGCATTTCCAAGGTACCGTTCAGCTCCATGTTCAAGGACACGGTGAACCTTCTCAACAGCACTTCGTTAGGAATGTCATAGAGGCAGATGGAGTTGTTGTTACCAGCAGCAACAAGGGACAGACCATCAAAGGAGTAGTTAATCGTGGTGAAGTTCTTACCCCTGGCAGAGTTCTTTGCCGTGAATCTGTCCTCCAAGAATCTCCCGCTAATGATGTCCTTTTTACCATCAATGTTGCCTGTCTGCTTCGCATTCTCAATGTTCCAGAACTGGATCTGGCCACTCAGAGTAGACACAGCAACTTCCTTGGAGTCTGGTCTCATTGCGATGCTCAGCACATCAGAGTTGATCTCGAACGGCTCCACATGTTGCGATCTCCCAAACAAACTCCACACTCTAACAGTCTTGTCCCAACTGGCACTCGCTAGCACATTGTTCTCTACACCAATGGACAGACACGATACGGGGCCTTTGTGGCCTGACAAGGTTTCAATGAGTTGGGATGTCTGCACTGACCAGACATAAATGTCAAAAGTGTCGTGTGAGGAGGCACAAATCACCTCACCGCTTGGGTCAACGGCCAGCGCACTAAACTTAACACGCTCAGTGGCAGTGAATGTCCTAAAGTTACGGTACCTTATCAGGTCCCAGGCTTTGACAGTGCCATCTAATGAGGCAGAGAAGAGCACCTGACCTCTTTTGGCAAATTTCACCGCAGTCACTGCAGAGGTGTGCTCTTCGAATGTACTGAGACAGAACCCAGAGACGACATCCCAGACTTTGATCTTGCCATCATCCGATGCGGTCACCACTCTGGACCCATCAGGGGAATAAGCCAAGGCGTTTGTTGAGTCAAAATGGCCCTGCTGCTTCAAGATGTAGGACTCGCTTTGCCATTCATACACCAACAACTGGCCCAATTTGGAAGACCCAAATGCTAGCCATTCACCAGTCTTGTTGATGGAAACGGTGTTGACACCATTTTGGCCCATGCTCAACTGCTGAATCATATTGAATTCAGGTAGCTCGTACAGTCTAAACTCCCCATTGCTGAACCCCACCACCAACAGGTTGTTCTCTGAATGAAACGCTGCACATCTAACCTTGGACTCTGAGAAGAAGTAGTTCTTCTTGGTGATTCTCCAGCTCATCAATGATGGATCCACGATATCCTCGTCCTCGTCACTCTCGTCATTGTTATCAATACGTGTTGGTCTCTTTGTATACTCCCATTGTAGCAAGGCACCATCTTTACTCACTGTGTAGATAATCTCCTGGTTAGCAGAAAAAAATGCTGTAATGACCGTGTCTTTGTGGCCTGCAAAGTTCATAGCAGCAGACGACTCTGATGAATCGAGCGTGAATAACCTGGTGGACAAATCCTTGGAAGTTGAGAGGAAAAATCTGCAATCAGCAGACCAAGTGACACTTGTGACATCGGCGAAATGGCCCGCATAGACTCTATGACGAACAAACGGAGCAAACTGTCTGTCCTCAGACACTTCTGGAGTCCTCCAGACCTGGATGAATCTTGAACATGCCACTGCAAAGTGTGAAGAATCAGTGCTAAACTTGAGATCTTGCACTTTGTCCTTAAAGTTGAAATGGTGGAGCACGGTTCTGGCCTTGAAATTCACCAATATGGCCCTCCCGCCAGCATCAACAGACAGAAGCAATGTCTCCTGTATGTTCAATGCGATCCTTGTGATGTTCTGTCTGTGCTCATACGCGAAAGTAAACGACTTGTTATTGACCAGATCAAAACAAGAAACACGGTTTCCCACAGGACTCAGCAGTTTGGTGCCGTCAGCAGTGAACACAAGGTTACCCCGTGAATAAACAGTCCCAAGCAGGTTCGAGAACTTGAAATCTGACTTCATTGATTACAACAACACACTTCTTTGTTCTTTGTTCTTTGTTCGTTCTTGATGTTGTTGTTGTTGTTGTTGTTGTTGTTGTTACAAACAAAAAAAATCTTTTGGCTCATCGCATTATAAAAAAAAATTCTTTATGTGGTCCAAACCAAATCCGCGAAAATTTCCCCTTTCGTTGTTTTCATGATAATGAAACTTTTTTTTATTAACACTTTTGACCTGTTTATCTGCTTGTTTATTCGCTTAATTTCTAGTGAAGAGGAGGCTAAATGAGTACCAAGAAGGGAATGTCGAGCAATGTGCTGAACATGAAGTTCATGCGAGCTGCGGAGATCAAAGAGGAGGAGAAGAAAGTGGAGGAAAAGGCTGCAAAGCTGAAAGACTTGAGTGAGTGGAGGCGAGAAGGATCAGAGTCCTTGAAGGCGAAGACTTTAGCCACCGGCAACAGGAAGAGGTCGAAAGTTGTGTCTGTGGGGTTTTCAGGGCTGAATGCTATGAGCCAGAACCAAAACACACTGCCAGTACCGATGGTGGGAAGAAGACGGTTTGGAGATGAGCCAAAGAAGAATGATGTGAAGACGAAGAAGAATAATGATGATCAGGAGGAAAATGATATTGAAAAGGCATTCAGGTTAGAGAAACAGGAAAGAGAGAGTAAGAAGACGAAGAAGGTGGTGAAGACGACAAAGAGGAGCGTAGACTCCTCAGACATACCCAGTAACAATAAGAAGGTGAAATCAAATGCTGGTCTAATAAACTGAATACTATTGTATCGAATAGAATCGTATCATCTCTTCTTCTTGACAGTCTTTGCATCCAACAACCCAGTCCTCATGACGGCTTCCCGTGTCGTAGAGTTGATATGTTTAAATCGATCTGGGCCGATGCGAGTGCCACCAAACCACCTGCTCACGACCACAATCACATTCCAAACGTCCATTATCTGCAATAAATGCAGCATTCGTCCACCTGCTGCCGATTCACCGTCATCATCACAGTCGGAAACCCTCGTTCCGTCCTTGTTCTGGATTCTATACGCCACCATGTTGTGCGATGCCCTCGTGATCTTGCGGTCGGTCTTCAACAGCGCCAGCTTCTGCTCCAGTTCCTGCTCATTGTCCACAAGAAGAGCAAAGGCAATAAATGTAGAGCCTCTATCAACGATTGGATCACTCGCAATCCAACCATCCAGTACTGACGCCGGCTGCTCCATTGGCTCTACAACTGGCTCATGGGAATTGGGTACAGCAGCACCTTCCTCCTCCTCCGCGTACAAAACACCCTCCAGTTCCCCAAGAAACTCAAACAGACACACACTCCCTGCCTGGAACACACTATTCAGCACCTCCGTGAACAGTCCTTGCAAATAGGTGTCATCCCGTGTGCCACAGCGCACTTGAAGAATGTGTGGTGCTTCAGTGCTGGGATACCTGTCCCCCAATGAGACTCGCAGAACGTACTCTTCGTGCTGCGGGACCTTGAGATCAATGAGACCCTCGTTGAGCCGGGTCAGACATTCCGGGTAAATCGCCTCGATGGCATCCAGCTCGTCACAGACATCCTCAGAAACCATTCTCGTTTCCGTTGATGTTAACAAAGAGAGAAAATGAAGGCAAAAAAAAAAAGATACATATAAACATAAACAAATAAATGTGTTGATAATGGCTGATATTCTCAAAGAGAAGGGCAATGAAGCCTTCAAGCTTCAGGATTTCCACACAGCTGACAAGCTTTACGCAGATGCCATTAAACTGGACCCACAAAACGCTGTGCTGTACTCCAACAGAGCCATCGCACTCATCAAACTCGAACAATGGCAACTGGCCATTAACGTTGTGGACGCTGGTCTGGCTTCTGCTGATCGATCACCTGATACAAAGACCGCAGTTAAGCTTCTTTGGCGTAAGGGTACAGCATTGGCTGCACTCAATGAATTTGGGGAAGCCAGGACGGTGTACAATGAGGCTCTCAGATTGGATCCAAAGAATACCAGTGTGAAGAACTCTCTGAAATCAATTGAAGGCATCTCACCCTCAAGACGTGCCCACAGCGTTAGCCAATTTGAAGTTGATAAGAGAAGGAGAACTGGAATGGAGAACATTACAATCTACCAAGTCGATGAACTCCCTGCTGAGTTCACGCCATCTTCGCAGCAAGAACAACCAGAACAACAACCACCAGAACGACAAGCACATAAGCAATCATTCAAAGACATCAAGAACTCACTCCACCAAACTCATCAGCAAGACAAACACTCGGAGAGATCACTTCCAACAACAGCAACAACAGTACAATCCTACCCGAAACCACAACAACAACCCACAATTCAACTCCTCTCGACCATTGTAAATAATAGACCAGCAACAGCCGAATCAATGCGATACGTCTTCTCCATAGATGCAATTCAGTACTCCAGAATCTTTCAAAATGGCAACATTGACCACAAGATTCTCAACCTCATCCTCGATGCCATTGTTTCCACTTTGACAAGCTCTGATACTCCTCAAAATCAACAGCAAGCAAGAGCTCTCCTGTCAGTTTTACCAAAGGTCCCACGCTTTGCACTCGTTAAGCTCTTTGTTGACAAGAAAAGCCTTTCAACAATCAGCAACCTGACTCAAAATGCCCCCGAACTACAAGGATGGCTGCTATGAAAAATAAAATGAAACTAGTGTGTGGTATTTTAGTATGTATTGGCATGGGCATGGGTAGGCTTCAATAAAGATTCGGTCTCTTAAGCTTCGATCTCATAGCACTAAGGGCTTTCAACCCAGTTTTTGAACTGGCACCGCCGTTTGATGGCTGCACCAAAGGTCGCAACATCTCTGGAATATACCTGTCAACATCAAAATGCAAAACTTCAGTTAGAACGTAAGGTGCCGTCAACAATGCAATAAACAAACCCAAAACTAAAAAGAATACCAACATGAAAAATTGCACCTGAACTCTTCTTTTTCTTCTCTTTCTCGCTGAAAATATCTGGGGCCTGATCTGTCTCGCAGGCTTCAACCAAAACAATAACAACGAATGCCACTGATCGATGTATGGGAAAAATAACAGTGGAACCTGAAGGGCCAAGATAAAATGACCCAAGACAAAATCAAAGACAAAGAAACTCATCTCAATAACTTTGCAGAAAAACTCTCTGCCTGGTTCAGTAAAAATGCTCCAACCCAAACCTGCAGTCGCCCATTTGCCAGACCACCATGCCTTATTACTTCTGTCATGTTTGAACTCTCTCGTTAGGAACAAAACGATAATCAACTTGAAAAGCAAACTCTGAATCAAAGAGCACGCATAGAAGCCCAAAACTGTGTTCTGGAAACTCCAGTTTTGGCAATACCACAAAAACTCAAAAAAGGCAACGTGATTGAGCAAAGCCAAAGTGTGCGCCACACAGGATACAAAAGATGGAAATCCTGGAAGGCATAGACCAAAAAGTGGACCCAAGAAAACAGACAAAGTAAATAGTACAATCAAGATCGCCATGTTGACTGCAACTGGACCAAGCGAGAAGAAGAGCAACCTTAATAAAGTATTAGATGGATCAGAAGACCTGGACTCATTCTGGGAGTTCACAAACAAGTAGGCAGAGAGCACTGCAAGTGTTAAAGCAAGATGGGAATGAATCTGAGAAAACAACATGTTCACAAACGAAGGCTTCTTGAAGTCATTAGACACACTGTCGCCATGTCTGCCCATCTTTCTTTTGGTACCAGTAACCTGTATTCTAATGAGTCTGATGTGCGAAATCCAAGAATCCGTAGCTGACTCTGTGCTTCCAGAGCTCAACCATCCCAAATATTTCCTATAGTCCAAAAAGAATTCATTCCACGAAAACTGATTAGGATTGTACAAAACAGGACAGATGAATAGTGCAATAACAGTGACCCAGAAGTATAATAAGGCAAAATTCCACATGGCAAAGGAAGAATAGAGCAACATTGCCGTTGCTGCTGCTGCAAAGTAGAAGCTTTCTGATGCAAATCTTGAATACAAAAGAAAGAAAGGAACCCTCACAGTGGCAAAACCTCTGCCTGTTGCGATGTATCTGGCGCCACCAACAGCCAAATCATTCACCAAGGATTGAGCATATATCTTACAAACAAACACCTCGAACAAAGGTGATAAAGACAAGAAATGCTTCCCAAGTCTAGTAAATGCTCGCCATATGCCCCTTTCTGTTAATTCTTGCACGCATAAGGGGACAAAAGAAACAAAGAAAACAGCAAATATGGACAAAACTGATCTCTCAAGCCACTTAATTAGGGGAATCAAATTTGAGCAACCAGTTGGTTTTCTTGGATCTGTAATAGGAACATTCGGATTGTAATCACAGATGATTGATTCATGAACTAACGCAGCCAAGTTGATAGAAACAATCAAGAACAACTGGATAGAAAGGATAATAAAGACATTGTTCAAATGGAACCCTGGGTGAGCATAGTAAAATGATAGAAATCTATCAAGTGGCAACTGTGTTCCCAAGTAAAAATACTCTCTTGACAACATTTGTTCACCCATACCAGCACCAATTTTGGTGCTGAAGTTCAAAATTGAACCAAATCCCAAGTCCCTTCCCTTACCACACTGAATGTACTCTGAGTGCTTAATTCTTCCACCTCTGACAATTGCATTGATACCAGCATAGATATCTTCGTTCAAATGCAACCCCTTCTGAGCTTTAGAAACACCCCCTCTTGTGGTCATGAAAACAGTATTCAAAAAATCAGGGTGACCATAATGCAACTTACCACTAATTCTCGCCAAAGTTCTTGCGAACAAGGTCCCAAACGTCTGTTCTTTACCAGCAGCAATATCTCCAAGAATACCAATGTTCTCAGAGAAAATGTACTCCCTTGTACCAATAATTGCAACAGGGTTAAGTACATTCTCCTTATCAGAGTCGGAAACAATTGGGTACAAGTCACTTTGATTGTCAGGGCCTTCTTCAAATTCCGCCAAAACAGATCTAATTTTCAAACACTCCTCCAAATAATTGTCCTGGTTGGCATCAATCAACTGGATATACTCACCTCTGCAGAAGATTAACGAGTGATTCTGATTGTCAGATTTACCGTCTCCCAATATCGGATTGCCACTCAACCTGATTTTGTACTTTGGTTTTCTTTGACCATTCTGCATAATCTCACAACTTCCATCAATCAAGACAGAGTAGTACGTACTTTCACCAGTCGAGCGGTTGATTTCTTCATCCAAGTAGGCTATCTGTAGCTCTGGATATGCTCGTAAAACCAACTCCTTGTTCTCCTGTTCATCAGAACTGAAGGAATTTAGTCTCTGCATTGAGACAACCATTCTAAACTTTCTCAAGGCCATAACTGCAGTATCCTCTAGCTGCCTTTGTTCATCTTCAGGAGAAGGATTTTCAACGTCATACATCAATTTGAGAGCTCTGGAATAGTTCATAAAACCAGAAATAGTTCTGTACAACGTCTGGGAGCGCAAAGACGCCCAAATTCTTGTTCTCAAAATGTACTCTGGAGTAGCTGTTTTGAAGCCAACACAATAATATGGCAAATTGTCTTCCTTCTCTTTTGATGAGACGATTTCAGGGCTTGAATTCGTGTCATTGGGGGATGTTCCTAAGTCAATCTCCTCTGCAAGCATCTTAGTATCTTTCACAAAATACGACCACTCTAAAGGATGGAGTTGTTTCAAATATTCCAATAATGTTACATTGGAGTAGCCTTCGTCTTCTCTTATTATCTCTCGTAGTGTTAAAGTGATCTTTTCACTGAAGTGTGGAATCAAAACAGTAAATGTTGGCGTTTGATCAACAGGAACTGGGTCTGGGATTGGTGTTGATAACGACTGTGCAAAGAATGTGATTCTTCTTTGAGCTTCAGATTGGGATTCAAAGAGTGGAGACTTCAAGATTTGATCCTCCTGAGACATGAAAAACGTCGGTTCTTTCAATATCACTGTCTCTCCACCGTTTGGTCCCGTTTGTATTACCTGCTGGTATATCAACCTTTGCACATGCTCCAAGGAAAGCAAGTGCTCGCGATACATCGCAATAACAATAGAATTCCAAACTTGGGAAACGATGATTTTGGATTTCAAGTTGTTTCCAGGGGTAGTTGCAATTATCTTCGAAAAAATCCTCTTTGGTAATCTTGAAAAGATGTTTCGCCATGGTGTCCAAATAGATACACCAATGTATAGTGAGCGGCAGACTGAGTGGAAAGTGTTACAAATGATGTACCACAAATATGTATCCAAAAAGAACAAAACCATGTCAGTCAAGCACATTAAAAACAACAATATGCGCGGTTGATGCCGACAGATGAAATCGCCAAGGTACTTTTCTCCAGCACATCTATGCCCATGAATAATGCTCAACTCTCTGATAGGATCCTTTAAAGATAAGGTCAAAAAGAAGTATGATTCAGTGAATTTGGCAATGAAAACCGCAAACCACAAACCATAAGAAGACAACAATGCCTTTCCTCTCAATTTGTGTACAGAGTTTGTAAAATTCTTATTTGGAAGGAAATCTCTCTGTTTTTTGGTTTTGAATGGTGATCCAAATAATGATACCAAAGGTGTGAATATAAAGTAGACGGTAACAAAGAGACTGATAAGGAA
This sequence comes from Barnettozyma hawaiiensis, assembly GCA_003706665.2. Classification (NCBI taxonomy): domain Eukaryota; kingdom Fungi; phylum Ascomycota; class Saccharomycetes; order Phaffomycetales; family Phaffomycetaceae; genus Barnettozyma; species Barnettozyma hawaiiensis. The sequence goes on along the minus strand of PPLY02000003.1, from coordinate 88,825 downwards.
CTGGGAAATTGCTATACCCAACCCAATTTTGGAGATTGGATTGAAAGGGAAAAACTCTAAAATATAAAATGAAGGTGCACCAATGGAAACCAAAATCAAGATTAACAAGAAGAGTCTTTTCCCTAGAGGTTGTGCGCCTGGCCATTTTCTTGGGACAAAAAGGAACTCCAATAATGTTGAAAAAATGTTGATCATCGTAGAAATACATCCATGTAAGGCGATCACTGATAATCTCACTTGCACTGTAGGTTTGTTGTCCAACTGTTGTTGATAATTCCTAGTGTACAATACGGGAGAATTCATCATAGTGTAAATCCAAAACGTTGAAATGTGCAAAATCCAGATTCTGTTGAAATTTATGATGGAATGGGTCCATGTTCTCCTCTCCCTGTATGTCTTGTAAAAGCATTTGGACCAGTTAGCTTCATTTAAATATAGGTAACGCTCATGTGGCGGAAACTGCAACAACTGTTTATTTGATCCACTCAATTGGATCTTCTCCAACCCTTTTCTGTACCAAAAGAACTGATTGATGTCATCATATCCAATGGTTGCGGAATGGTCTCTGTCTCTCACAATGTAACGACCCTCCACCTTTTCATAGACTTGGTCTCTGTAGTATTCATACAAAGGTGTAATGACATGGTCCAAAAATGGTTTTAATTGAACATCTGGGTGGTTCTTCTTCGATTTATCGAGGCCATAGTAATAGTCATTGCAGCACTTGAAGATAAAACACATGCATTCTGGCATAAACCTGATGTTATTAGCTTCACCCCAGCATAAAAGATAAATTGCCAATTGGATGATTGAGTCATCAGACGAAAGAGACTTCATGTTCTCGATCCATCTCTTCTCCGACTCCTCTAGAGATATGATCCCAGGGCCAGAGTAAGGGGTGTCAGGGTTGTCAACTTGCTGGGACTTCACATATGACTTTTTGGGGGCACCATTCTTCTTTATATTCACAAATCCAACTATGTCATCGATATCCAACTGGGCACCAAAGTACCACGTCTTAAAATTGGAGTTGATCCCGCCAATATAATCAGCATGCAACGATCTCAATGCTTGTGTTGGGCTCATTCTAGAAGCTCTAGAGTCCAATAACCTCATCAAGTAGTCAAACATATTTCTGGTGTTGTCTAGCTGAAAACCGAATATCTCAGTTAGTTCCGCAAATATCAATTCTATCTCTTGTCTGGTTATTGGGATCTCATCTGGGTTTGACCAAGCAGGGTAGGGATCATGGTAGTGGTCGAACACATCATAAATTCCCTTCTCAGCAAATCTTTCGCCTCTTATATCAGCTCCATTATTCTTCTCAGGGGAACTGGCTTTCAATCTTTCACTCCAGCGGCCCGTTGCTATCTGAGGCGTCTTGAACCCACTGAAAGGTATGACACTCTTTCCAGTAAGCGCCGAGTTGAATCCATTGTTATCTGGGGGAGCTACCGTCTTAGTGTTAGGATCAGGGAACCTTGAGCATCACTTCAAACATGATAATAACAAATTAATTAAAGGTATCTGGTCATACAAGAGGGTCTGTCTTGAAACTCAGGGGTATCAGTATACTTAGAGTGAGAAGAACTGGTCTCTGAATCAATCTCTCCAGAGGGCGGCAGCGGCGGTGGCCGCGGGTCTTGCCGCTCTGGGGAGTTGGGAGGCATCACTGTTGATCGATCGAACTGTGTCTCTCCCTTTCAATATCGCTCAATTGTGTTAGGACGCAGTACAATGCTGAAAACAGTTGGCACTAACAATATGGCGCCTTCTGAAAGACACAAAGTTTCCTCTGTTTTCTTGTGTAAAAGGCCACAAACACAGATGCCACTCGTAACCTTTCCAGAAAGAAAAAGACCAGTATTCCTATTTGGGAATTAATAGCCTAGACCCACATTCTGCAAAGGGCTCGGTATTGAGTCTATAATTCGAAGGTACTTGTTGGCTTCCAGACCCATTAAGCTAGTAGATTTTTGGCCTGAGGTATTGCCATAATCGATAATCTAACATGTGGGAACACGGGTAAATAGCAGCTACAGTCAGGCAGATATTTTACCTTCGGAATGCTTCCGTCGGACATCAAAAAAATGGGCTTACACAAAGAGACCAGGGGATTATTGTACATAGTTGTACTCAGTTAAGCTAGTCAAAAACTCATAACTCAACCTCACTATTATATGTGCCGACAAGCCATCGTGACTTTCAACAAGATCAGCTCCTATAAACGAATTATTGCAATTTTCAAGTAAGTGTTTTAATGTGTGTGTGCGTGCGTCACGATCCACAATATATCTCCATTGGACCAAGCTTATATTGATTGGGAACCACACATATCTCTGAAAATTGTGTTATTCCGATAATCGTGCGTCTTTTAGATTCTCAAAAAGAGCTATGGAGTGTTATTTTCCATACCTATGGCTCCTGTGAAGGTTCTTATGATTTAAGTATTTTTTTTACTTATTAATCATTATAAGTTTCGCTATAAATAAATATCTAAATGGATCAGCACTTTAAATAAATAAATACATAAATAAATAAATTAAAGTTAAAAATACCTTTAGATTCTATAAATCCTAAATTATATTATCATTACATCTAATAATTAATTTAAATTTTCTAATATATAAAAATTCTAATACAAATTATTTCAGAATTACTATTTAAACATTTTGAATTATATCCATTATTAGGTTACCAATATTCTCAATATATTCCATAAAAATAGATCATTAAGTATATGTTTTAAATTCTATTATTATCTTATTATTTTTAATTATTATTATTATAATTATAATTATATTTAGATTTATATTCTTATTGATATTAATGTTAAACTCAGCCGAGGTATATTCATCTAGTATTTAGTATTAGATTGGTTGTTCTAAACTGAATAGCACAAGTAACATAAACATACTTCCTATGTAAATATATGTGACAATCTGAGGCTTAATCCAATGAATAGTGAGAAGAGTTAGGGTTTGCGACTTCTTGCTTAGAAAAAAGTTAATAGTCCCAGATAAATAGTAATTCGTGCTTATGAAACAGTGTAGAAGAACCAGACTCGTATAGTAAAAAGGGGTCCTGAGACCACCGTCCTTGCAACCAAGATTGTACTTTATCCACACACCCCTCAGAAGTGAGCGGACTAAATTCTTTCCAGGCAAAGCACTGGATAGAATAGCTCAAGGGGCAGTATCTCCAAAAATAGACCGAACTTACAGTCATCGCACGAGATCTATTCTTGGTGTAGCTGTTGTTGATATTTAATAACATATGTAGAGTCCGTACAGATGATACAACACTGCCTCTCTCCGTTTTTAGACTTCTCCTATTTGTAAACCTCATGTTGTCTGTGCATTTGTGGCATTAATCCATCACATCCATAGTGGTGTTTGGTGGTACATCAACACTCATTATGCAGATTGGTTCACATTGGAAATTGCCAAGGGTTCTGCAAGACTGCAAGACGATAAAACAAAAAGCTTTATAACTTTTACAGCGACCGTCGACGCTTGTGTGAAAAAAAGTGAGAGAGAGAGAGAGAGAGAGAGAGAGAGAGAGTGTGTGTGTGTGTGTGTGTATATATCCCCAAATAGAGTCTAAACCAATAGTACCAGGTCCCTGAGGTTTGCAATCTGACTATTTATGCACTCCGTACATTTCCTTATTCAGGAATTCGTAAACAATACAACTGTCTGGCCGCCCGCTAAAATCGGGATTAATTTTTTTTCCACCTCGCTTCGCCGAGCCGAGTTTGGAGCACAAAGCCAGCTTTTTTTCCCCTTCACTTTCGATAGCAAGCCCAGTGGTCTGAGACATGGTCTCATGATTGATCAGACTACACACAAGACACAATACAATTACATTTCTTTGGGCCAACGTTTCAAACCAAATGGAAAGGAAGGAAGAAGTAAGAAGTAAGAAGGAAGAAGGAAGAAGGCAGGAAGAAAATGACAAATTCTCTAGAAATGCTAAAGTTTGCTGTCGTTTTGCGGGCTTTGCTCTGGGTTCTTTTAAGTAAAGTCGGAATTAAGGACCGCCGGCCTCCCAGCTGCTTTTCAAGCCTACGGCCCGCCTACGCTGCTCTGCGTAACCCTGTATGTCGATTTAGCTAGAGGGAAATGTACAGTTATGCAGTTTAAAATTTCCCTTTACCTAAAAAAGTTATATGACAAAATGAAAGAGCCCTTTCCCCCAAAGTATTTAAATTAAACCATTCCCGCAAAAGAGCTGCATTTATATCTAGTTGCCACACACACAACGAAGGCGCAATTCAGAGCGAGCTGAAAGAACCCACACACATCAGCCTTTATCGACAGTTAACCACCCCATCTTACAGCTTTCGAAGGATCTTTCTGAGTTCCCACCAGAGCTTTCCCTCATTTGCCGCCACCCTTTCCACCACTCCCACGCAAGTCGCACAAGTAGTGTCACCATACCCAATTCTGCCAAAGAGGTCAGTCCTTGAAACGACTTTACTTGTTCCTACACTTCACTTGAAACGACATGGTTGCTGCACCTAAAAAGTTTGTACTATTGTTCATCATAGCGGCGGCGGCTACCTCGGTACGTGCTGCCATGGATATGGACAGCATGGATATGGACAGCAGCATGGAGATGAACAGAGGAGGAGAAGGAGGCCTCGAAACAGAAAATGAGACGAAGAACAACTCTACAGAAATTAAGCCAGTTGCGCATGAGACCAAACACGAACATGGATTGCCGATTTTACAGACACACTTGACACCAGCCGAGCGTCTATACTGGGAGCAGTACAACACTACTACCTACTTTACAATTGAGGGCTACAACAAGACTTCTCTATGGTATCACTGCTTGTCGCTAGGCTTGTGTTTTATCTTTTTGTATCCAATCACTATGATGTTAGAATCTGTCAAATCCAAGTGGTTCATTCCAGTTTTGACTTTTTACAATTTGGTTCTGATTACCTCCTTGATTGCGTTGAAGATTTTTGGGTCTTCCGTTCCAGATTTGTACCCGGCAAATGCCTACGCAAAAATGTCTTGGATTTTGTTGTTTGCGACCATTACGCAGTATGTAATTGCTGTCCTATATGCTGCTGCTAGATGGGTTTCTAACGGCTGGGCTGAGGACAATGATGAACTCTTGTCATCTTGCATCCCATTGGAAGACATGGACATTGAGATAAATGATGGCTCTGATGCTCCATCCCATTCAACTTTGATCGGTTCAATTAGGTCATCAACTGAGAACTCCCCCCAAAGTAGAGATAGAGACGACTGCCCGGAGACGCTATACAGGAGAGACTCTTTGGACCTGGATGATATTGAGAGTAACCTCGGGAACTCTCCAAATGGCGAGGAGTTCTACAAGCCAAACCAGTACTCCAAGAGAAACCCAACCTCTTTAAAGAGAGACGACGTTTTGGGAAGAGTGTTTCAAAACGAGACTGTTCAAGAATATGCAAACAAGTTCTCCACTATGGTCAACGTGATTTTCATTGCAATGAAGGTCCCGATGTTTGGTTACTTGTTCATCTATGTCTCTACCGGTTCAGTTGTTGGCTCATTGCTAGCGCAAGACAAACACATTTTTAACATCTTGGCTCATCTTATCAAGGGTGGTGTTTTTGTCTCTTTAGGTATCTTCTCCCTAGCTAGATACTGTGGTTGTCTCTCCAAGTTTGGTCTAGCCTGGAACAAGGCTGTGATTTTGAAGAGTCAATTTGACACTAGTTCACTTTGGTACAAGTTGACGCCTCGTGGTATGATCACCATGGAGGGTTATGAAAGTTTCTTGATCTTCTTCTACGGTGCAACCAATGTGTTTTTGGAGCATTTGGCATCACCAGATGGTGCCTGGGATGCTAAAGACTTACAGCATGTCTCTATTGCGTTCATGTACTTTGGCTCTGGTCTTTGTGGCCTGATTACTGAGTACATTTTGTCTGAGTGGAGATTTAACCAATTCATCTCCAATACCAAGATCAAGGGTGAGGCCATTTATGCCGGTACCCCTGGTTATTCTCCTAATCCATTCCCAGTTTTTACCATCTTTTGGACTGGTATATTGATGTCCCAGCACAAGCAGTCATCTGAGACTTCCACCTTGATCCACATGCAATGGGGCTACTTGTTGTCCTTTGGTTCATTGTTCAGATTGGCAACATTTGTCTTGTTGATGCTCGTTCCAAACAAAAACCTTGCTCCAGCTAGACCATTCACGGAGCTTATAACCAGTTTTTCGTTGATCTGCGGCGGATTCATCTTTATGGAGAGCAATGACCAGACTGTCCAGGCCCTTGAGTATAGAGGGTTGACTAGCATGTTCATTTTGAATGTGAATGTTGGTATTGTTGCCCTAATTATGGCGTGGGAGATGTGTTTGATGATCTGGAAAGACAGACTACAGTCCTCCAAGCAGGTCTAATTAATTAATATTTTCTGAGAAGATGATGGATGTCATTATGAGTTTTTATGTCCTATTATGAAGAAGTTGTGTTTTGTTTTAACTAGATTATGGGTTTTTAATACCGCCAACACACCACCACACATGATGAAAGTTGATTCCATGACCGCCACTAATTGTGTTAATATTGCCACAGGCTCCACCCACACCCCACACCCACACTAATATTCTGGCTTTCAATCAAACATTTATTTAATATGCTTTTGTACAAATATCGTAAAACAGAATATCCTAGTGACACAGTGTGGTCGAACCTGCCAGGAGATGATTGTTGTTGTTCTTTGGTGCAGCCAGGGGTTGGATAAACAAAAAACTGAAAATTAGGCGCTGTAGTGGCATTTAGTGGAATCGTTATCATTCAATTTTGAAGCACGGTAAAAATTTCTGTTTCGCTTTCAGATGAAAGTGTCCCGGTTCGATTCTGGCGGAAGGAGAGTCGCCGCCCATGGGTAACCTGGGCTTGGGACTCACTAGCAAAGGCAGCTGCACCGCTGAAGGGGAGCAATCCAGCACAGCACAGTTGCCCGTCAGAAGGCGGTTGGGATGGCACTTCTCTGAGGAACGGAAGCTCTGTGTGAGAGGAGACCATTCTTTTTTTCGTTTTTGTTGACCATTCTTTTTTTCGTTTTTGTTTTCTTTGTTTTGTTCTCTTTAACAACAATTCCAACATGGAGAAGGCGCCGCCACATACTGTCTACAGGGCTTGTTCTGACCAGCAGAGACTATTTAGGAATGGGTATCCCATCACTCCCCATACAGCAGATGAGGAGCTTGCCCAGAAGAAAGAGGCGCCATCTGAGATTCTTATAGTTCAGAGAGACGAGGTGACTTTACCGGACTCTGATCTTCTTAAGATGATAAACTACTATGCAGCTATGAAGTACCCTAATAGAGAGGGTATGTTTGATGGCTCTGCGCTGCTGGCTATGGGTTTTTTACTGGAATCGTGGGTTGAAGAGATAGTGACAGATGAGACCTACAAGCTCTTCCTTAAGAATGGGGAGAGGAAGAACAAGACAAAGACCAAGACTAAGAAGAACAAAAGAAGTGAGAGTCATGATGATACAAAAACATCACATAAGAGGGTCAAGATAGAGAGGGACACTACTAGTTGAAAAAAAAAAAGAATCACTGAATGTATCGCTCATTCTTAATATGTCAATTCACTTCCATCGTGGGTCAAGAACTTCCCACTATCAGCAGGTTTCAGTCCTTTAATGACTGCGAGGGCTTTGCGAACACCTTCATCCACGCTAAACGTATTATTTGCCACGTACTGCAAGAAGTGCTCATCAGGTTTGAAGTTCTTGGATGCGCTGACATCGTCGTTTGAATCATGTTCCTTCGTGTTGATGAGACCTGGGTGATAATTAACCACTGTGAATCCTTCATCCTTCAACTCATGGCTTAGTTGCACACCTATAGAGTTCAGTGCCGCCTTTGAGACCGAGTAGGGTGCGCATGGGAAAGCTTGGTATAAAAACTGCGGGAAGTCACCCACCGATCCCATAATACTGGACATCAACACAACTTTGCGTGTCTCCTTCTTCAAAAGATACGGCTTCAAGACTTTGAGGATCTCGAGTGGACCAATTGCATTCACAGTTAGGAACTTGTGATACTCTTCAGGGGATGTGTGCATCGCATTGCGTTTGGCATTGTTTAGAGCAGCATTGGAGATGAAGACATCAATGCCTTGGTCGAGCCTCTCCAGCTCTTTAGACACTGAGAGGTACGTGTCAGTATCATTGAAGTCAAGTTTGAGGATAGTGAGACGCGGATCCTTTGTAATCAGGTACTCTGAATCTAGGGAGGAGATATCTCTTTTGATTGTGCCAATGACAACGTTGTTGCTATTGGAGGAAAGCAGTTGATTGGCGAGTTCACGGCCAATGCCTCGGTTGATTCCGGTGATGAAATAAGTTACTTGTTGGTTGTCTGCCATTTTGGTATATAGGGGGAGGAGAGAAAGAAAGAAACTAGAAAGAAGCAAGCAATTTGACAGTGGTGGTGGCACTAAAGTGTCTCGGGCGATGGTTCTGATTACATAATAAACATTTGATTACATAATAAATATAGGAAAGAGACAGCGCGCCACAATGAAACTGCACGATGACATCACGATTCGGGATTACCCCTAATTAGGAGAAAAAACCGGCATGTGTGGCTTATCACAAGTTTAACCTCAAAGAAAAATTTCAAACAAATAAACAAACATACACATATTCCATATATGGCCAAGGTACAGGAGTCCTTCCGTGAACAGATGCGGGGGTTTCCCTGGTTTCAGATCTTTGTGATTGCCAGTGTCCGTTTTGCTGAGCCTATTGCCTTTACCTCCTTGTTTCCTTATGTTTACTACATGGTGAAGGACTTTGGCATTGCGAAGAGCGAGGCCCAGGTGGCAAAGTATTCGGGTTACTTGTCGTCCACTTTTGCTCTCGGTCAGGTGCTGACATCGTTCCAGTGGGGACGATTTGCTGACCACAATGGCAGAAAGCCAACCTTGGTGATTGGCTTGATTGGCTCTATCGTGTCACTGCTGACACTGGGCTTTGCAAAGAACTATTACCAGGCACTATTTGCACGTTCATTAATGGGATTGCTGAATGGGAATGTTGCCGTTGTGAGAACTGTCATTGGTGAGATTGCAACTGAGCGCAAACACCAGGCTCTTGCGTTCTCTACGATGCCTTTGATTTTCCAAGTGGGTGCAGTCATTGGACCTTTGATTGGGGGCTTCTTAAGCGGCAGGACCACCAGATTTGATTTCTTGAGGCCCCTTGTCGAGAAATTTCCGTACGCTCTTCCCAACCTTTTGATCTCATTGTTACTAGTTGGTGGCTTGATCAATGCGATTTTTTTCTTGGAGGAGACTCATCATGAGTATAAGTATCGTCATGACTACTTTCTAGAGATCGGTGATTACTTTCTTAATTTTCTGGGAATTACAACTAGAGAGAGACTTTGGCAAAAGCGGAGTATGTCTTCCATTGATGAGGAGACTCCGTTGTTTGAGGACAGTGTGGCACCATATGATGAGGATGACGACGACACAGAGTCGGTTGAGTCTATTGGCCCATTGAGTCGACGCCAAAGCATGGCATTGATACGCACATATTCTCTCCACGAACCACAGGACGAACCAGAACCAAGCAGCAGTTACTCGTCACTGCTCACCCCACACATCTTTTATGCTGTTCTGTGCAACTTTATAATGAATCTTCATCTAACAGTGCATGATGAATTCCTACCCGTGTTTTTGGCTTATGATGTTGCAAAAGACAGAGATGGGAACCTTGTGTCCAGGTTCCCCTTCAGGATAACCGGCGGACTGGGATTCACGTCACAAGACACGGGTCAACTGTTGTCATTGACTGGTGTTTTGGGCATCTTTTTTATCCTGGTGGTGTTCCCATACGTTGACCGCAAGTACGATTGCCTGACAACGTACAAACGTTTTATTTGCATTTTCCCCGTTGTTTACCTGTTTGTGCCCTTTGACGTCTTCCTGGCCCCATTGTCCAAGCTCCATCAGAAAGCTGTCATTTACGTCATGACTTGTCTAAAGACTTTGGCAACTTCAATTGCATTTCCTCAGATCCTCTTAATTGTGCACAATTCTTCTGATCCAAAACATAGAGCGTTGATCAACGGTGCAGCTATTTCTGTGAGTTCAGCTGCTAGATTCTTAGGGCCTTTGATTTGGGGGTTTGTGATGAGTTGGGGTCAGGAGTACGACATTGCATGGATTGGCTGGTGGAGCTTGTGCCTACTATCTCTGGTTGCTATTCAGCAAAGTACCCACCTCAGAGATAAAGTTTTAGAGGAAGAACTACACGGCGAGGAAGAAACCCCATGAAGCTGCTGCCTACCACTTGGTTTCCAATGTACATATCATCAATGTCACATATTTATTTCATGTCGTCAGCATCGCCAGTAGGCTCACCGGTAGGCTCAACGGAAGCCTCTGTTTCAGTCTCCGTCTCAGCAGACAGACCCAACGCTTTTCCAGCACCTGTTGGAGTCTGCTTGTACTCTTCCTTCCCGGTAGTCTCCACTCCAAATAGTCTGTAAAGAGCCTCGAAAGTCTCCTTTTTGGACAGCATCAGGTTAATACAGGAGGTACCAATCCAAATTGGATAAATGTCCTCCGGGTGGCCTTCAACATTCACCTTGATGAAACCACATCCAGGAGTCTTTCCCTTCACGTTGTCAGCAAAGTCAGCGTCTAGGGCATTCAGCTCGTCATACTTTGGGAAGGCTTCTTTGAGCAGCTTCTCGAATAGAGTGGTGTTTGCATTCAAGACACGGGAGCCACTAATCTTGTGGCCTAGAATTGGAAGGGCTTCATTCTGGATTCTCCATTTACATTGCAAGTCAGTTCTTTGAGAGACAAATAGCTTCACACCAGAGTGGACTATCTTGAGTCTTTCCTCGTTAGCAAGAAGGAATTGCTTCGTTAGCGGGGATGAGAGATAAATGTTTCTTGTTGGGTCACCAGTCGCATTTCTGACAAAGCAGCACTCGGTCAGGGAAGTATCGCTCTTATCAAATCCAAAGAAATCCCAGCATTTGGCTAGTTCTGGATGCTCTGGGGATAGAAAGTTGAATGGTTCAGTTTCATCAGATGCATTGTTGGACAGCTTCTCCTTCTTTTGTGATAGATCCTTCTTGAACTTCTTTGGAGCCGGTTCTTGTGTTTCCTCAGCAGAGGCCTCCTTCTCAGCGTTCACCTTTTCCAAGACAGTGATGAAGAAACCACCGGTGTTCTGCTGTTGTGGATACACTCTGATACAGTCTTCCAAGTTGAAATCCTCACCATCACAAAGCGGGTACAAATGGTCAGGATATGCAGCTGGATCAGAGCCCTTCTCTTTGACTTCATAATCCTTGCCAATAACCTTCCAGTTCTTCAAGCCTTGTGAGTGGACCAGACCCGGCAGCACCGTCTTGACGATTCTTAGATCCTTGTTCTTTCTCAAAGCACGAAGAATGACAGCCTCGTTCTCCATTGGGTTCACAGAACAGGTCGAGTACACCAATCTTCCACCTTTAGCTAAGAGCTCGACACCTCTTTGTAAAATGTCATATTGCAACGGGTTCAAGCCCAAACCATCGCCGATGGCCCACTTGTTCCAGATCTGGATGTTCTTTCTAATGGTACCATCCCCAGAGCATGGGACGTCACACAGGATACGGTCAAACTTGACATACTCATTGTCAATGCTGGTTTTGGGGAACAGCTGGGCCTGGTGGTTGACGACAACCATGTTTGGCGAGTTCAGTCTCTTAACCTGATGAACCAGCATATGAGCTCTCTTGAAATCAGCATCGTTGGCAACAACGAAACCAGTTGGATTCGGCACCTTGTGTAAATCCTCAATCAGCTGAGCTGTCTTGGAACCGGGAGCAGCACACATGTCCAAAACTTTGTGGTGTGGCTGGACATCGAGCACTAGGGGCGGGATCATCGAGACGGCTTCTTGTCTGGAAATATTACCAACTTCGGTCTCAATCACCAAGAATCTCTGGGTTTTGGCAAACTTCTCGTTTCTACGGATCACTTGCTTCGAGATGTCAACTCTCCAGGCCAGTTCGTTTGGATAGAAAGGCAATGGCTTTGGCGCATCAATCTTAACACCTTCGTGTTCAATGTCCCCCAAATGTGGTAAATGCTGCTCGACAAAGATCTTCTTCACCTCATTCGCATGCTCAGCAGTACCAGTGATTCTGAAAGTAAGTGGCAATGGAAGTTGCATGTGTTCTTTGAATCTGGCAAACTCGTCCTCGGGCATTAGGTCCAGCTGGTTCTTGTAGTAGTTCTCCCATCTGTCATTCTCCTTCTCAATCTCGGCCCAGGAACCAGAATTTGCCGTATTATCTCTGTGTTGTTGGCCTCGGTTTGAGCCACCACCACCTCTCTTCTTGAACTTGCGAGCCATTTCTGCAGGTGAGTATTTCCAATAGAATCGGAGTGCTGTTGACTTCATTTCATTTCAATTTTTTTTAAGCTCATCTCGCTCGAGCTTTTTAAAAAAAGAAAAAAATTCTTCGAGAAAATTTTCAGACGATGCGATTACGTCAGCATCAACAAACAATCGCCGTTTTGGTGTCAAAAACCAAAGTGGCAAAAAGAAAATACTTGACGAAGAAGAGAGAAATATCTGGTCAAACAATGGCTCGACTCAGTGTTGTGTCTGGTGGATCAGCCACGAACACACTGACGCCTCTTTTGCAGCATCTTGCTCCGCATTCTCTGACTTTTATTCTACCTATTTCAGACAATGGTGGATCAACGTCAGAAATTCTTCGTGTTTTGGGTGGACCGGCTATTGGCGATATTCGGTCAAGGATCACCAGAATGATTACTGATGAGGGGATCAAGACACTGCTCAGCTATCGATTGAGTGAGGACAATGTTGAGGCGAAAATAGAATGGACAGCGATTGTAGAAGGCGAACATCCTATCTGGAACGGTGTTGAGATCCAATGCAAAGAGATGTTCAGGTCTTTCTTGGTCCATGTTCACGTTGAGCTGCTCAAGAAGTCACGCACAGCATCAACTAATTTTTGTTATGGACTTGCTAGTGTTGGAAATCTTTTGCTGACAGGGGTTAGGCTGTTTGTGGGCTCGTTGGACAGTGCAATTGAACTGGTTTCGAGAATGACGAGGATTGACCCTGGGATTCGAATTCTTCCCTGCCTCAACACCAACTACACGTATCACATTGCTGCCAAGCTGTCCAATGGCTCGAAAATCACTGGGCAATCCCAAATCTCACACCCACCAGCGCTGCCACTGCAAACAGCAGCACTGCTGCCTGGTGTCGTCTCCACAACATCCATCGATGCATATGAACACCACCACAATCACCATCAGAACCAGCATGAGGACGTTCCATACCAACACCCAGACCTTTTAGTATCGCAGTTGAAGTTCTCTAAAGAGGGTTCTATTCCACCGCTCCCTGCTCCAATAGACAGAATCTTTTACATCAACCAGTATGGCGAGGAGATCCACCCAAGAGCCAACTCCAGAACGACAAAGAGTCTAAGTGCCAGCTCTACGATAGTTTACTCTATTGGCTCATTGATGACGAGTATTGTTCCCGTATTGATACTCCAAGGGGTTGGGGATGCAATTGTTGCAAATAAAGAGAGCAGTAAAGTGCTTTTGCTCAATGGGGAGTTGGACAGAGAGACGTATGGATTTACCGCACTAGACTTCCTTGATGTCATCTACGAGGCGATTGTGTACAGCTTTGCCGGTAGAGCAGGTGTGGATATCTCCTTTGGTGACGTGCTAACGCATTTGATGTATATGAAAAACGGCGGTATCGAGGTTGATGTGAATGAGATTGAAAAGAGAGGAATCAAATGTATTGAAGTTAACAAAGATGACTGTGTTGGCGAGATACATTTGTATGACCTTGGTGCTTTACAATCAGTGCTCTCAAAGATAATAAACCAATAAACACACACAATCAAGAAGCCCAGAACTTTTTTGGCACATTCTTTAGCGAAATGAACTTTTCAAACTCTGCATCACTCACAAGTTGCTTCACATCATCATCATCACCGTGTTCGATCTCATGCTCATGATGCAGGAGCTCGTGCTCGATATCTTCCTTGTGGACAACCTTAATATCTGGATCTTCATCCCTATGGTACTTATTCCAATGATGAACCTCGTATTCATGCTCGAAATCACCATGGTGACCAACACCAACACCCAAATCAGGAAGCCTACCTCCCTTGGCTGCAAACTTCAAGTATTCCATTTTTGACACACGGTCGTCCTCATTGGCGTCAAGCAATGACAAGATCGCTCTCACAATGTCCTGCTTTGTTGCTTCGCCAATCAATTCAGAGTCATCATGGGATCCCAAACCATCACCCCGACCAACAACCTCGTCACGGTGCAAACCATAAGCACTTAGAATATCTGCAGAGTCCATATATCCCTTGTTTCGGGCATCATGCAGCGTGAAGAACACCTGCGCATCGTATTCATCAAGGCCATGCTCTTCCTTCATGTGCCACGCCTCCCATGTTAAGCCCTTCGGAACAGTCTCTTTCAGATTTGTGCCTTTGCCACTAGAATGTGCGAGGGAAGAAGATGTGATTACCAGAAGTAAAAGCAGTGGGACTGATGTGAGCTTCATATAGTCAACTCTCTCTACCTTGACACCAACAAGCTACCTCAGAAAAAGCGTATAGTAACAAGGTTCCTAATGTAATTTCATCAGTAGAAAACCGATACATTATCACGTGGTTTTATAACGAATTCCGAGGGGATATTTATCCCCAACAGACACAAACACAAACACAGCGGCGCTTAATTAATGACACTTTCTTTCTTTCTTCACCAGCACAGCGCTTTCTATCCCTAATTGTGAGTCAGTGCTTTGTTGTGGATATTGGACCGCTGCATTGAGCAATGAAAGTCACTGATCTCCCACAAGAGATCCTTATCACAATAGTCAAGCTCCTGGATCTGGCCGATGTGATTATGTTGAGGGAGGTGCCTGAGTTTAAAGAGCTAATCCTGAAGATTTCGAACGAGGTGGGAGCGGTAGCAGAAGGAGGTCATGACCTTGGGAATGAACCAGGTGAGCTGATATTTCTGGAGACTGGATGTTATAACCCGCTTGGCTTCCGTCCCCTGAGGAAACCGCTCCAACAGAGTGACAAGAGGAAGTTTATCACTATCAATTCTGGTGATATTGAAGAGGTGAATCATGTATTCACCTATTTCAGCTACAAAACTGAGACACCTACAATTGTGAATTTCTTGAATAACCATAATGTGGATATTGCGATGAACCTCAGGGATATGTCTCATGAACTCAAGCAGTACAAAAACTGGCAGGTGAACTTTGCATATCACAAGGCTTTCGCCATAATTGGGGACATTGAACCACTGGACTTGCATCTCCCTATTGTGAAGCGATTGGTCATTTTAGAAGCTGGTGATTCGCAACGAGAGGGGACATTGCGATATCCAAAGCTGGAGACTCTGATATTCTGTACATCGATTGACTCTGTGATCCCAAGGGGTGAATCTGTCCTCATCAACAAGAAATTGGACTTTACATCCTATCCTACAAAGAAATTCTCATTGACACCACCAAGACTGGGATTTAAACACACTTATTGGAACTTGTCGAATTTGGTGTTTTGTGTACAGGAGGAATGTTTGTTAGCCGCAATTGGCTCTCTGAATAACTTGTCGTTTCCTCAGTTGAAGGAATTGTCACTGTGTCTTTATTTTAAAGACACAAATGATAATTTTAAGCCACCACTTATCCAGAACATAAGAGCCCCCAAATTAGGAACATTGAGAATTGAATTTCATTTTAGACTATTCCCAATAGTTGAAAACTTTGAGATTCCAGAGGGGTGTGTCGTTATCCTCAGCGACTCTTTGTTCGCAGCATCACACACTGATTGGGACACAGTTCAATCATTGGATCACCACCCGTGTATTGATCTCTCATTCCTTGAGAGAACCAAAGAGTTACATCTGGAGAACTGGGATATGCTAATTGGTCTCATCCCTGTTCATATTGAACGCTTGAAGATCAACTGGATTGCAGAAGATAATATCCTTAGGTTCCAAGGAGAACAGAAACCGCTGTTGAAACTGAGACAATTGAGGTTATTTGGTTCGGGGAAACCAAACAACATCGCTCTATTAATACCTGTCGACAAACCTTTGAAGTCTAGTCTACTACCTGCACCTAATCTAGAAGAATTAATGATTCATGGTTTTGAGAAGCACGAGAAGATCCTTCATACAATCAACTCGAATTTTCCAAAACTGACCAAACTTAACGTTGATCTATCAACATTCTCAAAGAATAAGACGAAGAAAGAAAAAACTACATTTAACCATTTGGAACAGTTAGTTCTTTGGACCAGATGTGCAGGAATCATCAAGCTGACTTCGTTTCTTGACCGTTTTGAATTCCCCAAATTGATGTCTTTGAAAGTTTGTCTACAAAACATCAAGTCGGGTAAGGATCTGATATCAATATCCTTTGCCTCACTACCATCCCTCCAAAATTTGAATCTTGGCCTTGAGTGGCCAAAGAATGCTAAACTCGAGATCAAAGATGTCGCTGCACTGAAAATTTTGATGTTACCCAACTCAATTGAATCCATTCTTGTTGGAGAGACACCACAAATAGAGAAGGTGATACTACAACACGAAGAGTTGGCTCTGAAGTCAAAGAACATCACGAAGGAGATCAACAATAAATTGAAGGCTCTCCATGCCAACCCAAAGAGACGGAAACTTAACACGGGCAGAATTAAGCCTATGTCATCTTCGGAACCGGAATTTGACTGGAGCTGGGCTACATGAAAGTTACTGGAAGCTCACGTCTTATAGCTCGTACTGAAAAGAAGGCTCAAATCATAACACAAGCATCCAGAACCAGGCCAGCAGTCCACCCAACAAATCGGATGCGTTTGTAACTCTACATAAAGATCCCTCGCCTTGCTTCGGGGTTGGGCGAATGAAACGAAAGAGAAAGACAAATACATAGAGAGACAGAGAGACTGCATGCAATTAGGTCCTTGACTCTAATGTGCGTCGATGTACCTTGCCAGAAGTGGAAATCAGCTCAGTTTGTCGGTCGATAGATGGGGTGCCGAGAGATGATCCAGGTACTCGAGGGTTACATCGAACATATGAAGCAATGAAAACCCATAAGACACCCAAACCATCTACTAATGAGTGTGCTCTCCTCAAGCTGATGCATACAACTGATGCTCTTCATGTTGACACATTTCTTCGACTAATCTTTTTCTTTTGTCTTGTCTTGCTTTTATCTCGTGCGGCTCTGGAAGTGAAAATTTTTTTATGTTTTGGCATGGCTGAACATACATGGATTTCGAGCCCTAGGTTAAAACTAGTGGGAATTAGATCCGTGGTTCTTCACTGATACAGTGGCTAGTACCCACACTCATATTCAGGTTCTAGAGTGCTAGGAGTGTGCCGTTTCTCTGAGGGTCTAATCGGAAAATGTTGGGTAAATCATAAAATTGTCATACCGCCGTTTGTCACCTAATGATTCGAAATCAAAACAAACAAACAAACAAACGGATTTTACAGTGGTGCCCCACAGATATGGTGGTGAGTATTGTGGAAGAGTTTTTTTCACCCACATAAAAGGACTGGCAGATCCCACTGCTCGCCTGAGTCGAGAGTTGGGTTGTCTCTCATTGAACAACAACGAAATGGACGCTGCTACCATTGCATCTCTATTGAAGCCTATGGGGCCTCAGGAAATCATTTCCACTATTGAGAACTTGCTTAGTAGTGGTATTGACGTCAATGCTATTGATGTACCAACTGTTCTGGCCTCTCTCAATGTCACCCAAGTCCAAGGCCTATTGAGTACTAACTCCTCCACTGTTGAAGGTTTGCTTCAATCTCTTCAACCAGTTCAGCTCGTCAAGGTTTTGAACAATGTCCAAAATGTTACCAGTACTTTGTTTAACGCTGCTACCACTGCTACTTCCCAAGACCCTGAAACTGCTACAGCGTATTCGCGTCAAGCGTCCACTTTGATTACTCTGTTAATGCGTAAGCTTGAGACTACCTTCACTGACGACCAACTACTTGGTGTCTTTAAGATTATGTCCAACGGTGCTGCACTTGGTACTGGTTCCAAGAAGATGTTGAACATCGCCAAGGACCTAATTACTGGCTTCTTTGGCAGCTATCCAGTCCCATCCAACCTGCCAATCCCAGAGAGACTGTTGAAACTTGTTGCTGCTTACCAACCAGCTATTTTTGGCGGTTACGCATCCCACAAGGATTATGCTCCATCTGCCATCTTTATGGTCATCTTCTTCTTCTTCACCTTGATTCACTCTGGCTTGTATATCAAGAACAGATCCCTAGGACACAACTTTCTGATCTCTGCTGGTTTGGCTTTCTACTCATTCTGCAGAACTTTAGGGTTCCTACTGAGAATTGTCTGGAGTGCTGACTTAACAAGGCTAGATGTTGGTTTGACTTCCACCATTTTCATTGTCATTCCAACCACCATGCTGCCATCCCTTAATTTGATCCTGGCCCAGAGAATCTTCACATGGAGGCATCCAGTTTATGGTTCTCACAGGGTCTTTCAGGCTATAATGTACCTGATCTATGGCCTGGTTCTTGGTGTTATCATCATGACTATTGTCGCAGCAGCAGTTCAAATCGACTATTTTCTGAGCGAGGAACACTTCCGCATGACACAGAAGGTCATTGAGACCTCATCAATCTTGATTGTTTTGTACTCTTTGGTTGCTGTTGTTCTTGTCAGTCTCGGATACATTGTGAAGCCCACCTCTAAAGACAAGCAAGTGTTTACCTACCAACCAACTTGGGTTGAGTCTTTTGGGTGGAACTACTTTGTCACTAAGGGTGCTGCACAACAGGCTGCTCAATCCATTCCTGAGGAGCAAAAGCACCACGCCATCAGAGTCATTAACTCAACTGCTTACCACCACGAGACCATCAATGAAAAGCAGCCAACTCACGTTGACTTGAGCCATGGACACTCCATTGTAATCATTGCCTTGTCCACTTTCTGTCTGTTTTTGTCTGATATCTTCAGATGTGTTTCCACCTTTATCCATCAATACGAGTTTGAAGCCTCGTGGATCTTTGATCCAGTTGTTATGTACGTTATGTTTGGTGTCTTGGAGACCTTTGTCAATGTTGTCTTTCTACTTGGTAGAATCGACTTGAGATTCTATAAAGCTGACCGCTTCAATAATAAGAGTCTACCAATTGCTGCTACTGCCCCTGTTCAAGAGCAGGAGGAAGAGAAAGAGTCTGAAGAAGAGGACATCAGAGCTTCTTCCACCGCACCTGAGAGTGCTTGAATATAACTAGTTTTCTACCTAGATGTTCCCACTAATAATTAATACCGATTCTAACGAAACTATTGTACAATCTCTGATCTAATCTAAAGTACACTCTTTCTAGAAAAAGGATGGTCAAATTGAGTATTTCTATACAAAATAACAATCAAACACCCACACACCAACATAGCCCTAACCTAAACACAGAAAAAAAAATACATCAACACCATAAAAAAAAAAGCACATCAAAAACTATCAACAAAACTTCTTCTCTTCTCTTTACATTTCTCTGCAAAGACAGCTAACAAAATCAAGAAAGAAAGGTATGTGGAGATATATCGCAGTTGGATAGAACAGAGCACAGACGGCAAAAGATTGCTTCAATGATGAAATGAATTAACACAGACCTGTACTGATCTTTTGATATGCAGATACATTAATTGCCTTTCCTGAACTGAAGATTATTTGCTTTGTCTTGTTTTAACTGTCCCATTGGTATTTTACATGATGATTTGTGACTAACAAATTTATATAGAAGGATCTTGTTTGAATGGTTTTTCGTTTTTAATGAACTTGAATTAATACTTTTGATTGAAAGAATCGTAACATTTGTAGAGATGCATGTATTCATTCGTTCTCCAAGGAAATACTTCTAGTGAATCTTTCTCTCCCGCCTTTCCAAGGACAAGTGCACCCTCCTTTGGGGCACAGTCCAGTGGTTGATGGTAGGCCAGAAATCAATCTATTACAAAGTAGCAAATCGGATACATCTGATTATTAACGTTAAGGGTTTTTAAATTGATTATACATGTTGAGGTTTGTGACTAGAAATTAGCTTATTTCTTAGCAGTCAATCTTCTCAAGTAGAAAGCCAACTCTTCACCTTCCAAGATGTATCCATCAGCTCTACCGGATTGACCTGGTCTTGATGAAATGACAGCGTACAATCTACCGGCACCAAACTGGTGCTCAACGGCAGCCTCAATCTTAGACTCACCAGCTCTGGCAGCGAGCTTTCTCTCAACCTTTCTGGACTTGGAAACCTCCTCGGTCTCACCGGCCTTTTGGGTCTTCTTCTTACCCAAGGTTAGACCGTAGTGGGTCTCAAACCATTGCTTGAATGGAGCAGCGTCAATTTGGACAACAGCAGACTTGGTCAAAGTGTTGGTTCTGACCAACTCGTTGTTAGATGGATGGTAAGAAACACCAACAATTCTGGTCTTTCTGGAGACACCCTCGGAACCCCAGGAGAAGTTACCGGTCTCAACTCTCAAAGCTCTAAACTTTTGGTTACCACCTCTGGTTCTGACAGAGTGAATTCTCTTAGCACCAATCTTGGTGTTGGCACCTTGACGGCCCAATTCGAATTTCCGCTTCTTTCTGAACTGAGCTCTCTTAGCACCAGTAGCGGAACGCTTGTGACGAGAATCACGAGAAATACCCATTTTTGCTTATTCTATGTATTTGTTAGTATACTCCTTGGTCCAACCTTATGTGATGATGAATGAATGAGGAAGAAGAAACGTCAAAGTGAAAATTTTCCAAATAAAAAAAAATCAATGAGCCCGAATGAATATAATGCTTGGACTTGAATAATAAAAACACATGCTAAAAGGTTGTATGATGCACTTGGCCATTGTTGTACCACTTCACTTGTTGTTTTGTTCTTGTTGTTGATAATGAACTCTAGCTCTTCTATAAAGAATATGACACCAGTGTGGCTAAAAGACTCCCTTCGAATGGTGGTGGCCGGTGGTTGTATTGGCATCCACATTAGTTGCTTCCTTCATTTAATATCATCATCCCATCAGTGGAACTTACTAAAAGTGATCGATGGATAAAGGGTTGATGTAAAAACAAACTAAAAAAGAGATTCCAAACAATTTCAACTTTTCACCAAACCAAGTTCAGAGTCCAAAGCAGCGAAAAAAAAAACAGAAGCAGCGGGAAGAATTGATAGTGTATTAGGTAAGCATATGCTGCACGAACCATGTTGTTTTTGCTCTTTTGGAATTATATGGTGTAAAGATGTTTGGTAGAGGACACATATTTATCCAGAGAGGAAAATAGAAAAGAGAGCATTGAATAACCCTGAGGATAGTCACGTGAAGGAGCCAGATGAGTTCAAAGCCCTAATGTCAGGGTAATCTCATCGCCGCATGGTTTGAACCGTTTTTTTTTTGTTTATGTCTTTTTTTTTTCCATTTATGTGGCAAAATGTTAGTGGCCGTGTTGATCAGGAGAGAAGGATGAGTTACTACGATCAGATTGAGATTGAGGACATGACATTTGATCCAGCGACACAGTTGTTCACTTACCCTTGTCCTTGCGGTGATAGATTCCAAATCTTCATTGACGATTTGCAGGACGGTGAGGACGTGGCTGTTTGTCCATCGTGTTCTTTGATGGTCCAGGTGATATTTGACCAGGAAGACTTGCAGCAGTACTATGATGAGATGAATGACTGATTGGCCGATCGACTATTATGAAGGCCTGGATGATTCCTGGGTCTGAAACAGTTAAAAATACATCACAAGATGGGGGGGCACATCCTTCCCGGACTTTCGAATTCACTGGTTGGACACAACAGCAATGGGAAGCAAGAGTACTCAACCCCCCATCCACCATTATCATCTGGCTGGCGTCTGACACGCTTAGTTTGGGGATAATTGAGAGATTCACCGAAGGCAGTCGGAGTTATCACCTGCACGTTCTCCGAAAGAAAGAAGGAAAAAGCCTGGTACAGGTCTCTATCTTCTTTGTTCTATACACCTCTAGTCCATGACACCATTGTACTTTTCTCTGTTCTTTTTCATTGTTGATCTCATCGATATCCGTATATGAGCCATTTTTGTCCCTGGTAGACACACTATTATTATGTGTCCCTTACCGAAATGGAGTGAGTTTCCCTCATAAAGATATAAAGCTGGCTTACTGTTCAACGGACCTGCCTACAGACGACCAAGAAGCGACTTCAACAATGCCAGAGGATACACCAGAACAACTGAGAGCTTCGCTCCGTCTTCCAGAGACGCCCGCCCCAGTACCTCTCAAGAACGAGCACATCGCGATGAAGCGAGTTGGGCGTCCATTAAGACATGTACCTAATATCCCGACCAAGCAGCTTGTCTTTTACTCAAAGTTCAAACCACCACAGTTCACGTATGAGCTCCCACTGAAACTACCTGTCAAAAGTGGTCATGTTGTTGTCCAGGTGCGTTCAGTCGGGCTCAATCCGGTCGATATTAAGATTATCAACTCGTACACGTCCAATTACAACAAAGAGCGTGGGATTGGCCGTGAATTTAGCGGTGTTATCACTCATGTGGGCAGCGCCAGCACCAGAGATAAGACAGTAACGGAGTGGAAGGAAGGTGATGAAGTCTGTGGTGTTTATTTCCATCCGAACGGGTTTGGAGCGTTGAGCTCGAGTATTGATGTCGACATCAATGTCGACATTTTGGTCAAGAAGCCAGCCAATATCAGTTTCGAGAAAGCTGGCAGCTGGTTAATCACATTTGGTGCTGCGTATCAGATCCTAGAGAAGGCCAACAAGAGGAAAACGCTCGGTTCCGAGTCCACTGTCTTTGTCAATGGTGGGTCCTCCTCTGTGGGGCTGATGTTGATCCAGATTCTCAAGAGCCTGTACAAAGTGGAGAATATCGCAGCCTCTTCATCTGGATCAGCTCGCAAACTCGTTGAAAGTACAGGTGCCAAACTGACTGTGAATTACAAGACTGGGGGTTCTGCAGCTGGATTACCCTCAATTCTCAAGGTGCTGACAACCACCGGCGTCTACAAAGATTTTGATGCAGATGGTAACGCAATTGAAGTCCGTGAGATCCCAGCTGATAAATTCGACCTTGTCGTGGACTGTGTCGGTGGGTACGATCTTGTTGCCCATGCTGCTGATTACGTCAAGCCGAGCAGCGACGGTGGCCAGTACGTTACTCTTGTCGGTGATGTCAAGGCTGACTATACAAAAGACGTCTACAACGAGTGGAACTCTGTCTATATGAATGCCCGGTCAGTGTTTGGTGGTGCTTGGAGTATGAATTATTCGAAGTTCCAGCTAAGTTTGAAGCCAGGTGAGGAATGGCCGCTTACTGGTGTTGACATGCTTGAAGGTGGACAAGTCGATGTCATCATTGACACAGTGTACGACTGGAAGGATCATGCTGATGCCTTCAAGAAGCTGAAATCAGGCCACTGTCATGGTAAAGTTGTCCTGAATGTTGAAACGTTCTAGACCGATATAGCTTTAGTTAACAAAATTAATTAAAAACACAAATAAACAGTTTGATCATCAAAGTCATAATGCATATACACACCGACGCCTGGTGTTTCCCAAGTTTCAAATGGCAATCTTGAAGAACCCCAGTACTAACGCGATCCCCAGTATGTAGTACACCCAGTAGTAGTAACTGTTACCAACTTGGCCTGGTTCGTTACCCTTGTTCAAGGATGCCAAGTACCGCACTCTATCCTCCGGGTCTAAACTGTCGAGATCAATGGACGAGTCAACCTGCTTTGAATTGTTTTCCACCTTCTGCTGCATGGCCGCAGCTTGTGCGGCAGCTTTGATCCGGGTCTCTTCCAATTCTCGTTCCCTAAACCTGGCCAAATTCTTTGCAACCTCATCAGGGAATTCTTCCTTGAACTTTGGGTTTATGTTGGCATTCCAGTCCAAACTCAAGCGAGCAAACTTGCGTTTAGTCTCTTCACTCGTAGTAATGCTTCCAGTGGTTGGTTCATCACCAGTCATGAAACTCAACAACCCATTCAAAATCGTAGAGACATTCCACGCAGGGTTCCACAGGTCAGGATGGAAGTCACTCATAGACAAACAGAGTCTTGTATTAGTCTGGAATCGTCCGTTCGGAGTGACCATGCGGATAGCTGGTGGTTTGAAAGGGTACTCGTAGGTGAAAGTGATGGTGCCATGGTACTGGCCCCCTTCATAAGGGGTGTCGGTTGGTCCATCAATCAAATAGTGCCATTCCAAGATGTTTGCCTCTGAAGGATGTGCTGTGATATACGGTGGACTGTTAGTGAGGAGGGCCTTGTACTCCTTAGTGAGTCGTTTGTGTGCTTGCTTGGTGGCCATTAATAACAATTGGAGCTCCCGTCCCGGCTATCGTAGCGTAGCGTGGCTTGCTGGAGAAGGGGATAGAATTGATGTGGTGGTATAAGCAACTGTTCTAAAGAGATGCTCTCCCGAATCGAAAAAAAAAATAATACAGATACACACACACACAGAACACACACACACACAAAGTATTAGCGAGTGTGGATACAGACAGACCCGTTTGTTGATAGAATAAAGAAGTTCTTTCTGTGCAGTGTGTGACGATACAAAACCAAAACAAAAAAGAAAAAGATGGAGAGAGAAAGAAAAAATACAAAACGGTGTACGGATGTTGATGACAAAGCATACATTTCCTAATTTCCTAATTCCTATTTATACATGCAAAATGAAGAAGCCCTTTATTTCGTGCATTCTTTCCCTTCCCTTCTGTTAAAGCTATTAACAATCACTTCAACGTCCTCCAATGTGTGCTTCTTCTTAGACAGAACACCAGCACCAGAACCAGCACTGTTGTTGTTATCCTCTTCATTCAAAAGTTCAATGACTTCAGTGACACGGGACTCATCATCACCATCATCATCAATGAGTAGCGGACTTGAACGGGTTTCACCTAACTTTGTGTTTGCGGTTGCTGCGGTTGATTGATTCTTGTCTTCACCTGATGTGATCACTTCTTCGGCAGCAAAAGTCCGAGACGGAATCTTCTTCTTCGGACTCTGCTGGCCCAGCCAGAATCTCCTCCTCTAGATCCCGTTGTTCTTTGAGCTCAACTTCAGTGGGCCCGGTCTTCTCCTCAACAAGATCCCCCTGTCTAATCATTTCCTTTCTGTTCTTGAGACCTTTAAGGACAAGCTCATTGTCCTTCAACACATCTGGGAAATTCAACTTGAACGGTTCATTTTGCGTAGTGTTCCAGCGTAAACTCGCAGCCGCGAACTTTCTCCTTTCATCAAGTGAAGACCTCAGACCACCAGTCATCACCTCGTTCGAGTTCATCACACTCAACAGCCCGTTCAAAATCGTGGCAACGTTCCACGCTGGATTCCACGTCTCTGGATGGTAGTCACTCATTGAAAGACAGAGTCTAACGCTGCATTGGAACCGGCCACTTGGAGTGACCATTGTGATGCTCGGTGGTTTGAATGGATACTCTTTAGGGAACGTTAGCACACCGTGGTACTGCCCAAGGTAGTAAGGCGTGTCTGCTGGACCATCAATGATATAGTGCCATTGAAGAATGTTCGTTTCAGAAGGACGTGCTGTGATGTAAGGTGGAGGAGAGGACTGGAGGTGAAGATACTCTTTGGTTAGCCGTTTGTGGGCTGCTTTGGTAGCCATTCTATACAGAGTCGGTTTCCCCTTTGTTCCGTGAACGAACAAAACAACAAGTCGTTCCGCTTCTCCGTTTGTTTATTTGTTTATTTGTTTAATTTGTTTTTTTGTTTTCTTTTGTCTTTGTCTCTCTGGTTTTGTTTTTCTGCTTGTTTTGTTTTGTCTTGTCTTTTGTCTAACACTTTTTTGTTTGCTTCTCTCATTCATTTAAAAACTATTCAAACTATTTCTTCTTTCTCCAAGTGAATCACCAATTTCCTCCTCCACATGTTTCTCAAAATCGTACAAAGCTAGTTAGGAATTTCATAAGTAAATATATATATTGTAAAATGCAAAAGGAACCGAAAATTATAACCCAAACGAATAAAAAGAGAGACTCAACTTGTTTATATTGTTAAAACCAGTTAAATCAACATGAAACGAACCAAAAGATGAAGTCAGCAAAACTTAAATTGTTTTTTTGTGTTTTTGTTGTGTCCATGACTTCTCTTTTTAACAGTCAATCAAGTCAACAACTCCCAAGTGGATTGGAGAACATTGGATACCGATGGACTCATCGTACAAGTTGTAGAAAGTACCGGACAAACATTGGAAGAAGACCTCCTGGCTACCCAAAGCCAAGTTACCCTCCTCAGTGATGGACCAACCAGCAGCGTAGATGGAACCAGCTTGTGGTGGTGGACCATCGAATTGGAATTGTCTACTGGAGACAATAGCACCGAGTCTACCAGCAGAGTCAGTCAAGACACCGTCTCTCAAGGTGATGGCAAGGGACTTCTCAGTCAAACAGGATTCTGGCAAGTTGTCAAAGGTGATTGGACCAGTTGGCATTGGGACAACGACATCATCAGTGGCTTGGATCTGACCGTCTGGAATCTCAGAGACAATGTCACCAGCTTCTGGCTTTAGAGTAGCTTGGATCTGACCGTCACCAATTTGGGAAATGACATCAGCCTTTGGCTTTGGACAGGTGGTGACAGTGACAGTAACGGTCTTCTCAACACAGGTTGGGGCAGTGGTGATGGTGGCTTGGATTTGACCATCGCCAATTTGGGAGATAACCTCAGCCTTTGGCTTAGCAGTGGCAGTGGTGGCTTGGATCTGACCATCGTCAATTTGGGAAATGACATCTCTCTTAGCTGGGGCAGCTGGGGTGGTGGTTGGGGCCAAAGAACCAGTGGTGATTGGAATAACAGCAATACCAAAGGTCTTGGTGTACTCAGTGTGGGCACCAGATGGGACTGGGGAGTCTGGAGTCAAAGTGGACCATGGCTCAGATGGAACGTAGCCGGCCATAGCGGAGGCGATCAAAGAAGCAGAGACAATGGATTGCTTGTATTGCATTGTTAATGTGGGGATTGTTAAAATGTTTGTGTTTGGATAATGAAGAAAGAAGGAATAAAATATCTTTTGGCTAAATGAAGAATTCAACCTCCTTTTATAATCTTTGGACAGGGGCCTAAAAATAGCTGAAAGAGGAAAACCCAATGAAAGACAAAAACAACAACAACAAAAAGAAAAAAAAAAAACCGATCTCGTTGATTTTGATTTACCAGCCATTTATGCAGGTTCATGCATGATCCGGCAATTTCTTTACCCAATTAGGCAATCCGTGCTATTGCTTTTCACTTCTTGTCGCGTAATTAATGAATAGGCGAAATGAAATTGTTCATTTTCTTGGAAATTGGATGGCTGGTGACGCGTCATGGTGACGAAAGAAATGATTTTGATCAAGATGTGGATCATGTTTTTTGCTAGGTGGATCATTGATGACGATGAATGGGGTGCTGGATCAATTGCAATACCGAATTGGGTGGCTGAGCAGCAATTTTTGACATCATGGAATGGACCCCCAATAATACCGATACATTCTTCTCACAAACACACACACAAACACACACAAACACACACACACACACTCTCTCTCTCTCTCTCTCTTTCGTTTAAAGGCTCGGGACGATTCATTGCCAGACAACCAACCAAGACTGCGTAGGAGGATCGACGCGTACTAGACAGCATTACATAATATTGGACAAAAACAATCCCAAAAAAGGGACCTGTGGGCCCCTTTTTGGAAGGAGCTAAAAATAACACGTAATACGTAATTCGGCCGAAAGAGAAAAATCAACCCCGGCCGCGGCGGGATAAAAATCTGCAGGTCCAAAAAAAAACACGTCGTTGATTCGAAGCAAAACAAAAAATAGCACTGAAAAAAATTTGTCACTGGGACCATGTGCATGCAGGGTGTGCTTTCTGGTGTACGCGTTGATGTTGTGTGTGTCTGGGTGGGAGGAGTGATCGTTTAGAGTGTTTTGATTTGGATCCTGTCTGTCCGAAATAGGACAGGGCTCGCTTCCTTGAGTACGTAATACTGAGACACATACTATGATCCATATTTGTATATATATGGACTAGTAATGGGAATAACTAAATCAACATAGCATTATTCTATATAGTATTTTGTGTATGCCCATCTCGCTTCTCTCGCTCTCGTTCACTCGTCCTCTCTTCCTTGTTTACCTTGTTTATTTATGTATTTCTCTATTAAACCCTGCACCAAACTCAAAGGGCCATCCATACACCACACCACCACATCCATCACCGCGCGTCACCAACCAATTCAATAAGGGTTTGACGCGTGGGTCTTTTCTGTTTTGTTTCGGTGCAGCAGCAGCAGCAGGTGTGAGGAGGATTAGGGTCCTTTGTAAATGGTAGGGGGATTACTCAGACAGCATTTGTGAACAAATAGCTGATACTCTCACCATTGTGTAGTCTTCTTATGGCCTCAGCCAGAACAGGACTGATGTCAATCTGCTCCAAACGATCATTCTGAATATTCAAAGGCACAGTATTCGTGCAGACAATCTTGGTCAGTTTGCTCTTGCCTAATCTCTCCTCGGCAGCTCCGCTAAAGATACCATGTGTCACAATTGAAATAACCTCCTTCGCGTTGTGCTCCAGCAATGTATCAGCAGCCTTGACCAATGTACCACAAGTGTCACTCATGTCATCAACCAGGATACAGGTCTTATCAGTAACATCACCAACAAGAACCATACGGCTCACCTCGTTGGCCTTCTGTCTCTCCTTGTGAATCAGGGCAAAGTTCAAGTCCAACTTGTCAGCAATCGAGGCAACACGTTTGGCACCACCTGCATCCGGAGACACCATGATGGCATTATCCACATCAATATTCTCATTGATATATCTCAAAACAGATGGTTCTGCGTATAGGTTATCCACAGGGATTCTGAAGAAACCCTGGATCTGGGAGGCGTGGAGATCCATGGTGATGACATGATGGCAACCAGCTGTCTGCAAGAGATTCGCAATGAGCTTAGCGGTAATTGGAGCACGAGACTTGTCCTTCTTATCCTGTCTGGCATATGGGAAGTTTGGTATCACAGCAGTGATCTTTCTAGCACTCGCAGATTTGCATGCATGGATGAGGATCAGTAGCTCCATCAAGAAATCGTTGATGTTGTCCTCACCACAACCGGTTTGGATAATGTATACATCCTCATCACGAACAGATTCACCGATAGTGACAGAAGTCTCCTGGTTAGAGTACTGATGGACTCCAATCTTACTCAATGGGATGCCCAGTCTTAAAACATTCTGTTAGAAACATTATAAAGTTGTTGTTGTTTACTCAGCTCCGAACTTACTTTTTAGAGATTTTTTCAGCTAACTCCGGGTGGGAGTTACCAGCAAGTAGCTTGATGGAGTTCGCTGTTACGGACATGATACGGGAGTGTGTGTATGTGTTAAAATTGAGTAACCTCTAATTCATCTGGGCTGGGTTTAAATTTTTTTTACGGCTCCTCTTCTTGAGGAGGAAATCCGAGGATACACGTGAAGATCACGTGAAAATAATAGGAGTTCCGATTCATGATGATGATGGATTCTCTACTAAAGGAGAGGAGGGAAGGGAAGCCTGGGGTGGACATAAACTGGTGGGGAAATGTATACATCATCTCTCTAATTGAACTGATCATATTGTGGATTCCAGTATTGACGCACAGTTTCATGCTCATTACCCAATTTAGAGATCTTAGCAACGTCATCCTCAGTCAACTCAAACTCCCACACTTTTGAAACTCCAGCGATTCTCTCCTTCTTCGAGGAGGTGGTGATTGGGAGGACGCCGGTTTGGTAAACCCATCTGAGCAAAATCAAGCCCTTGTTCTTACCATATTTTTCCTCCAATTCGTTCAAGAAAGCGTAGAACTCATCACCAGCGGTAGCTGCTGTTGCAGTCAATGGACCTAGTGGGGAGTACGCCTCTAATAGGATTCCATGATCTTTGGCATACTCATAGATACCCGGGGTTTGGTTCTGCAAGAAGCAACTGTATTCGATTTGGTTCACAACTGGTTTGATTTCAGCCTCACCTAACAACCTCTCGAGGTCCTTTACTGCAAAGTTGGAAACACCAATATTCTTAGCCTTACCTTCCTTACTCAGTTGCTCCAGCTCCTTCCAAGCACTAATGACATTGTACTTCTCATCCTCAAATGGAAAGTGAAGAAGGTACAAGTCGACGTAGTCCACACCCAATTTCTTCAAGGAGTCTTCGAGAGCCTGTCTTGGGGATGGAGCCAAATTCGAGTACTTGTCAGTGATCCATATCTGGTCTCTTGGTTTAGCCGTTTGCTTCAAGGCAGCACCTAACTCTGGGTAGGTTCGGTAGCATTCTGCAGCATCGATGTGGACAACACCTGGTAAGCTAAGGGCATAAGTTGCTTGTTCAATTAAGGATTGGTTGATCTGGGACTCATCTGTCTTGAACCATTGGGTCCCGAGACCAAAGATGGAGATGGCTGGAATCGTGTTCCCGTTATTCAAAGTGAAATACTGTAGACCTCCTGTCATTTTCAAAATCAATTAGGCTGCTGCTACTGCTGGTGCTGGTGTTAGTAGCTATGTAGAGAATGAAACTATGTAGCCTTTTATATTGCTTATAAATATCCCCACAGTAATGTCTTACAGGGTAACCTTAGCCCCTATATAAATAAACAATTGTATTCTTTGGTCATAAAATAAATAACATTCTCATCATGATGAGCTGATAGCAGGACTCATCATCAGTCTCTCCCGCTGCTTGCCTTCCCCTTGTAGTGATAGTAAGTCGTAAATAAGGTCGTCGTCATAATAACAAAAAAAGGGTGGGGGTTAGATTCTATCATCTCTATAGTTTCAAATCTGACTTCTCCCAGCCTTGTCCTCTAGCGTGCTTCAATTCGTACTCATCTGGTTGTTCTTCTTTTGGAATACCATCAACTTTTAGGGCAAATGGGTTACGATCAACTTTCTGGTCCAAATTGGCTAGAGTATGGTTGACTTCTCTGTGTTTAGACTCATCGGCCCTAATTCTTTGAATCAAGTCTAAAAAGCTACTCTTTTCAGTCAAGTCGGGCCAGTATTGCCAGGCAATCTCTGGGATTTGGATATTGTCAAACTTTGGAAGTCGCTTGGCCTCCAGGTCATGGATCAGGTGAGTGTAGGTGCTGACAGCCTCCTCTTCGAGGTAGCCGACAAATCTGTGGCAGTAACGTGGCTTGAGGAGATACACGAAAAAGAACAAGTTGCAAAAGACACCTTGGCCAAAATAGATAATGAGTCTGGTGATCCAGGAAGGGCTACCAATCTTCATGAAAGTCAGCAGGTGCATTCTCTCATTGTAAGCCTCGTCAAGCAGGGTCTCAATCCACGCCTTGTCTCTCTTCAACAGTCTCAAGGAGGTCAAGTGACGCAAAAATGCACCCACCATACCTGGGACACCAGCGACACTCTCTAAAAAGATAACTCTGGTCATCCACTTCTCCTCAGTCATTTGATAACGGGTTCCTTTCCAATCAGCAATGACAACACCGTTGACATCTTTAGGCTTCTTGTAACCCGTGATGAAGTCGAAGCAGGCACGGCAGAACTTGGTACCCCTGTCAGCAACCTTGTCACCAAAGCATCGAGGTTCCCTGTGTGTGAAATGGACTGCATCACAATCCTCTTGCGCCATTGGAGGATGAGGAAAGACAGGGTGGGTAATATAGTCAGAGTCACTAGATTTGACATCAGGGTTCTCAATCAACTTCGTGCCAATGATATTGAAAGAGGATTTGTGTCTGGCACTTAGAATGCCACAGGGACCTCCCAGCTGACGAGTCGATAGAAGTAAAGATCTTCTGGGTAATTGTAGTTTTAACATTATTCCTTATATTTGTTCTATGAAGAGAGAGAGAGAGAGAGCGGACATTGGAGATATTAGATTAATTCGGGAGGGACTAGCACAAATTTATACTCCGCCTAGTTTTTGTGAAAATGAAATTTCCCTTTCTCAGGTTCCTTACCCACCACACAACCACTTGAGGCGGGGTTTGACAACGACTGCTGATGTTGATGACAAAAGGAAACAAAAATATTAGCTCGTCTAAAAAACTTCGGCTGGATTCGGACAGAAAGAAGAATCCCAGAAAAAAACCAAAACGGAAAACAGAAAGGCAAAACAAAAGAAAAAAATTATGACACAAAGACCGGTTGGCAAAATAAATTATCCGCGCGGGTACTAAATACCGGGTATTAATACCAGAAAAGAATTATGTAGACTCGGGCTTTGAGTTTGTGACAGAAAAAAAAAGAGTATATCGACGAGATGACACACCACCACGGGGACAGAAACCAGAAGCAAAACCAAGGTCAAGACAGAAAAATGATAAAGAGGTTTTGTGTATAAAAGACAGAGCAATAATGGTGTCTCTTTCAAGCTGTTCAGTACATTCCAAATCATCAGCAATATGACCCATCCAATTACCCTTGCGTTCTCGCTCGAGCTCGATCCTCATCAGTACTCCTCGCTCTGTAACGATGATGCTATAAGTAGGGGATTGAGCCAGGTTCAAATCCCGTCATTGTCCGACATTTCAATGCGCTCCGACATCCTTGAGGTTATTTCCAAGATGCCAGTTGAGAAGATCATCTCATGTATTCTCCACCAGCCTCATTTGGGTTGGAACAGGTACTTTGCAGTGGCTGTGGACACCTGGGACACTGCTTCCCAACTCGTTTACGGAGAATCATCCTCCAAGGAGCAACTGCTGGCGGAGCTCAAGAGCCTTTTCCACCACTATGGAGATGAAAAGAAGAGAAGCATTATCGACTGTAATGGCTTGTTGATTTATCACACGTCCAAAGTTACCCATGAGTTCCCAATTGAATTCAAACAGAGAATCCCGATTGTCATCACCACCCAGGAGCGTCTCCACTTGTTTGTTGGTTTATACCAGAATGCCATCTTGGATGAATACCCTGCGGCTGTTCGCATCAACGGTGCCAGAAACAGACTTGCAACTTTCATCATGAAGAGCCAACAATCTTGCGCTGTTGACGTTGTCCATACGGCAGTTGTTAATGTGACTTGTGTGGACATTCCTCCTATTCAAATCAATGTGAATTATCCCTTGAAGTTGGCCTTTTATAGACACCCACTCTCTTCTGAGCTGAAAATGACGTTGAACTCTACATTCACGAACCACCGGTGGACTAGCGGCGTCGACACTACTTGTCACCATTTCGAGTTATCCAATCTCGTTTTCAGCTCTAGTGTCTCTGATATCACACTCAGGGTCAAAAGTGCACTCAAACAGGGATTCTCTTGTCCTGAAGAAACTGTCCTTTATTCGTTTGGCAACAATCAAGCTCTTGGTGCTAAGCGGATTGTGTTGGAGAATAAGGACCACGCAACAGTTCTCTTTCAAGAGGAGGAAGCCGGTGAAAGAGCCGGTATTTACTTTGAGGGTAGTTCATTAGAGTGGACAAGAGGAGCCCCAATGATAAGGAGATCTGCCATAGTTTTCACAGTGCTGATTGCGATTTCAATCATCATGCTACACATTGGGTATCGACAAATACAGATTCTTTAACAATATACATCTACAACTCTTCATATCTAATAAAACATGCAATTTTTTCTGTTCAAAAAAATTCAAGAACTAATCTTTTTACCATTCATCAAATGGCTCAGCAGTTCACTGGCTGCACCACCATTTCCACTTGGCTGTGGTTGATCCTGTGGGACTTGATGTTGATGTTGTTGTTGGTGCTGTTGTGCCTTTTGTTGCTGAACAAACTGCTGCTCAGTGTGGTTAAATAAACCAGGAGGTGGAAGCGTTGGAGTGCCCTTGATTTGATGCTGTTGTTGTTGTTGCTGTTGTTGCAATTGTTGCTGTTGTTGCAGTTGCAACTGTTGATGTTGGAGCAATTGTTGTTGTTGTTGTAGCAGTTGCTGTTGTTGCAACTCTTGCTGTGATGGGGGTGGCCCTTGTTGCTGCTGCTGGATACCATACTGTGCCTGTTGCAATTGCTGTTGGACAGCAGCGCTTGGTTGTGGTGGAGTAGGCTTGAACAGTGAGTGTACCAGCTTGACAGTAAATGATCTTGGCTCTGCAGATGTTGGGAACGTGGCGTCTGGGCTGGCTTGAGTAAAGGTGAAATCATTGGCAAACAATGTTGGGTACTGTGCGGTGTTGAAGTCAACTGGCTTTAGCCTATAAGACAAGCTGTTCAGAGTACTCAAAAAGTGCACATTATCCTCGATAAATGTATTGGTGCATGACTCCAAATTGAACTCATCATTGAACTGCTGTTTCTGTTTTTGGCGCAACTGTTGCTGTTGTTGATGAGCCAATTGGGCCTGTTGTTGCTGTTGTTGAAGTAAAGTGGTGGCTTCAGCCAACGTTGGAAAAGCTGCTGTATCAGCCAGGGTAGTGCTGGAGTCGTGTCCAGGCTTGGATGCTGGGTTGGCCCAAGACGATGTTGCTGGCAGTGGAACAGCATTGAGGATAGGATGATGAGTGACCGGTGAGGTTGTAGAAACAGGAGTAACTTCTTCATACTGTTGGTGCTGGTGCTGATGCTGATGCTGGTTCCCGGTCCCGGTCCCAGTGCCAGCTCCAGTGGCGATATTTGTGGTCGAGCTTGGGAATCTTTGAAAAGAAGAAGGAGTATGAGCCGGTGGTCTAAACTCTTGGTGGTCATCCATCTTCAAACCTTGACGGGTGGACAGATCCTGTCTTGTGTAAGAGTCAGCCTCTTCGCCTGGTTCGTGAAGAAACATGCAGTTTGGATTTGGACAGGATTGGCCACGCAGATAGGACGAACAGTACTTGGTTGTCCCAAAGGCGGCCTTCAGCTGGCGTCCGTCAATGTAAGAGCCGTCAATCTCATTGATACAACGCTGTGCCTCCTCCTTCTTGGAAAACGTGACGTACACTCCAAATGCTGAGTTAGGTGGTCCACTGTGCTGGGAAAAGCTGATTGGGGCGTTAGGTGTGTTTCTTCTGTTGATGACAATCTTGAGGATTTTACCATATTGGCCAAAGTACTTGTCTGATCTCAACAAGGAGTGTAACTCGTCTGGAGGAGCCTGTGGACTCAGACCCAAGACATATACCAAATTCTTTTGGATAACACGCATCCCGGCAAGATGCTTTCTATTGGCCTGCTCGTGCTCTTTACGCTCCTTTTCACGTTGTTTCCTCTCCTTCTCTCTTCTAGACTGCTTGGATTGCTCTAGACGCAGTTCCTCCGCAGTCATCACTTTATACTCAACACTCTCATCATCATAAACACGACGACAAGCAGGACAACGGCCATTCAACTCCGGGTTCTGTCTGATGTTGTTGTAACAGAACTGGCAAATCTGGTACCCACACGGACACGGCTTGAAATTCTTGTCAGAAATGTCCATTTCCTCCACACAAAGTGGGCAGACATCTTCTTCGTCATCTGAGATAAATGAA
Organism: Barnettozyma hawaiiensis; assembly: GCA_003706665.2. Classification (NCBI taxonomy): domain Eukaryota; kingdom Fungi; phylum Ascomycota; class Saccharomycetes; order Phaffomycetales; family Phaffomycetaceae; genus Barnettozyma; species Barnettozyma hawaiiensis. Next base: position 53,281 of record PPLY02000003.1, on the reverse strand, counting down.
TCGTTGTTGTTAATCATGTAGCTATAATGAGATGATTGGATGTGTGGTGCTCTTCCCTATCGCTCGCTTTGTTGTTGATGTGTGTTTGCCACACATGATTGTTTTTTGTTTTTTTTCTTCTTCTTCTTCTTCTTTGTCCAGTGTTTTTTTTTATTTACCGCCGCGTGAGCGCGAGCAAGGAATCGAACCCATATCACATAAATAGTGGATTAATGCGGCCGATCAGAGAATCGAACCCTGGACTAATCAATGATTATGTAATCACATCAAAATAATTTTCCACGTGACTGAAACACAGTCTCCATCCCAAAAAGGAAATAATTACCCCTCCGCAGGTAAAAAACACAGATATTTATTGGTGTATGGGTGTTATGGATAGTAATGAGAAGGGGGAAATGTTTTTTTTTTTTTGTTGGTTGGCTGGTTGGCGTTTTGTCGATGAGGAGAAGTTATTTGAACATCGGAACATGCCCAACAGATTGAGAGCATCTACCCTTCGTTGCTAGTGTGGAATAATTCAATTCAATAGGGACAAAAAAAATGACAACAGCGCCACCACTCCTTGCAGCCAGAGAAGAGTCCAGTGCCGAGAACGCTGAAGAGAAAAGATTTGGGGAGGAGGGCCAAGCGGTGTTGGGTGATCAAGATGGAGATTCACAAGGAACCAAGATCTTTGGACTGGAGAATTTTGGCAACACTTGCTATGCGAACTCCGTTCTTCAGTGTCTCATCTTCACACCAGGTCTCGTTGACGTGTTTCTTGCAAACATGCCCCCTGCCTCACCCCAACACCAACGACGTCTTGACATGCCTGGAAAGAAACCACATCACTCGTTAGTTCAGCAACTGCCCACCACAGCTCCAAATAACCCGGTTAGTCCTACTACAGCAGCTGGTACAGCGAACAATGCTGCTGATCTTTCGAGCCCAGTACCAGCACTAGCCGAAGGTGAGAGAAAGTCTACTGGTGGTGGCTTATTGAGAAGGACATCTGGCTACCTGTTCCGGAAAAGACCCTCTGACGAACTAGAGAAGACACCATCTGAGAATATACCCAGCACCACTACCACGGCCACCGCTGCTGCTTTCACGACTCTGGCTTTCCCTCCACCACCTCCTTCAAATGATGGTGTGCTTTCTGCACTTGGGAGACAACCCTTGTCACCGTTAATGACTCTTCAAGATTCCCGCAAGAAGGAGAGTATGAAGAAGGGACCCATCATCAATATTGACTACTCGATGAACGATTTGGGCATTGAGGACAATGTATTCACTTCTTTCAAGGATTTAGTGGACTCTATAATGGAGAATCGTGCCAATCGCGGTGTGGTGTCTCCGTCGTTCTTGTTTGAAATGCTGAAGAAGGGAAGACCGGAGTACCGTACAGCTGAGCACCAGGATGCACATGAGTTTTTCAACTGGTTTGTGAACGAGATCATTGATGGCTTTGAGCACGGACTCAAGATCTCTCCACGTCCACTCAGAGAGATGTTTGAAGGCTTGCAAACAACGCAGATTAAGTGTTTGACTTGTGAACGATCTAATGTCACCACGCAGCCGTTTCTGGATATCAACATTGAACTGGACCGCAGTGAGAGACTCGAGTCCTGTGTGCGTCCCCAGCTAAAGGCCATCGAAGTCATGTCCGGTGCGGACATGTACCAATGTGACTCATGCCACTCTCTCCAGCAGGCTACAAGAACCATATCTGTCAAGAAGCTGCCTCCAATACTGGCGTTCCATCTGAAAAGATTTGCACTCACTCCGACTGGCCAGTATGGGAAGCTCTCTGCCAAGATGGCGTATCCAATGTATCTCAGTCTTGAACCACCAACTAGTGCCGAAGTTTATTATGAGCTGTATGGAGTTGTGGTGCACAATGGTATGCTGAGCCATGGCCATTACTTTTCATTGGTTAACGTTCCAGAGGAAGGATGGCTGCTGTTTGACGACACTGCAATCTCTAAAGTTGACGATTCATATGTCCTGGGGTTTGTTGGTGGTGCTGGGTATGAACAGGATACAGCGTACGTGCTTTTCTACAGAGAGGTTACCAAGGAGCAGTTTGATGCCGGTAAGGTGGCTTTAGATAAGAGACTTGCTGATGCACTGGAAAATTATCAACGGGGTAAAGAGTTGAAACCTCCGTCAACAGCAACAGCAACAGCAGAGAATACGGACGTGAGGAACTCGTTCGATTCAAACAGCTTTGTCAACCAGAAGTTCAAGTTTGAACTGGCGGGGTCTGGAACACAGTCCAAAGAGGAGCTGGTCTCCCCTTTAGAGAAGAGACTGTCGCACGATAATTCGATCGCGTCTGTTGCTCAAAACTCTTCTTCTTCGTCTAATGAGAAGGAGAGATCCTCCAATTTCCTCAGCTTCAGAGGTAAATTTAGAAGAAACTCACCTGATGGTGGTACTACCAGTGGTAGTAGATCAACCCCAGATCTTCACAATTTTGAGCAGCCTATGATACACCATCAGCAACCACGTACACAGTCCAACACATCCAGGGAGGATATTCCACTGTCTAGTCCAACACCGCTGTCAATGACAGAACCTCCACCGACTTACAGTCGTTGGGGACGCAAAGGTACCAGAGATAGTCACAACAGTAATACTAATGGAATGGAAATTCCTACTGGTGATAGGTTAAGTGAAGTGGAGCGTGCTGGTGTGAAGAACTTCAACATTGACAGTACTATAGAAGTTCCTTCCAACCAGAAGGAACCAGTGGTGATTTCCAAAGATAAGAAAAAGCGACTCAGCTTCTTTGGAGGTCGAAAATAACACAACATAACATAACATAAACCAGAGGTTTTCATATATACTTTTTACATAAAGCAAAGAGAGAGTGTGTGTCTAAGGGGAATACAAAGGATTGTCATCACCCGTATACATTCCACATTAGTATGCCATATCATCAACCTTTCTTTCCTTATTTTTTTCCCGTTCTCTTTCCCTCTCGCTTTGGATTGTGTCTCTTCTCGAGCGCGAGTTGTACTCTAATGCTCGATCTCTAGAATCCCTGTCTCTAGAGTCCCTCTCTTGAGGATCCCTGTCAAGCCTGTTGCTGGTATGTGACTCAAGTCTTCTGTTGCTGGCATCACTTCGCTGCTGATAGAAATCTCCACCACGGCCCTCTGGACGGTAACTACCTCTTCCCCTACCGAACCTTGAATCCATCCCGTCATTGCTGCTTCTAGACGGAGTAGAATCAAAACTTCTGCCCATATTTCTTTCACCTCCTCTCGAGTCAAAAGAGCGTGGCATTCCTCCTCCCATTCTACTGTCATCCCTGCTGCTGCTGCTGCTGCTGCTACCACCTCTTCCTCTTCCGCCACCTCTACTACTTCCTCCTCTGATCCCTCCTCCTCTTCCTCTTATGACACCACCCCTTCTGTTGGCTGCACTACCACCCACACCAGCCAGTCTTTCCTGCATGGCCTTGTACGCACTCTCCTTTTGCCTCTTCTTATGGATATCGTCTCTTCCTCCAATGCCACCACCTAACCGTCTCGGTTTCCAGTTCCTGCTCGTTCTTCCCCTCTCGAAATCAACAACCAAGCTGCGTCCTTGGACAGACTTCCCATTCATCGATCTCAGAGCTTCACGGGCATCCTTGTCGCTAGTGAACTCCACAAACGCATAGCCTCTTGACTGATTCGTCTCCTTGTCCCTAACGAGTCTGATACGTTCGATCTGGCCTACTGTAGAAAACTGCTGTTGCAGCTCAAGTTCATCCATAGTGTACGGAAGGTTGGAAATGAAGATGGTCGCATACGGAACACCTTTTATTAGTGGATCGTTGAGTGGGTTCCATTCGTTGAGATCTCTTTGAAGCTTGTCTAGCCGTTCTTGTTCTTGTTCCTCTTGCAGCGCAAAACGAGCCAATTGGACCTCTTCTTCCTCCGTGGGCGGCGGAAGCGCTGGGTACCCTTCTTCGAGCTTATACTTCTTTAATTGAGCAAGCGCTGAACTCAGAGGTGAAATATCTGCCGTTTTCCTGTTCTGGGGTTCAATGTCCACATGCTGAACAAACCTAAGCGGCGGTTTGGGCTTGAATAGAAGCGTCGTCTCCGGTGTAAACTTGGAGGTATCCGTCTGTATGATTCCGGGATTGTTAGTACTTACTTCAGCACCTCTTTGTAAACAGAACTTACCATTTTACCACGCTATAAACTAACTCATTGATGGCAAAACAACAATTTGATCTCTTGTTTTTTTTTAATGGTGGTAAATCCATAACGTACTGAAGTTTACACAGAGATATGAACACCAGCCATAAAAGTACGCTGGAAATGATATCTAATCGTATACACGGACTGACTTTTATCACATCGCTAAAGTCACTGTGTCTTTCTTTGTATTGGAAATGCTCTTTCAGAAATCTTTCCATTGGCTCTATGTTCAGAGTGGATCACTGGCAAATGAGGTGAATAAAATAAAAGAGTCTGATAGATGGTGAGTCATCAGAACGCGATGATTAAAAATCAATCAATCTTACACATACATACACTCTTCAGTTTACAGAGATCAGGAAGCAACATGCCACCATTCAAACAAGTTGATGTTTTCACATCTCAAAAGCACAAAGGGAACCCAGTGGCAGTATTTTTCGATGCTGGTCATCTCTCAAGCGAAGAGATGCAGAGAATTGCCAACTGGACAAATCTGTCCGAGACGACTTTCGTCTTGCCTCCCACGGACTCATCCAAAGCTGACTACAAATTGAGAATCTTCACGCCATCAGAGGAACTTCCATTTGCAGGGCATCCAACTATTGGAACAGCCCATGCTGTGATTGAAAGTGGGCTCGTCGTTCCCACCGAAGAAGGCCTGGTGAGACAGGAATGTGGTGGTGAGCATGGAATAATCACTATAGTGGAGCTGAGACATGACTCGTTGACTGGCAAGATTGGATTCACGTTACCGCAGTATATTCATTCTCCAATTGCTGACAACGTTGACAAATCAGCTGTGCTTCAGGCGTTGGGCACTTCTCTCGACAAACATGAACATTTTGTTGACGTTAACGACGGTCCTGATTGGGTCACCATCAAGCTCCAATCTGCTCAGGATGTCATTTCGCTCAAACCTGACTTTGGCAAGTTGAAAGAGCTGAGTTTGAAGTATGGATACTCTGGGTACAGCGTGTTTGGACCTTATGGTCAAGAAGAAGTGTCTCTTCCAGCCTATGAAGCAAGAAACTTCTTCTTGTTTAATTCGTTTGTTGAAGACCCTGTTTGTGGGAGTGGTGCTGGTGCAGATGCCTCTGTGTTAGCTGAACTGGAGGGATTCGAAGGGGAGTTTGTTATTAAACAGGGACAGGGCCTTGGAAGGGATGGAACCATCTTTGTCCATGTGAAGAGGGCTAAGAATGGCACGAAAAATGACTACTCCATCCATGTCAGCGGAAGTGCCATTACCTGTATCGAAGGTAATTACAAGTGACCACTTTCTTCATTTTGTGTAATAATGAGAGTATAAATATATTTATATATATGTATATGGGGAATTAAATTAAATCATAAATAAACATACACGTTGTCATTACTTCATATTCTAGATGCACTTTTAATCATATCGTCAATTGCTGTTAATGAATCAATGTCAAAATCGCCAAAATCATAATTCTTGAAATCAAAGTCCAACTGGTTGTTGTCAATCCAATCACATCCGGTTTCTGAATCCGGAGAGTCCATAACTCCCTCGCTTGGTCTTGAAAGAGCATTCACAGTGGCAAGGACACGATCCAATGGAGTTTGATCCTTCTCCATCAACGAGGATATGCTGACTGGTTGTAGAGGGTATAAACTCTGTTGAGGAAGTTGTTCCAACGACGGATTGGTAGAGACGGACGAGATAGAGCCCTCATTGTATGTGAACAAGCCTTGTGACTGTGGAGTTGTTGGTATTGGAGGTAGCTCTACGCTACCACCATTGGATGAAGATGGCAAGTTATAGGTCATTCCAGTTTGAAGTAATCCGGTTGGTTCACTCATCACTTGTGATGACGAAAGTTCAGACTTCTTTGCAAGCTCCTGCTGCTTCAACAACAATTGCTCCTGTTGTTCGTGTAGCTTCTTCTTCGATTCCTTTTCTAGTTTCTTATTCGACTCAATGTGATGCTGGAAATGCGTGTGAAGTTTCTGGTGTAGGCCAGGTAGTAGTTTTGAAATGCTGTCCAATAGATAGTTAGCAATCTTGGAGCTCAGGTACCAATGCGAAGAGATTTGGTAGATTCCTGACAGTTCCAGTTTCATATACTCCTCGTAAATGTTCAAATCATGCGTATTGATCTGTGTTTGCTGCTTATCAGTGCTCTGCACAACTTGGGTAGACCATAAATAAGCAGAGAGATGGACCAAACCAGCAAAGGCTAACGAACAGGCGTTCAAAGGAGTTCTGTGAAGAATATCGGTTGGATTCGTATCAATCAACGTTTTGGCAATCAGGTTGGCCGCATCAATTGTCTTTCTTGTCTCTATGATCTTTCTTGAGTTGATCAAGTCCTTCTCGTTAGGCACCTCTTGGAAATTGTGTTCAGTCTTCATCAACTCATCAGTCAGTTTCTCAACACTCTTGAGGTTCCTTGGAATATCAGACCTCCACAGAAATGACAACGGTCTATGCGTGAAAATTTTGGCATAGTTTAACATGATCAAACCTTGTTGAATACCCTCGTTCACCGTACCATTACCATCAATCAGGTATGGCAGCTTGTAAAACTCAGGATTAGAAAATTTGAGTTCCCAGTTCGATAATGATGCAGTAAGTTTAGTATACTGGTGGCCAATGCTCATCTCTGAGAAAATAACATTGTTCAGTCTCACAGAATCATCAACCAGCTTGGAAGTATGAGATCTTGTTTCGTAGTCGAATTGGAACTTTGTTGGAACAGAAGGGAACTTCACAAAGCAGTTCATCGAGGTCAGCTTGGATAAAGATTTACCATCAGCAGACCCAATAATGATGTCCAAGAAGAATAACTCCCAGAAACACCTTCTTGCAGACTCCCTGAGCATTGAATCAGGGAGTTTGCGCACTCTCTTTGTGTTGTAAAAGTTCATGTTCATTTCACCACCTCCAGCGGAAACGTCATCCTTCACTGGGGACATATTTCCATTGATATCTTCCCCAGTGAAAACATCAGAGTCCAGATTGTTCATATCCAGATGAATGGCCAAGTCAATGGCTTGATGTCTTAGGGAAGTGCTGATATCGTGAAGGGCAGAGATGTGACAGGTCAAAGACAACAATATTAGGGCTTGTACAGTGATCACGTCCTTCTCGTGTGTGTCAATGTACTCCAGCACCTCGGCTGCAATCTCGAACACCTCATTGATGTTCTTGGAGTATTTGCTAGAGGTATAGCCATCTCCCAGCAGCTTCATTATCGCAAGAATCTCCTTTGGATAATCACTCAACATCAGAAACTGATCAATTTCACCCAGTGGGGGAAGCACAGGGTGTGAGTTGTGGAAATGAGTATAAAAGTTATGAATCACAGAACTTCTCTTGAACATTTGGTCGAGGTACTTTTCACCACCAGAATTGCTGTCGCGTATTCTCTTCAGGTTCTCATAGCCGATTTTATTCTTCGCACCTTGGCCTTTCTTCAAACAGGGTAAATCATGAAGGCTACCATCTTTGAGAAATGCACATGTTTTATTGTCATGACCGTTAGGACAAGGCTTGACCTCGCCACTTCCCCCAGCAACACAGGGTAGCTTGAACCCGTGCAAGTGATCATCACCTGTGGGATTTTTCTTGGATTTCTTCACACCTTTCTGACGGGAGCCACCTCTGTTACTCTTCACATAAGAACAATCTTTTTCGAGCTGGGTGCATCTTCCACATTTAGGCATCTGTCCATCACACTTAAGATGGCGGTGACGACATTCAAGGCAAGCTCTGGAGACATGTTTGGCGTTTGGCTTCTTGTTTGAAGCTGTCAGCTCGGAATTAGAGGGCGTGGAGCCTGCAGACACGCTTTTCTGACTGAGTGTATCCATCTTCGTACCACAATGTTATTATACCCTTTAGGGGTCCAAAACAATCACAAGGAGAGTAAGCGTAAAGCAAAAGAACTCAAACAGAGCAGGTCCTCAAAGTAAGCTGTTAAAACCTAAGAGCTAGTTTGAACTTCAATAACCCCAAAAACTGGCTTTCTGATAATTCTCTGATATTAGTTAAAGAGAGAAAAGTTGGTAAAACCTTCTCCCATTTAAAGTCAGTTTCCAAATTTTCAAACCCCGAAAACTTCAAAAATATATTGATTATATAATCAGATCACGTGGACCTACACGGGGGTCTTTTTTCATTTTATTTGTAATCTCAAACCTTCATGACGTCATCTCATATTGAGGGTAGCACGTTACACACAAAGAAGTTATATATAGGATAGGAATCCCAGCAGATCGGTTCATAGTTTAATTAGAACTGGGAGATCTTCTTGTCAATGTTTTTGTCATTGTTAGAATAGTGGTATTCTTGAACTAGATATCCCCAAATAAAATCAGCAACAGTGCTTGCCACACCCAGTGAATAAACCAAAGTAATAGCGTAAAAGAAATTGGAGTTACCAGATCCCAAATCGATCCACAGGTGATAAAATATTGGTGCGAGGACGATAGTGAATAAAAGCATCACGGCACTCACCATAAAGTATGTCAGATACTTGAACACGGGTTGAAGTAGCAGCAGCAAACTAAAATATAGTGAGACATCACCAACTTCAGGGTATGGTTTAGAGTAACTCAGCCAACCGATAGTCAAAATGTAGGCGAATGTACCATTCAAACGGAGTGATAGTGGGATGGTGAAGGCAACCTGGTATATATTGAAAACAGCAATGTAGAATGGAATAAAAAATTCAAACATTTCCGTGAAATAGTACCACCACAAGCCCATATTTGGTGCAATCTTGGTGAAATTTATAACGACACCATATGTTGAGTGTAGGAAGGCCCATGACTGGCCGGTGAGGTTGAAACTGATACCAAGAAGAGCACCAATTGTCCCAATGGTCATAATCAGGAAGTGCAAGATTGATCTTTTGCTCTCATATGTGATCTTCAACAGGGGGATAATCAAATAAATTGGAGTGAACGACAGGTACGATGCAATACTGATGGATATTGCGCTGAGAGAGGTGTTTCCCACTAAAGAGTAGTAAAATGCCAGCACGATAAATAGATTGTTGAACGCCACTGTAGACTTGCCAATGTTGGATATAACTGAAAGTGGGTTGAGGGCAAAAATCAAGCCAATAATCTCTGGTGATAACTTGTTTGTCCCCTTGAGTGATGGTGATGGTGTTTTGTTTGTTTGTAGGGTTTTGGCGATTTCAATGATGTAGTATCCAACCACCGCATCAACCAATGGATAGAGCACGTTAGCTGATTCGATGAAATAATCCATGAGAAGAATAAAAAGTGGCGAGTGATGTACAACACCACCATCGTAAATATCCACCTTGTTGGAGTAGAGGAACACGCCTTCCTTCAGTGATCTGAACGATGACACCAGCGTCGAAAGCTCTACAGAGCCCTGCAGGTTGATTGATGCCGACGGAAGCACGATCGGAATTATCAATCGCACAAGAAATGCCAGAAGCACCACCTGCTTCTCCGTGATCTGAGCCATTCAGGTAATATCGATTGTAAACTTTCTTTTCCTTATTATACGGAACCAATATACAAAAACGATTTCATAACAAACAATTTTACCAACAATGACATACACCCACACACCACTATTCAGTGCGGTGGCGTGTGTGTGTAAAGTTTCCCCCTTGTTGCGCCCCTTGTTCTGAGCGCAGCGCAGCCCAATTGGAAGAAGACAAGAAAGGAAAGACGCTTACTTACAGCTACACATCAATATCCGGCTCTAAACCTACTCACCTCCTCTTCTCCCAAAGACTAAGCCAAAAAAAGCCCAAGTTTTTAGATTAACAAAAATATGTCAGCCCCACAAGAACAACAAGCTCAAGCTCAAGCACAAGAGCAGCAGCAGCAGCAAGAGCAAGAGCAAGAGCAACCACAACCAGCCACTCTTGCCAGTACCGAAGAGAATACTGCTGCACCAGTCTCTACTCCGACTCAAGAAGGAACCAAACTTTATGTGGGAAACATTGACTATACAACCACCAAACCAGAGATTGAGGAGCTCTTTAAGGATTACTCCATCACCAGTATTGAGATCCCAACTGCTAAACCAAAGTTCAGAGATGGCAAACGTATTTCTGGGCCAAGATCAAAAGGCTATGCGTTTGTGACTTTCCAAGGTCATGACAATGAACTGAACAGCATTATTGAAAAATTCACTGATGTCGAGTTCAAGGAGCGTAAAATATATGTCAGATATTTGAAGAGCACTACCAAAAAGGAGAATGAGGAGGTGGAGGGTGCTGCTGCTGCAGTGGAGCCAAATGGACAGAATACACTTGAAAAGAAGAAGAAGTCAAAGAAGGCACCAAAAGTCAAGATTCCTTTTGACCAAGGTGAGAAGAGCAAGGATACTTTGTACTTGAAGAATTTGGAGTTTTCGCTCAAGGCAGATGATATTCAGGCGTTCTTTGAAGCTGAAGGTGAGATTCCATTGTGGGTATCTGTTCCATTCTTGAGATTGCCTGGCAATGTTTTGAAGAAACTTGAAGCGCAGAACAAGAGCTTGGAGAGAAGAAATAAGGGTTACGCCTTTGTGAAGCTAGACCTGAAAGATGACGAGACTATTGAGGACAAAGCTGCCAAGTTTAATGGCAAGTTGCTGAAGGACCGTGAGATCTTGACATCCATTGCAGTTGATGTGAGATCAGCAAAGGTCAAACTGGAAGGTAAACCTGAAACTGAGACTACACCTGCAACTGAAAGTGCTCCTCTTGATGCAGCTGAAGACGTTCCTCAAGCCAAATCCGAAACTGAGTAAGATGTATGAGTTACGATTGAATGAGAAAAGAAGAAGCTCGAAGCTAATGCTGATGCTGATGCTGATGTTCCATGTGTGTGCCGCGTAAGCAACTTCGATTGATTGTAGTTTTTATACTCATCTCTCGCGAATTTTTTTTCCCTCTCATTTCGGGTGCCTTTTTTTTTAAATCAACATTTTTTTATTTTTTCTCTATGGTTTTTCTTTTGCTATAGAGAGCTTTCACCGTTCTTTGTGTTTGCTTGCTGAATTGGGCGCTAATGATTTCCACTCAGTTGAATTGCTCAGAACTGTGGCACTTTGATGATCTCACAAAGTGCGGAAGAGTGAAAGTGCTGGAGACGCAGGTACCCAATTTTTTGCTGGGCGCTTCAGTCCTAGTCGTGGCAGCTAGGTTTCTCATCAACCACAAAGTGCTGGCGGCGGCTAAAGCAGTACCAACATCACGGTCTGCTGAGGAAACCCAGCCACTGCTGGATTCAAGTATAGATAATCAGCTCGGCAGATATGACAATTGGAACAGCGAGGAGCTCATTGAAAAGACTAAAAAGGCACATTTTGACATTGCGTCTTTGTCACCAGTTAAATTGAATGGCGAGGCACACGGAGTGCTTAAAAGAGTCACGAGATCTGGTTGGGAGAAGTTCAGAGTGGTTCTGGAGTTGATACTGATATTGGTACAGCTTGGTATGCAAATATCCAAGAAGTTTACCAATAATGAGTTTTTGAGCATTGGAGTTTCTGTTAACATTGCGCTATGGGGTTGGTTGCTGATTACCACCACGTTTAGGGTTTTGAATCTTAATGAAGGCAGCCCACGCATGCTCAACGTTGTTCCGAACCTGTGGGTAAATAACTTTGTGCTGTATCTTGGCCTATGGTTTTCCAAGGTTCTGGTGTTCAGATCAGCTTTGATTGGCCACACCAGCGGCTCAAAGATTTACTACGTTGCTGATTTTTTGATCATTTCAGCCTTGTTTGTGAACATGCTGACCTCTTCAATTGGCTACAAGACCCCTCAGATTTACATCACTGACCCTCAAATTAAACCCTCCCCTGAACCTCACACCTCACTGCTCACCTTTATGACATTTTCATGGGTGAACCCACTCATTTGGCAAGCTTATAAATCAACAATAACCATCGCTGATGTTTGGGACCTTGTCGTTGAGGATTATTCATACTATGTATTGAAAAAGTTCAAGTCCTACACTGAAGCTCACCCACAATGGACATTCTCAAAGAGACTTGTCGTGTTCTTCAGTCCTTACCTCTTACTCCAAGGGTTTTGGGCTGCTATTGAATCGTGTATTCTGTTTGTTCCAACTCTTCTATTGAAGAAGTTTTTGGAATACGTTGATGACCGCTCCACTTCAACACTTTCTCTCGCTTGGTTTTACATCTTTACCATGTTTTTCAGTAAGCTCTTGTCTGTCATTGCCTCTGGACAGGCTCTGTTCATTGGTAGAAGAGTCTGTGTAAGATTGAAGTCTATTGTCATTGGTGAGATTTATGCCAAATCCTTGAGAAGAAAACTGTCTGCCAAAGACAAGACTGAAGATGAAGAGGACAAGAAAGATGAAGAGGTGAAGAACAATAAGGATTTGAAGAAGGTTGATGAAGTTGATGGCGATGAGGAAAGTGCTAAAACATCTGCAAACTTGGGGGCTATCATCAATTTGATGGCTGTGGATGCTTTCAAGATTTCTGAAGTGTGTGCCTACTTGCATGCATTTGTCGGTGCTTCTTTTATGATTTTGATTTCTATTTTCCTATTGTGGAGACTGTTGGGATGGAGTGCCCTTGTTGGTGCTGGGTCCATTATTGCCTGCTCCCCACTTAACTTCTATCTGTCCAAACTAATGGGCCATTACCAAAAGGAACTATTGGCCACTACCGACAGACGTATCCAGAAATTGAACGAAACCTTTCAATCTATTAGAATTATCAAGTTCTTTGCCTGGGAAGATAAGTTTAAAGAACAAATCTTGAAAATCAGAAGGGAAGAACTGTCCCTATTGAGGACTAGATGTGGTGTCTGGACGTTACTGGCCTTTGTTTGGTTTATCACTCCTACAATCGTGACCTTCATTTCTTTTGGCTGTTATATCTTTGTTGCTAAACAGACGTTGACTACCCCTATTGCCTTCACTGCCCTATCATTGTTCAATCTATTGAGAAACCCATTGGATCAACTATCAGACATGTTGAGTTTTGTTATTCAATCCAAGGTATCCCTGGATCGTGTTCAAGACTTCTTGAATGAGGACGAGACCACTAAATATGAACAATTGGCTGATATCCACTCTGCAAGTGCCAACAAGATTGGCTTCAGAAATGCTAGCTTTGCCTGGAACTCGAATAGTGAAGTTGACTTTAAACTAAGAGATTTGTCTGTTGAGTTCAAGTTGAGAAAATTGAACATTGTGATTGGGCCAACTGGTTCGGGTAAGACCTCCTTGCTAATGGCCTTGCTTGGTGAGATGGAGAAGCTAGAAGGACATGTCTACCTACCTGGTTTCAAAGCTAAAGAGGACTTACAGGTTGATAGTGAAGGATTTACAGAATCTGTGGCATACTGTTCCCAAGCTGCGTGGTTATTGAATGACACTATCAGAAATAATATCATCTTTGGATCCAGATATAATAGGGAAAGATACAACAAGGTTGTGAGTGCTTGTGGATTGATTCGTGACTTTGAGATCCTTAAGGCTGGTGACCAGACTGAAATTGGTGAGAAGGGTATAACCTTGTCTGGTGGTCAGAAACAAAGAGTCTCCCTAGCTAGAGCTTTGTATTCGAATGCCAGACATATCCTACTGGATGACTGTTTAAGTGCTGTTGACTCTCACACCGCCTTGCACATTTACGAGAATTGCATTTCTGGTCCATTGATGCAGAACAGAACTGTAATTTTGGTGTCGCACAACGTTGCATTGGCAATCAAAGATGCTGAGTTTGCTGTCCTGATGGAGAATGGTAGAATTGTTAATCAAGGTACTCCTGAGGATTTGTTCCATTCCGGTGCCCTTGGTGACGATGAAATGATTAAATCCACCTTGTCTTCAAAACAGAACTCTTCAGTTGACTTGAAGAACCAAGCCAGTTTGCAACAAGAGGTTGAAGAACAGGTCAAGAATTTGAAAAAACAATCAAAGGCTAATCTTATCAATGAGGAAGCCGAAGAATTGGAGAACTTGAAGAAGGGTAAACTGATTGAAGAGGAGTCAAAATCAGACGGTGTTGTATCTAGTGATGTTTACTTGTACTACTTTGACATGTTTGGAGGAAAGATTATTGTCTTTGTGGTGCTGTTGTTCTTCATTTTAACCCAGTCAGTTTTCATTTACCAGTCGTGGTGGGTCCGTGACTGGGCAAAGGCTGTCGATTCTGCTTATACCATAGACTCAATCGCTGAATCTATGGCTGGTCGTACTCTATTCATCAAGTCAGTCTACACCTGTGTCCTGAAATATCATTATGTTGTCAACCAAATGGATGCATTGAAAAATGAGAACTCTAATGTTTACTACATTATCATCTATTCCTTGTTGGGTCTGGGATATGCCATGATCTCCTCTATCAGAATCATCTTTGTTTTCTGGGCTGGTATTAAAGCATCATCGAGAATCTTCAAGAATACTTTAAACAAGGTTCTTCGTGCAAAATTAAGATTCTTCGATTCTACCCCAATTGGAAGAATTATGAACAGATTCTCCAAAGATATTGAGTCTGTTGATCAAGAATTGGTTTCGTTTGCCGATGGTGTCCTTGCCTGCCTAGTAGCTGTTGTGTTCACCCTTGGTTTGATTACCTTGATCACTCCTGGTTTCATCTTCTTTGCGATTTTGATTACTGCGCTCTACTATATCGTTGCACTATTCTACTTGAGTGGTTCCAGGGAGCTGAAGAGATTTGAATCCATTACCAAATCTCCTATCCACCAACACTTTTCTGAGACCTTGGTTGGTGTTAGCACTATCCGTGCCTATGGTATAGAGAGAAGATTCTTGCAGGAGAATTTGAACAAAATTGACGATAACAATAAACCATTCTTCTACATGTGGGTTGAGAATAGATGGTTGAGTACCAGAAATGACTTTATCGGCGCATTGGTTGTCTTGACCTCTGGTGCCTTCGTTTTGTGGAAAGTTGATACCATTGATGCTGGTTTGGCAGGTATAGTGTTATCATACGCCATTGCCTTTAATGAGAGTGCATTGTGGGCCGTCAGACTCTATGCAAACGTTGAAATGACAATGAACTCTGTTGAAAGGTTGAAAGAATATTTGGAGATTGAGGAAGAACCGGCCGAATACATTGAAGGATCCGATCCACCATCATCTTGGCCTGAGAAGGGTCAGTTGGATGTTGAAAACCTTTCTTTGCGTTATGCTGCACATTTACCACAGGTTATCAAGAATGTCTCTTTTGTTGTTGAGCCAAGTAACAAGGTTGGTATCGTGGGTAGAACTGGTGCTGGTAAATCCACAATAATTACTGCTTTGTTCAGATTCTTGGATCCAGAGACGGGCTCGATCAAGATTGATGGTGTCGATATTACATCTATTGGCTTGAAGACCTTGAGACAGGCAATCACAATTATCCCACAAGATCCTACTTTGTTCACGGGTACAATCAAGTCCAACTTGGATCCTTTCAACCTATATACTGAAGAGCAGATTTTTGAAGCTTTGAGAAGAGTGAATTTGATTAGTGCTGATGAGGTTCTTCAAGTTGCTCAAGGAGCTGTCGCCGCTAGTGATTCTGACAGCGAAAACGTCAACAAGTTCCTGAATTTGGAGAATGAGATCACTGAAGGTGGTGGCAACTTGTCCCAGGGTCAACGTCAACTAATGTGTCTGGCTAGATCCCTACTGAGAGCTCCAAAGATTATGTTGTTGGATGAGGCCACTGCTTCCATTGACTATGAGTCGGACGCTAGAATCCAACAAACGATCAGACAGGAATTTGCTAACAGTACCATCTTGACGATTGCTCATAGATTGAGATCTATTATTGACTATGACAAGATTCTCGTAATGGATGCTGGTGAAGTGGTTGAGTTTGACCATCCGTACAACTTGATAAGCAATGAGAAGTCCACTTTCTACAACATGTGCAGAGACAGTGGTGAGATAGACGTATTGACACAGCTTGCAAAGGAGTCCTTTGTGAAGAAGATGAACAGTAAGAGATAGAGAAATCGTATTGTACATTAGGTATTTTTTCTTCTTTGTTTACAAGTGTACGTTACGTAGTCTTGGTGTATGAGAGATGTTTATTGATTGATTCAATGGTTCTATGATATAAATGTTGTGCTGCAGCTTCAACCACGGATGATCAAATCATCTGGGATACCTTCGTATTCGTCATACTTTAGGGCCAAGTTGATGTTCTGCAAACACTGTGTGGCAGCACCCTTCAACAAGTTGTCGATTGTAGCGACAACAACGACACGGTTCTGTTTAGAGTTGACAGCGAAGCCTCCCACAACAACACCGTGCTTACCACTGACATCTCTGACCAATGGGGCCTCTCCCGAGACAGAGATCAACTGCTCACCTTGGTAACGATCCTGGTACAGGTTTCTAATATCTCTAGAGGTCAAAGGTTCCTTCAATGGGATGTTAATGGTGTGGGTAATACCCTGGAACCACTGGGCAACGTGTGGAGAGAAGGCAACTTCTAGGCCCAACTGGGCAGATATCTCACGCTCATGAATGTGGTCGGTGAGGGAGTATGGAATCAAGTTGTTCTCCAAGAAAGCTGGGTCGTTCTTTGGAGATGGTTTGGTACCGGCACCAGAGTAACCGGAAACGCCAAAGATTGATGGAACACCACTGATGTATGGCACTAGTGGGGCGATAGCAACCTGAGCAGCTGTGGCGTAGCAACCTGGGTTAGAGATCTTTCTAGCATTGGCGATCGTCTCACGAGAGTTCAACTCTGGGAGACCATAGATCCATTCGCCAGTTTCATCGAATCTGTAATCGGCGGACAAATCAATGATCTTGGACTTGCCGTCATGAACGCTCTCAATAGTCTCAACAAAAGGTTTGCACACGCCGTTAGGCAAAGCCATCACCCAGATATCTACTTCGTTTCTCTCCTCTAGTCTCTTGATATCTTCAACTTGCAAATTGTCATAGATGATCTCAGCCTTGTCGTAGCCTTGCAATTTCTGACCTTGCAATTCACGGGAAGAAACGTGGGTCAACTCCAAGTACTTGTGGTTGTTGATCATCGAGATCAAGTTTTGGCCTGTGTAACCTCTGGCACCAATCAACGCCACTCTGGACTTCTTGGTGTTGGTTCCTTCACGTAATGGTGGGTTTGGGTTAGTCTCAGTGGCAAAAGTTCTGACACCAAAATGTCTGGAGGAGGAGGATCTCAGTGAGACTCTTTTAGGCTGTCTGACAGTAGAGAAAGATCTCTGTTGATAACCAGCGGAGAAAACACCTGTCGACACAGCATCTGAAGACAATGATGATGCAGAGGAGGAGGAAGTTGAAATTTTGGACACATGGTTTTCAAAATTGGTAATCAACTTCGAAATGGTTGCTGTGTCATCAACACCAAACCAGAACAAAGTGCGGCCATTCTTAGTGTATGAGCCCTCAGACTTAGTGAAGTACCAGTTGGTGTTTGGGTCATCTTCTCTCACGATCCATTGTAGCGAGGAAAAGTCCTTCTTGATGGAGTTGAAGATATTGTCACTGACATTGTTCAACCAACCAGCCTTGGAGGCCAAAAACTTGTCTAGGACTGGAACGTTGGCGTTGGCCTCGGTACCCTCCTTAATGACGGCCAAAACTTCAAGTGGCTCATCACCATATGACTTGAATTTGGTTTCCTCCAGCTCTCTCAAGTAAGAAGCAACAGAGATCTTACCAGAGGAGATGTCGACATCTCTTTGTAAGGCCTTTCTCAATAATTCTGGCTCGTTGAATTCCGATAGAGAGTTTCTGGTCAGTAGTCTGTAACCTCTTCTGATCAGAGTGCCTGCACCAGAGTCGGTGAACAACTCCTTTTGCAAGTCCTGGACATTGATAATGGCAACTGAAGAAGAGCGTGGCAAGTGCATCAACAAGTCTCTAATCTCCTTGATCTTCAACTTGGTGCCGTATTTAACCCAGGATTCCTTCATCAAGTCATCATACTCCTCGTCCAAATTTATAGCAGACACCTTCTCGCCAGTGTTGCCGTTAATGATACCACCCTTTTCGTTCAAGTAGACAATCTTCAAAGGCTCGAAAACACGAGCCAGCTCACCAGCGGCAACATCGGCATTGACGTTCAAGATCTGACCCGATGGTGTCTCGGCCAAGGAGGTCAAGATAGGCAATGCACCTGCTTGGATGGATGCCTCGACTGGGGATTTGTCAACACCATTGATCTTACCAACCAACTGGTATCTCTCCTTCTCCAAATAGTCAGCGGAGAAGACACCTGCAGTAATTGGTCTGGCTGGAACTCCCATTTGTTCCAAAGCCGTGACAAGTTTCAGGTTTTGTTCCAAGAAACACTTTCTAACGACACTCATCGTCCTTGGATCAGTGATTCTAATACCATCTTCATAGGCAGGCTCAACGCCTTCAGCCTCCAAAAGTGCATTGATCTGAGGACCAGTACCGTGCAGCACAATTGGGTACAAACCAACATGGTACAAGAAAGCCAAACACGAAGCCAGCTCAGCCAAGTGGTCAGTGATAATTGCACCTCCCACCTTGATGACGGCAAACTGTTGGGAGGAAACGCTGGTAAAGTACTTCAAGTACTGCTCAACTTCACGCTTTGACCCAATGTTGTTCAGTAGCTGGACAACAGTGGATCTCGTTGAGTAAGTGCGGCAAGCGCTGACATGGCAACTCACGTTCATGTTCATGGAAACAACCGCTGGGGTTCTTTGCAATGAGAGTTTAGCTGAGGCGGCTGAACCCGTAGCAGCACAAGCAGAACCCGCGATTCTGGCGCTCTGGATCGCCAGGCGTCTTCTGCTCTGACTGATGGAGGAACGGAGCATTTTAGGTTGTTGTGTTTTGGGTAGTTTGCTCTGAAAGACGACAGATTGGTGTTGTTTTTTGTTTTTTTTGGCCTTTTTTTTGGACACAGACAGCTTTTTTTGTTGTTTTTCCCTTTTGGTGACTCAAAAAACATCGGTAGGAACCACACTCTGAAAATGATTATGTAATATATTTTGAAATGTTTTATTATATAATATATTACATAATCCATTTGGTTTTTTTCTTTTTTTGGTTTCGTTTTTTAATTTTTTTTCTTAATGCTGGCTTAGGAACAACCAACAAACATTGTCCTGTTGTTGATTGAAACTTTATTGAAGTGTGAAGGGATTGATTGAATTTGAGAAAGAACAAAAGAAAAAGCAATGACAGAAGAAACTGATAAAGCTGTTGTTGGTGGTGGGCCAACAGAATCAAAAGTACAAACAGATGTTGTTGAGGTTGAGAAGAAGATCCCTGAAGATACTATTATCACATCATCAGAGAATGAAGACCTCAGCAGGAAGAGAACGAGAGATGACTTTGAAGAGAGCGATGAGAATAACAGTGAAGTTTCCGAGAGACGAACAATTGCTCCTTTGAAGAAGAGAAAAGATGCAGATGAGATAAGTGAAAAGGAGGTTACGGAAACCAAGGACGACACCTCCCCTGCCTCCAATTCAACTGGCCTCAAAGTTGATGATGATCATTATAATGATGGAACTGAAGAGGAGCAGAAGCAGGAGGAACCGAAGAAACAGGAGTCAACCAAGCCAAAGTTTGTATTTGGATCCACCACTTCATTTGGAGCTGGTTCTGCCTTTTCAATGATCAACGCGAACAAGAATGTCTTCTCCGCACCAACAGATCCCCCTACCAGTACTACTGATACTACTAGTAATACTCCAAAACCTTCTTCTAAATCTTCCACAGCAACAACTGCAACGATTTTTGGCTCTTCAACTCCACCATCAGGAGGTGCGGTGTTTGGAAGCTCATCCAAATTTGGTAATGCCTTCCAGAAAGCCATCTCCAAAGAGTCCATTTTTGACAAGAAACTTGACACAGAAGATACAAGTGGGCCTGCCACCAATGATGACGAGGGGAAAAGGGAGAATGCCTCAAATGCGAGTAGTCTGTACAAGCAAGTTGATCTTGAAAAGCAGGAGGTCAAATCTGGTGAAGAAGATGAGAAGCAGGTGTTTACCTGCAGATCAAAGTTATATGCATTGGATCTGACCGATGTCTCTCAAGGTTGGAAAGAGCGTGGTGTTGGCACCCTGCATTTGAATAAGTCGTTTGCAGAGGACTCCAAGTCCCGTGTCATTATGCGTTCTAATGGTCTACTGAAAGTTATCCTGAATGCTGCCTTGGTTGAAGGGTTGGATGTCGTGAAGGGAATGCCTTCAAGTTTAACAAGTGAGAAATTTATTAGATTCACGTCTGTTGAGAATGGGAAACCAGTGCAGTACGCTTTGAAGACAGGCAATGTGGAGACGAGAGACGAACTGTTTAATGCAATTACCGAACTGATTCCTCAAAGTGTTTAGAGAAAAATATAAATGCTTTGTGTGTGTGTGTGTGTATTTCAATTCTTGACAAACGCTACTGAACAGATTGTTTGGCCCTTTACACCACCAAACTCAAAGGACTGGTATTCGATATTCTTCCATGCTTTTAATCCAGTAGCCTCAACGATCCTGGTCAGCTCTGTTTCAGTGAAATTGCAACTGGTGATTAATAAAACAGACTCTTCATGCATCAGCTTTTGTATCACTGTTCCATACAGCTCAACACCAGTCTTGTCGCCAAACTTTAACCCACTCAACGCAATCGCATCAAGTGTTCCCTTGTCCAGCACAACATCAAAATTTGGGTCAGGATTCCATTGATCGTCAAATATATCCACGTCTTCAAACTCAAACCCTTCGTATTCCTGATCCACTGCGATCTCAGTGGCGAACTTGACACTGTTGGCACTGTAATCGATTCCCTTCATTGGTCCCTTGAACCCTTCGTCTCTCAGAGTGAAGAGAAGATGACCATTTCCAGTACCGACATCCAACATCTTGCAATCCTCTTTGATGGCACGCTGGCCCAGGTTATCAAAAAGGAATGCCGTCATCTTCTCCTCAGCATCACAGTCAGAGAACCAGCATTCGCCAGTATCTTGTGGGTTCTCCTTGAAATTGGTCTGCTCAACAGCATAAAAATCATCCCAGTACTGCTTTGTACCGAGCTTGGAAGTGTTTAGTTTGGTTGTGTCTTCGGACATTTATTCCTCTCCCCTGTTATTGTGATTGTTAAGTGTTTTTATTATTGTCGTCTATTCATCTATATTTTTTTTCCACACCTACTCAATTGACCATTGAATTAGGAATTAGGACATTATTGTATATATAACTGGTTATTCTAATCCGCGTATGAAGCTATGTAGATCAAGCTTAAAAGATTGTGAGAAGTGTACAAATGATTACAGAAAGGTGATAAATACTTATTATGCGAATATGTGAGATTGTATGTATATAATTATAATAAGCACGGATATACCGACGGATACCAGCCACAACAATGAGTTTCTGAGCAAAAAACAGAGCATTTAATTGAAGGAGGAAGCGATTTGAAACTCGCATGTAACGACTCGCTACAACTCTGAGTTCACCATCAAGCACTAAACGTGTATCTCCGTTTCCGTTTCCGTCTCCGTCCCCCAGGTTGATGCTCAAATAGAGGACAATTACAGATGACATAATCTCTTACCAATCATCAATCAGTATGGAAAAAAACACCACACAGCTATCAAAAACCCGTTCTTAGCCACAAAGTAAGCCCATATACACAGAGACAGAGACAGAGACAGAGACACAATGGCCGACGATTGGAGACGCATTGACATTGATGCACTGGACCCAGAGAACACTATTCAGCCAGAGGATCTCATTCCTCCAACAGACCCACTCAGTACTGAACAGGTCCAGGCCGAAATCAGCCAGGTCAGACAGTTCATATCAAGGGGTTCTTATTCCGACGCTCTGCTACATGCGACCAGCCAGCCACCTTATGGTGCTTCTGCTCAGGACAAGGAACTCTACTCAGACTCCCTACTTGAGCTTTTCAGCGCGGTGAAGCAAGGCGATATTGCGGCACTTGTTGAGGGTCTCGATATCGAGCAGCAGAATGTGCTTGTCAAGTACATTTACAAGGGATTCTCCACTGAGAAAGGTAAGAAACAAGGCGGTATTCTCCTCTCGTGGTATGAAAAGGTTGTGGGCGTCACCGGTGTAGGCCCTGTGGTCAGATTCTTGTCCGATAGAAGATCTATTTAATGCGGCGGCGGTAGCAGCAGCAGCAGTACACAGAATTACAGCGTTAGAATATGTAGTCATTATCATTATCATCATCATCATTACGTTTTCGTTGAAACAGTTACCATATCGTTCTTAGTAGTTTTCATAGGTCTCTTCATCAATAATACCACTCCGAACTTTTCTCTTTGTTGGCGATTTGGAATTATCTGCCAGAGCCTTGATAGGAGATCTCTTCAAACTTGGGATAGCAAAGTCCATATTAGTTTCCTTTAATGCAGCCCTTCTTGGAGATCTTTGCTTCTTTGGCGAAACACTTTTAGGGAACACTGGCGTTTCAATGGACTTGAAGCTCTTCGTAGGAGAAACTGTGCTCGGATCCGAAAAGATGAACTCATTCTTATACAATTTCCTCGCTGCTGGTGGCATCCTCTTGGCTAGTTTCGAGCTGGACTTGACTGGAGAAGAAGAAAAAATACCTCCCACTTGGGACAGAATAATTGGACTAAATGATGTCAACTCACTCTCATGCTCATCAAAATTGAAACCTTCATCGTCGTCGTCATTGTAGTCGTCATCTTGCTTCTCTGCACCAAATTTGATCTTCTTAGGCCCCGAAAGCTTGTCCTCAACAACAGTATGTGATGAGCTTCTTTTTCTATTGTTGTTGTTCAACTCCACCACCAAATCACTTGTATCTGTCCCCTTCTGTTTCTCAAATCTCTCAACTGCAACTTGCAATTCAGAAACCTTGATCTGTAATTCATCTCTATCACGCTTGATTTGAGTAAGGTCACTAATCAAGGCCAGTTCAGACTCAGTCTTCGCTCTTTGTAAACTTTCAAGTTCTTTCTGCAACTTCACTGCATTGTTAGCAGACTCCTCGAATTTGATCTTTGATTGCACATGATCCTTGTGCATTGACGCACTCTCATCTTGCAACTTTTGGATTTTAAACTCATATTCAGCAACCAATTTACTCTTCCTGTTCTCATAATCTTGTGATAGCAATTTCAATTTCTCATCATTGGCCTTTAACTGAGATTCTTTTAACTGATTGAGAGCACGGCTGTGTATAACATCCAGTTCCTGGATCCTCTGCTCATACATCTCAGATAATTCCTGTCTCAAACTCATCTCCAATTGCAAAATCTTCTCGTCTTCAGTTTGCTTGTGCTTTTTGAGTCTTATATTTTCCCTTTTCAACTCTTCAATCTCTTCGAAAAGCTTGCTGGTTAGAACACTGTCGCGATTTAGCTCCAGTGATGAACGCTCCGATGATGGAACCTTTGACACCGGCTGTATATATCTCAAAGTATGTAGAATTGAACCCAAATCAGAATAAGGATCCAATGCCAAAAGTATTTTGAGTTTCTTGTCAACACTGTGATTTCTGAATAGATCTGTTAAGAGCAATCTTGTGAGCTTGGAAGTTCTCAAGACAGAGCTGTCAAACTTTGACTTCTGCATCAACGTAAGGCATCTTCCCAACTCTGTTAAACTCTGATTTGTGTAGTTGCCCTCTTTAAAGCTCTTACCTTCTGTTCTTGCAGTCTTGGTTCTCTCTGAACCAGCCAAATCAGCAATAGTGAGCCTTGACGTCTTGATTATTGAGTTACCCATAACCTTATGCAAGTTCAAGTGAATAAAAAGATGTGATCTGGAACTCTTGCCGTTGATACTAGTAGGAGTCACCGCACGTCTCTTTATGGATTTATGAAGAACCAGTTTGGCATCGTCAACCTCTGATACATAGATCTGCCTAACTTTGGCGGGTTTAATCTTACCATCTTTAGAATCAGTGATGATATCGAGGGATTGTACCACAGTTTTGGAAGGATCATGGGTTAGGTCTCTAATCTTGTCATTGTAAATCTCAAAAACTGAAATTGACACTCCAAATGCACCATTACCACTCGCTTTTGGTATAGTTCGTGATGAAACAAGAAAGGAGTCGCCAAAATATGCCTTTAGTATCTTCGCATTGGCATAATCAGTGCCAATCATACCGAATATATCATTCAAGGCGTAGATCGAGATTCCTGGGTTCGCCTTATTTCCCAAAATAGTGTAGCTTTTACCTGAATTAGATGGTCCCAAAGTAAACAAGACACCGTCATTGTTCTCGAATAGGCTCAGAGTAATGTCTTTTAACGTCTCATCATAGAGATCTTTCTGTGAGTGTTCTGAAGTAAACACTTTTGTAAATCTGTTGGGAGAAGTGGTTTCTTTGAACTTGACTGAGGTTGCTGTTTGTGTTTCAATAAGATTCACGCTGTTCCCATTTGTATCGTCGTCGCAGCCTATAGCATCAGCAGCTTTCGGTTTCAACCTGAGATAGTGAGGTATAGTGTTGGTCATCATTGCCAATGACTATGCAACTCGGTGTTTTTTTCTTTCGTTTGCTTGTTCTTTTAGTAAGAGTTTGGTTTCAATTTCAGTTTCAGTTTTTGTTTTTGTTTTTGTTTTTTTGTTTTTGTTTTTGTTTTTGTTTTTGTTTTTGATTGAATGTGGTTTTGTTTGTTTAGCTTTTGCTGAATCGGGATATTGTATTGTGCACGCGTTTTGAATGGCAGAAACAAATACCGAAGCGTTTTTTTTGGCGAAATAGTAGGATGAAGTCAGAGTTGGTTTGCAGGACTTTGAATAGTATTAGATTCTAGACACACCAGGTTCTGTGGGTGGATCACTGGTGTGGGACATTCCCAAGGAATATATATCTTGCGCCTATTTATTTATCAACAAGTAGATATAACAGACAATCTTCAACCACGGAATTCGAGAGCGCCGTCATATTTGTGTCGACTTGTGACACTGTGACAGTGTTAGTTTCGTGGTGACAGAAGAATCTTCAGTCAAAACATTCAGGTGATTATAGTGGCGAATCAATAACTATAAAAACTGTTATCTCCCTTTTTGCCCCTTTTGAGAAAAACCAACAAACGTAGAGACTTGAAGGTCACGTGAAAATTGGGACCAGTTGCTGCGCTATATTGGGGAGAATTTAGTTTGTAACACCAACAGAATTACCGCTGTGCAACTGCATGTATTGCTCCTCATTTCTTCTTGCTGAAATAACCTCTGATCTCTCTGCGAACAAAGAACATATAGATAGGCGATATCAATGCGAGGAGCAATGCTAGCAAAGCTTGAAGAACCCCTAAAAATCTAGGACTAAACCCCAGCATTCCACAGCTCAACACCCAGCCAATAAGGTCTGTAAACACAGACTCATACCCATGATCCAAAAACCATAGCACTATCTTGGCGCACTTCTCTACAGATATGGGGTTGGATGGGCCCTCAATGTCCCTCGTGATCTGCGGTTTCGTCTCCTCTTCCTTTTCAAAACCCTCACTCTGGAAGTTACCGGCAAAGACGGTGTGAACCTTGATGTTATAAGGGTGTGCTTCATGTCTCAAAACGTCAGCAAGGGCTCTAACACCAGCCTTTGAAGGTGCGTATTGGCCATAACCAATGAATGGGAACACAGCCAAAATACTTGAACAGAAAACGAGGTGTCTGGAGAATTCCTTCTTAACAGATGTCATTTTCTTCATTGAAATATGCGCCATGTTGATGGATGTTTTCAAGTTGAGATCGACACCTTGCTCCACTTCTGCTGGCGTCAGCTCTGTAAAGAGTTTAGGCACGGCAGAACCAGCACAAAAGAATACAACGTCTGGGGGGTCCAACTCGGCCATAGCCTTTTCAACATCAGCATAAACGGATAGATCCACTGATCTGTAGCCCACAGTCTGTGTCTCGCTCACTCTGTGCTTCTCAATGCTGCCCACTGTTTCCTGTAGTTTGGACTCTGTTCTCGCCATTACAATAACACTGGCACCACGGGAGAATACCTGCCTACCAAGCTCAGCACCAAGACCCTGTGAGCCTCCCGTGATGAGAACGAGCTTGTCTTTAACGTCAAATTGGCCTGGAAGCATTGTTGCTGGTCTGAATGTTTTTTCTCCTTTGTTTTTGTTTTTGTTCTTCTGTTTTTGTTTATTGTCTTTGTTTTGTTTTGTTTTCGCCACCCAGTCAAAAAAAAACTACATCAACACAAACACAAACACCAAACCTTGGGTTGTATTACTTTCTTCAATACCACAGTGCAAATGCCTTTATTGAAAGCCAGCAGCGGTCCTTTTGCTAAAGATCAATGTCATTTCTGCTACAAGACCCAATTTGACTCTCTTTACATCTCGACTGAGGCTAACAGAGCCTACTGTCAAGATCACATCAAGACTCACCACCAGCAGTTCCCTGGTGACAATTACTATGTCCTAGTGACCAAGACCAAGAAGGAGGAGCCTGAAGAGAGGCAACGTAAGGTGGTCAAACTTGAAATTAACTATAAAAAAGATGATGAGTTGTTTGATACAGCGTACAAGCTTGTTGATATTGAAGGCAAGGCTGTTGTAACAGCTGAGATTGACCCAGCTACACAGTCCATAATCCAGAGAGTGATCACTTCTACATCTACAGTGAAGGCACAAGAACTGAAGTCTTGGTCCCTAGATATTAAGCCATGCGCGCATACTGTTTCGTTTGTGCCATCTGCAAGTGAACCCATTGATCTCACATCTTCGTTGATGTGCTCGAGTTGTGATTTGGATCAGAATCTTTGGCTATGTCTCACCTGTGGCTCTGTTGGGTGTGGCCGTGCCCAGTTTGGAGGTGTTCCCGGTAACACACATGCGTTGGCACACTCTGAAGACACAGACCATACCGTTGCGATCAAATTGGGGTCGTTATCCAAAGAGAGCCAAGATATCTACTGTTACTCCTGTGATGAGGAAGTTTCGTTCCCTGTTGGTTTGGAGGCAGTGTTGGCTCAGTTTGGTATCGATATGAATAGGCTAGAGGAGAGCAAAGAGAAGGGTTTAATGGAGATGCAGATTGAACAGAACTTGGAATGGGAGTTCAACCTGAAGGACTCTCATGGTGGGGACTTGCACAAACTGTTTGGCGAGGGTCTCACAGGTATGAGAAACTTGGGTAACAGCTGTTATCTCAACAGTGTGGCACAAGTGCTGTTTTCAATCCCGGAGTATCAAGAGAGATTCTTGAAGCCATTGACTCATGAGAGCGACATTGAAGACCTCAACTTTGAAATGAGCAAGCTAGCCAATGGGCTACTGTCTGGTATCTTTTCTAAACCTAGTGATGACAATGGATTCCAAACAGGTATTTCACCAGATACGTTCAAGTACAAGATCAGTGCGAATAATGAGGAGTTCAGATCTATGAAGCAACAGGACTCAATGGAATTTTTGGCGCATCTGCTCGGTGAGGTGGATAAAGTTGATTCTGAACTAAATGATATCTTCAAGTTTGTGAACGTTGAGAAATTGGCCTATGGAGACAACACTGTGAAATTGAAGAGACAGATCGAGGAGTCTCTATCTTTACCAATCCAAATTGAACTTGAACAGACGACTGCTGCTGACAGTACTGGAGGCCCAAAAATTTATAAACGCCAGTCCTTTATGGAGGCACTGTCCACTCATCTATCACCAGAGTCCATTGAACTTGGTGGAAGGGAAGTCTTCAAGTCAAATTACTTCAGAACGTTCCCAAAGTACCTCCTAACTGCCGTTCAACGGATTCATCTTGAGAACTGGAACCCAGTTAAGGTGGATGTGCCGTTAACTATTCCTGATAACTTTGACTTACGCTCCCTTCAGCCTGCCGAGGTACTCTTACCAAATGAAACGGAGATCCAAGATGATGACGAGGCTGAAGAGTTTGTTCCTAACCCAACCACTCTTGAACAACTCCAAGCAGTGGGATTTCCTGACCAAAGGGCTAAGCGTGCGTTGTTTGAAACTGACAATGCAAGTGCCGAAGAGACCATGGAGTGGTTATTCCAACGCATGGAGGATGATTCTCTAGACCTGCCGTTTAATTTCACTAAACCAAAGAAGTCGTCAGGTCCAGCTGCCGCGGATCCCGCCCATATTGCATCTTTGGTTGATATGGGATTCTCCTCAAAGCTAGCGACAAAGGCACTGATCTTGAACAAAGGCGATCTGAATGTTTCAGCCGGCTGGTTGTTTGACAACCCAGACGATGCTGGCGAACTACCTGCACAGGAGTCTCCTGTTGATCCAGTGGACAAGTTTTCCAACATGGAGGAGGCTGACAATCCAGGAAGCTCCTCACAGTATGTTTTGAAAGCAGTGATTTGTCACAAAGGTACACAAGTGACTTCAGGTCATTATGTCGCATTTGTGAAGATTGGCGAGAAATGGGTCCTGTTTAATGATGAGAAGGTTGTTGATGTCACTGGTGACTCAAACAGTTGGAGTGAGGTGGAGAAGACTGGCTACGTTTACCTATGGGAAAGGGGAGTCTAAAATGGATAAGTAGATGCTTTCAAAAACT
Organism: Barnettozyma hawaiiensis; assembly: GCA_003706665.2. NCBI lineage: Eukaryota > Fungi > Ascomycota > Saccharomycetes > Phaffomycetales > Phaffomycetaceae > Barnettozyma > Barnettozyma hawaiiensis. Next base: position 24,651 of record PPLY02000003.1, on the reverse strand, counting down.
GGGTTGCGTAATTTATAGCATTAAAACTTTATATAGCATTCGAGCAACCACTACCCTGTCATTCATTTGTTTTCATAAGCACGTAGTTTCTCCTTCAATTCATCATTCTCATTTTGCAGTACTGCTTTCTCCTGTTTGAGCAAGTTGATATCCATCTCCATATTCTTCAATTTACCAAAACCCAAAGATTTCAAAAGATCCTCATTTTCCTTCTTCAAGTTTTCCAATTTGATCAAGATCTTGTGGCTAACTTCCAACTCATCGTATCTACCCAGTTCTGTAACGTTATTGGTGGGGTTCAAAGTGTATGCTGTGATCAAACTCTCCAATCTCAGTTTGGTATCATTCAGTTCTTCCAGAACCTCCAGCCTTGACTTGTTCAATTTGCTGAAGATCTCATTCACAGACACAGGAACAACCTCATTCTTGGTTAGACCATCAGCATTATCACCACTGTTTAACACGTTCAAGGACTCGTGCAACGCGCGCACTTCATTCTCCAATGATTCGATTTGGCTGTCCTTCACTCGTAGTTGAAGCTTGAGTTTGTCCTCACTAACGCCTACAGCACCACCTCGAGCCAAAGGGTTGACACCACTGATTGGCTGCTGGGTGCCATAACTTTGTGACTGTGTGACCTGGTACTGATTGACATTGGATGTATTTGAAGAAGTGGAGGCGTTGGTGTTATTGATGTTACTGGAGGTGTTCCAGAGCGAGTTGTTGTACGAGGTTGAAGGGGCCGTTGAATGGGATAGCGGCTGGATCTGGTAATCTTGGGTGTACTTGTTGTTCATGGTCGAATGAATATCTTGTTTGATGGGTTCTGGCAAAGATACAGTCCAGTGTAAACAGTTTAATGTGGTGTTCACTTTATTCCGTACGCATTTTGTTTCTTCCAGGCTTTTTTTTACCTACCTACTCCCAAAAGGATCCAGTAGAAACTCCTTCTGGAAACAGTTACCCGGGCTAGAGATAGAAAGAAAGGTTTTAAGTAAACACGACAGACAGACCCAAAAGCGATTGACATTCTATCAGCTGTTTACAGAAAGTGCATCATGGAAAGTGCAAAGCAAAGCAGAGCAGGGCAGAGTATCTATCTATACTTCTACTATTCTCGTGGTAATTACGAGCTTTCCATACAGGTGATCATGTTTGAATAACAACTGTGAGAAGGGACGTTAACAACACAGAAGTCCGCGATAGTTTAGTGGCTAGAATCACCGCTTGTCGATCTTATCAGCAATACGTGGTAGACCGGGGTTCAATTCCCCGTCGCGGAGTTTATTTTTTGACCAAATATTGTTTTAATAAGCTCAAACACCAGTAACTTGTTGCTGTTTGCTTGCTGACTTTTTTGATACATCTTGTTAACTGGTTGGTTAATATTCATACTGCGTTAGATATGAATGTTATGTCTCCAGTTTCTTTATTCTTTATTAATCATCAAACCAATTACTAATCTGCTTACAAAATCTGTCTTAGTGCGCGCTTTATAAACAGCGATATGCTTTATAATCCGGTGATACTTTTGATAAGCGGGCGGATACCACTTTATAAACCGCCCAACGCCCACAGTCCAGCAACCCATTAAAAACTTTCCCCTCTATACTCAGTTGTATTAGAGAAGCCACAATGTCCGCCTTTACTCGTCCAGCTATTCAGAAAGTTATCCAGATCCACGAAACCAACCCAGACAGAAACGATTATTCTGTTCTCAAGTACGAGGATGCGCCAGTGCCAACCATCGCCAGTAATGAAGTTTTGATTAAAAACAAGTACAGTGGTGTGAATTTCATTGAGCAGTACTTCAGAATCGGTCTGTACCCAACCAAATTACCAGCAATTCTTGGAAGAGAGGCCGTTGGTGAGATTGTGGAGAAAGGTGCTGATGTAAAGGGTGACTTTGACGTTGGCGATTTAGTGGTGTTCGGATCCGGAGACACTTTTGCCCAGTACACCAAGTATACGACTCCATTGAGGATCTTTAAGATTGCCAAAAGTTCCAGTGAAGAGACTCAGCAGTTGTATGCTGGTATTTTTGTCCAAGGACTCACTGCGTTGACATTTATCAATGAGGCGTACAACGTTCAGAAGGGCGATTACGTCTTGGTGCACGCTGCTGCCGGTGGAGTTGGTCAACTTTTAGTCCAGTTGATCAAGTTGAGAGGTGCGAAGGTCGTTGCCACTGCTTCCACTGAAGCCAAGTTGGAAATTGCCAGATCTCTTGGAGCTGATTTCACTATCAACTCCAACGATGAAAACGTTGCCGAACAGGTTATCCAAATCACCCAAGGTAAGGGTGTTACTGCTTCGTTTGACGGTGTTGGAAAGGACACATTCCAGACATCGCTCGACTCTTTGGCTAGAAAGGGCACTTTGATTTCGTTTGGAAATGCTTCAGGCCCTGTTCCACCATTGAGTCTTGGCACTCTAACTGCTAAGAACATCAAGATTTTGAGGCCAAGTGTCTTCAACTACGTGGCCACTGAAGAGGAATGGAACCATTACTCTGCAGAATTGAGAGAACTTGTTGAAACAGGGAAGCTAAAGATTGACATCAGCAAGGTTTACGACTTGAAGGACTACGTCCAAGCCGCAAAGGATCTCGAAGGAAGAGTCTCCTCTGGTAAGCTGATTTTGCGTATTCCACAGTAATTAATTAAATGATCGATGGATTGTTTGTTTTTATTCCTTCTTGTATAGTTGATGTTTATATCAAACTTTCAAAATTTTCATAAGCACAAAAAAAAACACAAAAACAAAAACAAAAACACAGAAGCATCAACAAAAAGCTGCAAATTAATTCATCGATTTATCAATGGACGACCTGCTGCTTCAGACACTTTCACCTGAGGCCAGTGTTCGCCAGAAGGCTGAACAGCAGCTCTCTGCTGGATTTCAGGCGGATCCGTCGGCTGCCACTGCTCAGCTTCTCCAACTGGCTGTTGCCGCTACGGCTGCCGCCGGCACGGGCACGGGCACGAGCCACGAGGGCGCTGGTTCTCGTCAAAGCGCTCTTCTCTATTTTAAGGGAGCGATTCCAAAGTTCTGGTCAGCTGCGTTCCAATCATTTACAGGACCTGCCATTTCACAGCCAATCAAGCAGCAAGTGAGAGATATTTTGTTGCAGCTGGTTACTGATTCTGATAGTAAGGTGAGTAATGCTGCAATTTACTGTGTGGTTCAGGTAGCCGCTGTGGAGTTTCCCGACGAATGGCCAACTCTTTTAGACTCAATATTTGCCATGTTTAAAAGCTCAAAGATCAATGGCGGACTCGCCCTTTTACAGGAGTTATTTGATGATATCATTACTGAAGAGTTGTTCTTTGGTGGTGTTGGCCCAGTAGTGATGGAGAAATGTCTTCAACTACTCTCAAGCTCTACAGATGATGAAGCAAAGATCCATGCTACCAGACTGTATTCTTCGTGTTTGGTTATGCTGCAAGGCCCTGAAGTTTTGGAAGACGAGACCAAGGTTACTGCTTTGAAGAGCCACTTCCAACAGATCTGCCCCTTACTCGTCACACTGGTCGGATGTGTCCAATGCTTGGAATTGAAGAAAGTGCTTGTCATGGCTTCTACTACAATCATCGGCGAGTTCCCAGAAGGCGTTGCTCCCAAAGAGTTCATCTCTCAGATATACCAACAGCTGGTCCAAGACCTTGCAGAGTCCACTCAGCATACTGCATCATCATCATCAACAACATTAGACTATAAAACACTAATTGTCGAACAATTGCAACTTCTACTCACTATTTCTTTACAATCGGCGCCAATAACGGACTCCTCTTTTGCATCCTTGTTGCAATCACTTCTTCTAGCATCTCAACTTTCAAAGGAGAGGGAAGATGATTATCTTGCCGATATGAACGAATTCGTCATTGATGAAGTGGGGACTTCCACAGATTTTACGCCACGTTCAGCCATTTTTGAATACATCACTGAGTGCGACTCTGCGGACTTTGAGAAGATTATGCCGTGGATTTGGGATGGTATTAACTCATTATCAAAGAACAACAACAAAACCACCACTGAAGAATGGAGACAGAAGGAGGCACTCCTGTTTCTTTTCCAATGCGCGTCAATGAGATCTTCAGTGCGGCCACCTCATACCACTAGTGAAGAGACATTGCGTGTGCTGTCATCCCTGGTTGAGATTATCCAGTCGGGTGTCAACATTATTCACGCAGACGACCCATATACAATCTTCACAGCTAGAGTCATTGACATTGTGCCTTTGTATATCTCACTATTTGCAGAGGAAATTGGCAAGGCCATTGGTCAACAAGCACTACTATCAACCCTCATTGCCGTCTCTCAATCTAAAAGTGAAATATTAAAGACAGCCTTCTTGCACTCATTAGTGGAATTTGAAGAGCTGTTGGAGTTTAGTGAATTACCCGTCAACGTTTACAATGGAGTGTTGGAAATTATTCGTGAACTTACCCTTGATGCACAAGAAGACACACCTGCTTTGCTCATGACCTCTTTGAAATCAGTTTTGAGTATATCGAACCAAGGTCTGCCTATTCGTCAGCTGCCCACCTTGCAGTTGATGCTAACTATTGCGTCCATTGATTCAGGGAATGTTGAAGTGCAGATCGAGCTGGAGGACACCTTGATTTCCTTTCTTGAGAATGTTTCCCCTTCTGCCCTTTCACAGTTTTTGGATGTTGTCTTAGAGAGTGTCCTGACTACTATAAATGAAAGCAAAGGTGAGTTCACTGACGCCGTAAGTTTAGCACTTTTAGTCTTAAACGCTTTCTTATCAACTTCGGAGTCTCACTCACAGCAGCTGCATGAATGTGTTGTGCCACAGGGTCAGTTCAATGCGATCTTCCAAACAATCACTCGGTTGCTGCTGACCACCACTGATGAGGCCCTGATTCAATCAGCGACAGATTCGCTCACCTCCCTGATTATTATTGGTTCCCATTGGGCTGACTTGGAGTTTGTGTTGCAAGTCCTGGCAAGATTGTTAGGCCCTGAACTGAGTGACTCTGCAGTCTTGAATCTCGGGAAGCTGATTGTAGTGGTTTTGGAAAAGTATAGTAACGCTTCCTCCAATAATGTCATCACTGGTGATATGATGGGGGAAATTTTGGCTGCGACTTCAGCGAGACTTCTATCCGCAAAGAATACTGGCACTCTTGCCAACCTCTTGAATGTTTTGTGCTTTTTGTGCTCACTTTCAGTGGATCAAACTCTGCAATTTCTAGCACAACAGGGGAACATTAGGGAAGTTCTAAACTGCTGGTTCAAGAATTTTGATCTTATTAGCGGTGCTGAAGGTATTATGGGCCATTGCGCACAGTTGATGAGCATCTATAATTACTTGACTGTGACTGAATCAGAAGTGGCGCGTACAGTGAGGGATCTTCAAGTAGATGGTGATGAGCAGGTTAATGATTTCCCCAAAAATGTGATTGTGACAAGATCTATGAGACGTGAACTGAAGTTTGCTCAGATATCTGTTTCTTTACGGATTATCAAGCTGCTAGTTGGTGAACTCCAGACTCAAATTGTTGGTCAATCCCATGATCTTCTCACTACCACCACCCAGCAACAAGAACAAGGGGAGCATCAGCACGAACATGGCGAAGTATGTGATAATAATCAATGTAACGGGGAAGACAATGATGGGAGTTGGGATGAAGACGGTGATTGGGAAGATGTTGACGATGATGTTCATGATGATTTTGACAAGCTCAAGGGTTATATCAATGTGAACCACCAGAAGGATGACTCCCCGGAAGTCATTAGACTCCTTGTTCAGTTCTTCAAGAGAGTTGCAAGCGAGAATGTTGCTTTCAGGGGATTATATGAAGAGCTGAGTGAGAATGAAAAGAAGTTATTAAGTGACAATATTGTTTAGAGAAATGTCTTACACTTGATCCCGTTAAATATTTTCGTAAGACATATACACAAGCGAAGGGTTTCTGTTTTGGCAAATAACCATCAGTGTTTTCTTCTAGACAATGCAATAGTCAAGGCAGCAGCACCAGCAGCGATGACACTAGAAACTAAGGCAACACCAATCAGCCCATCAGTGGCGACTTTATCTCTTACTATACCTTGCAATTGAGCAAACTGTTGGTTCTCTGGTTCGTGCGCCACCAGGGAATCGATGTAACGTCTGGCATTGGCATAATCACCAACTTTGAAGCATCCCAATGAGAGGTAGTACAGACACTCTCTGCGTCTCTGTGGAGACGACTTGTATAGATCTGAGAGCGTTTTGATACCCAGCTTCTGGTCATCCTTGTTATTAGACTTGATCAAGGCCCAGGAATAGTTGAATTGTGACTGTACAGAGGGAAGATCGCCCTCTGACACAACTTGATCGTGGAGGACCTGAAGCTGCGCCTGCGATAGTGGGGTGTTGAGGTCAGAAAGCACAGGTAATTCGGCCATGGCGTGAAATGTGTGTTTTGATATTCACCAAGAGTAAAACAGTTGGTGGCAAATTTAAAACAATAATATAAAACCATGACTAAGATATTACGTCATGTTCTTTGTTTTTTGTAGTTGTTAAAGTCATCAAGAAAGTAGATATCAGTAATATGATGATGGTACTTTGTTTGGTGCTGGTAGGTATTGTCTTGTTTAAGAATGTCAGTGGAATGAGTTGATTGCAAATGGCTTTTCTTGTGAAGCCTAGAGAACATTTATCCAGTTATGCTCAACTCTGTACAACCACCGAACCTGAACCTCGGCATAGTCTATATGATACGCTGAATACTTTGGCAATCCAGGTATATGAGAAGCTCCACCGACTCTACAATTGACTGTGAGTCTTTCACTTCTCCAGTTTGCAGGTATAAAAACAATAGAGATTGGAAGGATTATTTGAACAGGGTAACCCGCATATTCGGCGAAAAGGGTAAAACGAGCGATAACACTATAAAAGATAGGGTGGCAACAAAAACCTCTGCAATATATTCTCTGATATACAGAACGAAAAGAATGCAAGTGGATATTAGTTTACGTCATCATGGCCCTGAATCTTTTCATGAGATGATATTATACGTTGGGTCGGATGATGAGGGACCACTGGACTATGTGACAAACACTGTCAGACGGTACTCGAATCCAAGAGGGAGGAACAACTCTGACGGCGATGAACTTGAAGAACAAGTTTGGAATAAAACTGCTTTGTGCGGGTCCTCAGTTTGAAGACGAGGGCCGATTGGCCAATGTTCTCTTCATGTCGCAAAGGGCACTGCGTAGCATTATAACTGGAGGAAGAAGCAATTCCACAAGTTCATCGAGGATGTTTATAAACAGTACCATTTGAGCGAATGGAATATACTGAAGGACATCTGGAAGCACAATGACGCTGTTAGAAGATGTGGTGATGATGGTGACTCCAAAACAATTGCCATTCCAGCAGCTCTGTTTAAGGGAGATCGGCTCGTGGTGAATCTCGGTTGCTGGGGGTGACTGTGATGATATGGTATGTACAAGAGGGCGTGTTCACTTCATTGACTTTGGGGCGAGCTACTGCATTAATCGAAATAGGTCCGAGGAGGATTTGAATGAGATGGTGATACAGGATCAGGAAACCATCAGGGAGTTGTTATCGTCTGATGATAATGATGATGGTGATGACTGAGCTATAGGATGACATCTGTTAACAATTTTTGGCTATATATAGTGTCACGTGCTGCTAGTCGGTATATACAAAAAAAGAAAACATTAATATATATAACAAGAAGGCGGTTGTACCACCAAATAGATAAGAATGACGACGATTGGTCTCTCATTGTTTGCTCAGCTTCCTGACCAGATCATCCATTCGATCATTGACAAGGTTGAGAACATTGAAACTTACAGAACGTTGTCGACCGTCCCGTTCTTCCGGCGATACTTACAGGGGAAGTTCATTCAATGCCATGAGACCGGAAAGAAACATCTGATCAAGACGCCGCTTGAGATCAACCAGCTGTTTGGCAAGCAGCAATTTATCGAGCACAAGCTGTTCAAGAAAGGTGGTGGTGGCGGTGGCGGAGACTGTAAAGGTGAGAATTGGACTTGTGATACTGGCAAAGCTGATCTTGAAGGCGTTCAGTTCTTGGTGAAGTATGTTGAGAAAGTCACGACAAAGGCTGCACTTGAGAGTCTGCAGGAAGAGTGCCGCGCAATGGCATCGCTGAAGATCTTTTACTTTGTTGTCATTGGTGAGTACGGCCGAGTCCCGATGAATTTGGTCCCAGAACTTTCACCACACATTGCGACTCCGTATCTCAAAGGGATCTACATTATGAGCCAAGTTCCCGAGGGCGTGAGGGGACAGATACTGACGGTTTCAAGTGGACGTGCACCTGCATCTCGGTTCGACCTTGTTTCCCATGCAAGCAACCTATCCCTCAAGTTTCACAGTAGCCTCGGAGGCTATAACCATCAGCCAAGACTGAGATTCACCTGTGTGAAGAACCTGTCGCTCGTGTTCCACTCTTTTGAACAGCTGAAATGTTTTGGCGGTCTTGCGGCGTTGAACACGCTTCAAACGCTAGAGCTTATCTTTCTCGACAGCTCGCGAGACTTAGCCATATCATCCTGGGAGAACAACTCGCTCAAGCGTCTTTCGATAGACCCCGGTCAAGGAAGCAGTGTTCTTCTCTCTGGAATAACATGCGTTGACTTGCAAAGCATCTTTATCAAAGGTGACAGTCTTGACACAGTCGTTCTCAATGACTGTGATTTCTACTCGCTGCACACACTCCGTTGCAACCCTGAGAGTGAGCTGGGCTTTGCAGACGTCCAAATGAAGAACTGCAGGGTGAAGAGTAGCGCATTCAGGTTTGAGATACTCGACACTCCATACAGCACAGACCATATGAACAAGCCGGAGGCTGAGAGAACCGTATGGGGTCTTGTCTAACCCGTATATATATATGTATATATGTGTATTATAGCTTAGAAGACACCCACTCGACAACACCAGCACCGACACTCTCCAAATCAACAGCGTACACTGCTCTGACACCACTCAGCACGCTCTCGTTCCACAAGTCGGCAATGGTCTCACGAAATGGTCTGTGTGTGAACTCTAGCGCACGCGGCACAGGCTGTACAGGCTTGCCAATCCCATTGATGATATCCTCCGTGTCCTTCAGTGTACGGGACACAAACTGCTGGTTCTCGCGGAACTGCTTCGACGAATAGTACGCGGCCGCTGTCGTGAGAAGAACGCCTCCAAGGAAACCATGAATTCGTCCACCCATTCTTCGATACTGATATTGAAACAACAACTGGTATTGAAGCTGAGATCGAAACTTGAGAAGCTGGAAGGTGTCCAGCTTTTTTTTTGCTTATTGTGGAAAAATAGTTCGCGAATTTTGTGTGTTGCCTGTACCGGATGTTTTTTTTTTCGCCTTCTTTCTCCAAAAAATTGGGTTCAACAAACAACGAGAAGACCAACGAGAAGGGTCAACGAGAAGATCAACTTGTTGTGTTGTCGAGTGGTTTCTGTGATACAAAGAAGTGATGCCAGCACCAAGACAGCTGGGAAGGTATGTTTTGTTCAGCTGTGGTTTTTTTTGTTCAGCTGTGGGTGGTTGGATCAGTATACTAATGTTTGAGCAGAACCCCAAAGCACAGAGCAGCGCTTTTTAGAAACCTTGTCACTGCTCTGTTTGAGCATGAGTCGATCACTACGACGCATGCCAAAGCGAAGGAGACGCAGAGAGTGGCGGACAGACTGATTTCCCTCACCAAGAAGCAGGACAAGGAACTAGCTATTCGTCTGGCGCAGCCAGAGGTGTTCAAGCACGGTGAAATCCTGCCAAAGCTGTTTGGCGAGCTCAAGGAGCGTTACGAAGGCCGTTACAGGGGCTTCACGAGAGTGTTAAAGCTTGAGCCGAGACTGAGCGACTCTGCGCCGCAGTCCATTGTCGAGCTTGTTGATGGTGGCCGTGAGATGAAGTTTTGGATGCTGGCCCGTGTAGTTGCCAGACTCGAGCAACAAGGGCTGCCAGTCGACTCGCTGACCAAGAGCAATGTTGCCAAGGTTATCAAGTTCAAGTCACAGGGCGAACAGGTCTTTAGAGACTTGGTTGAGAGAATGAAGAAAGAGTTCTACGCTGACGTGAAGAGATTGGAGAACAACAAGCCAACACTGACACCAGAGACACCCGTCAGATCTCCCTTTGGCAAGAACTCCACCAAGAAGTTCAACTTTTTGGAGCGTCCAAACTGATCTACTCCTGTAAATAAGAGATTACTCCATACACGCGCTTGTACATTAATTAAAATTTGCTATCCCGTATTAATGTACATATACATATCAATCAATTGACCTCCTTTTGCAAAGCAGTGGCAATAATTTGGTTGGCCTTGAAGGACAAGCCTTTGGTCTTTTCAATGACTTGTTGGTAAACGCTTGTTTGTGGATGGTTCAAAACCACAGTGCCTTCACTCTCGTCGATTTTAGCATCAATCTTGGTCTCCTTGATCAGGTTCGCGATCAACTTTTCGCCCTCTTCTCTGGTCATGCCCAAGGACTCAGCGATGTCGTTGAGATTGATGCGCTGGTGTACTCTGCAGTACACTTCTGAAATCAGCTGGCGAGCATTCACAATAAAAGTCTCGGTCAGCTGGGAGAGGAAGAAGTCCGATTTGAAAACAGCAGTGGCTTCAATCAACTTGGCATTGGCCTGCTTGAAGTCGTAGTCAATGTAGAGAGCCTTGATGAAATCGGTCAATGGATCACGGTACTCGTACTCCTCCTGCTTTACAACCTTGATCAGATCTTTCAATCTCTTTTGGAAGTTTGGGTTTGTGGAAGATGGGTGCGGGTTCTTGATTAAAGAGTTGTCAGAGCAGCACACAACGGCAGCAACCAGGTATCTCAGGATCCATGGCGCAGCAGCCTGAATGGTGGACAGGTACGATGAGCTCAAGAACAAGTCAAGCAGCTGCTCCAAGCCATTGTCGCTGTTGAAAAAAGGGAATAGCGACCAATGGATAATCCACACTCTGTTATGCAACTGAACCAGTGGATTGTTGAAGTTTGATCTCGCATCAACAACATCTCTCAAGTTCTTCAATTCTTTCAACGCACTTTCCCATTCCAAACCAACAATATCACTGGCCAGCTTTCCCCAAGTGGCGTTGGTGACCATCTCAGTGTTAGTGGACAGCGCTCTAAAGTTGGACAGCAAGTCACCAGCGACAACGTAATCACCACGGTTGTACTGGAACTGGCCAAACTCGTACAGCTCGTTGATCTGCTCCTCGGTAACACCGTGCTCGCGGGAAAGATACTCCTTGTTAAGAACTTTATCCTGCTTCAAGTGCTCCTTCACGTCCTCTTGGTTCAGAATGGATAGCAGAGCACTTGTCGACTTGTTCAGCTTTTGGAAAACCTCACCAATCTGTGCCTCCTTCTCGCTGGACAGCTCTGTTGGGAGCTCCCCGGATGGATGCACAAGCTTCCATTGGTTCTGCAGGAAAGTAATCATGTTGGTCTCTTTGAACAGATCCAGGATCGAGGCGTTGACAGCATCATCGCCATACAACTCTCTAAGAGAGTCCAGGATCGGATAGGTCAGATGTCTGTCCAAAAATGGAATCACCTTAGAAGTGAGATCAAACTCGCGCGCAATTGAAACCTCGGCGGCAGATAGCTGGTCAGACATTTGTGTTTGTTTTCAACCTGCGCTGGCGCTCTGGTCTTCGTTCCAAAGAGTTTTGTTCAGAACATTTTGGATGAAATTTTTTTTCCTCTCCTGCCTATACCAACACCCGGACACCACTACAAATACAAGCGTCGGTAATAGTGAACTATGAGAAATTTATAGAGGAACTATGTCACTTCTTTCTTAAAAGTTCCAAGATATCATCCTCCAACCACTTCTGCCGTCGTTGAACTTGCTGGCAAGAGTGCTGCTGCTGCTTCTTGCTGGTGACACTGCTGTCCATGTCACCAGCAGCAGTGTCAGCAGTCTGAAACGTCACTTTATTTCTTGCAAAGCTCCCATGTCGTTTAATGTTCAATTCGCCCCAATAGTTCTTCTTAAACTTCATATCAACAAAGGACACTCCGAACTCATCATCAAACAACTTTATCTCCGCCTGGATCTTTTTGCACGGCTCTGCTTCTGGTGCACAATGGGCCTCTGTTTTCCCTTCTTCTACAATCACAGACTCCACCAGAAGACTATCCACAGCCTTGGTGAAACAGACAACCATATGCTCTAGCAACTCTTCGATTGTTTTAAACCTATCCCTATCCTCTTTCTCCGTAGCAGCACTGTGACTCATCAGTGAAACAACAGGCGATGCGGGCGGAGCGGTGGTGGGAGATTCGGTTGGCTTCCATCTGAGCCAGGAGCCTAGAAACCTAGACCTCTTAGAAAATGGCTTGATCTCTGAGCTCTGTGCCTTGCTCTGCTTATGTTTCAACAGATTCTCGCAGTTTCTCTCAGGACCTGCGTCTCTCGAAAGGATAATCGGTGGGGCTGACTTGACATCATGGTGAGCCAGGCGAATATAACCGTGGTGGCTCATTGTTCTGCAGCACAAAATCGCACACGCAGCACAGAGTACGAGTCTGTTCTCACATCGACTGCAAGCTGCGAGAATAACAAAAACAACAACAACACACACAGCGACAACGCACACAGCAGCACAGAGACGAAAAAGTGCTTTGTGGGTTTTTGTGGGTCATATGTGGTGGTTTGATGCCCGCGAACAACAAAATCCACCCATAACCAACAACAAAAGCAGATTCAGGTTTCTCCTCTTCGTTACCCTAATGAAAAGAGCTGAAAGCTGCCTTCATTATTCCACAATATATTCACCAATTGTTTCTCATCATTCTCTTGATATTATACATATAAATATATATATAAATAAATAAGTATATACTATATAAGATGTATCTATTAATGTGGTCAGCTACGTTAAAAGATAGATCACAAGACTAAGTATACTTCTGTCTTGAACCATACTATATTTTGTATGCAATTTGAGTAGAAAACTGTGAGAACTTGATTAATATCAATATCAGTCAAACTGATCTGGATTTTGTATACTGTGTAGATTATTTATCACTAACGACACGAAAAAAAAAGATAAAATGGAAAAAATAGAAACGCGTCTTTCTCAGCAATAACAAAAGCGAAATAAAACAGGAACCTCCACAACGAAATGAGCGATATTGCCGAGCGTGCTGATACGCTACTGAAAGAACAACTTTCACAAGGTCAGATTTGTTATAACTACAAACTTCTGAGCCGTGAACTGGGAGTCCACGTCAACGATGCCAAACGCCTCCTCTACGCCTTCCACCAGCAACACCAGACAGTTCTTGATGCAACATATGCCATTGTTGGGAGTCTGATTGGCAACAGTGATAACACAAAGACCATTAAACTCACCTCTGATTTGAATGACAGAGACCTCTTCTCTAATATTGAGTCGATTCAGGTGTACTCCCTCACGGCAAAGAATATCAAGATCAGTGAAGTCTTGGTGGATATCAACTACAAACTACGCCAGTTCACACTGACAGAGGACAATTTGAAGACATGGGGTGTAATCAAGGGCCCTGAGATTGCTCTGACGGCTACAGCAGTACCGGCTGTTGTGGAAGATTCCCCAGTTTCTTTACCAACAACATCCACATCTACACCAGTCAAGAACAAAGACGAGAACTCAAAGGAGAATAACACCAAAGAGCCAGATATGACTCTTTTATCAGAACGTATCCTTGCTAGGAACAGACCACAGGCAACAGTAGCAGCAGACACGAAGAAGAAGGCTTCACAGCAACAGCCCTCGATTGGAAGCACATTCACCAACCACCAGTCGCTAAAATCCAAAACAGACGCACCACCTACAAGACTAACCAAGACTGATAATCCTGTGGATACTGTGGAGGTTATTGAAGATGAGAATCTGAATGATGATGAGTATGCAAAGAAAACACAGGCTGAGAGAGAGGCAGCTGAGCAGAAAAGACAGGAACTGGCCAGCATGTTCTCTGATGATGATGATGACATTGTTATGGAAGAAGCAGAAGCAGTGGAACCAGCGAAGAAAGACCCTGATGAGAAGTCTCTTCCACAAAAGAGAAGTATTAGTGACTTGGATGATATTGATTTTGATAGCAGTTTCTCAAATACGCAATCACAATCACAAGCACAAACTCAAGCACCCACTGAGAAGAAAGAGCAAGAGGTTGCTGAGGCAAAACCGACAAGCTACTATGACGAGGATGGATATCTGGTCACTGTTCAGAACACTGCACCAAAGCCAAAGCCACCGAAGCAAAACGTCAAACCGGTAGGAGGAAGGTCGAATACAGCACCTGCAGTCACAAAGAATACGAAAAAGTCGGGGCCAAAGCAGCAGAGTTCATTGATGAACTTCTTTGGCAAGAAGTAGAAGGTATACTTCAGCTGATCGTATCATGATCGGGAAAATGGTGCTAATAATGGTGGTGAGTTGACAAAAAAGGGGGTAATGCTGCATTCGGAAAGTAGAAAACAAAAAAAAAACACAATAAAAACATCAACAATTTAAAAACTTAACCAGCTTTTTAAACAGAGTAGTCGAAATCGACTACACACAGAATGAAACTGTTCAATCTTGTGCTTCTGCTATGGTCTTCTATAGTTGCAGTGAATGCTGTTAAGAGCGAGCTTTTCAAGCGTTGCGACCAGTCAGGTTTCTGCCATAGAAACCGACATTACGCCCAGCAGATTAGTGATACGGGAAAGTCCTACTACTCCATCAATGTGGACTCCCTACAGTTTGATGAAGCGAGCGTCAGAGGAGACATTCACAAGAAACTCAATGCGAGTCATATCGTGAAGTTGCCGTTTGTGATTGACCTCCTGGAAGGAGATGGTGTTAGAATCAGAATTGATGAGGACAGATCACAGTGGAGCAGCAGCAAGCTCTTGCAAAAGGAGAGGTACAATGAAACTTGGAAACATTCGTTTGAGAGTGAGCCCAAGTTGAGACAGGAAAACTACCATGTCAAGGTCCAAGAGGATGGGTCTTTCAGTTTGGTGTTTGGCGAATACGAGGTTGAAGTCCAAAGCGACGACGAGTTCAAGATCGCCGTGCTGCACAAAGGCGAGGAACAAGTAGTATTGAATGACAGATCATTTCTGAACATTGAGCACTATAGAACTGAAGAATCAAACGATTGGAATCTCCTCCCTGAAGAGTCTAGCTTTGACAGTTTTCACGACAGCTTCAGTGATAGCAAGGATGACTCGTTACCCTTTGGTCCAGAATCCATCGCATTGGACATCACTCTGAAGCACTTCCAGCACGTATATGGTATTCCAGAGCATGCTGATTCGCTCTCCTTGAAGGATACATCGGAGTCAGAACCGTACAGATTGTACAATGTGGACATATTCGAGTATGAGACTGACTCAAGATTGCCCATGTATGGCTCGATCCCTCTTCTCGTCGCCCACAAGCCAGAGCTGTCTGTTGGAGTCTTTTGGGTAAATGCTGCGGACACATATGTGGACATCAAGAAGGACGGCTGTTGCACAAAGACACACTGGATCTCTGAGAATGGCGTTTTGGATATGGTTGTTCTCGTTGCGGACACTCCAGCAGCTATCACGAACAACTACTCCAAACTGACTGGCACGACAAAGCTCCCGCAGCTATTCTCCCTGGGATACCATCAGTGCAGATGGAACTACAACGATGAAGAGGATGTGTTGTCAGTGAATAGCAACATGGACGATTATGAGATCCCGTACGATGTGATTTGGCTAGACGTTGAATACGCTGATTCGAAGAAGTACTTTACCTGGAACACCAAGACCTTCCCAGACCCAACGAAGATGATGGCAACGCTGGATGAGACAGGAAGAAAGCTGGTTGCGATCATTGACCCACATTTGAAGACAGGATACCCGGTGAGTGACGATGCCTCCAAATTGCACTTGACGATTCAGAACAAGGACGGTGGCGACTTCCGTGGCCACTGCTGGCCAGGTGAATCTATGTGGATTGACACGTTCAACCCTAATTCCCAGCAGTTTTGGACTTCTCTCTTCCGCAATGGGACAGAATTCGCTGGCGATGCCACAAATCTACACATTTGGAACGATATGAACGAGCCATCTGTCTTCAATGGACCTGAGACTTCTTGTCCTAAGGATGTCATCACGTTTGGCGACGTTGAGATCAGATCCAACCACAATCTGTACGGTAAGACTTATCACGAGGCCACTTACAACGCCCTTAGGGATCGTTACGTGAACAAGAGACCATTTGTTTTGACCAGAGCTTATTTCGCTGGTTCTCAAAGGTCGAGTGCGATGTGGACAGGTGACAACATGTCTAAGTGGGAGTACCTGAGGTTGTCTATCCCGATGATTCTGACCCAGAACATTGCGGGTATGCCATTCTCAGGTGCAGATGTCGGTGGATTCTTTGGGAATCCTTCCAAGGAGCTGTTGACGAGATGGTACCAGGCTGGTATCTGGTATCCTTTCTTTAGAGCACACGCCCATATTGACTCCAGACGCCGGGAGCCCTGGATTTCAGGCGAACCGTACACGTCAGTGATTAGAGAAGCAGTGAAAACAAGATATCAGCTACTGCCGTTGTTCTACACCAAATTCTACGAATCAAGCGTTACAGGTGCGACTGTCTGGGATCCATTATTCTACAGGTATCCTGAAGACGAGTCTGTGTTTGAGATTGAGGACGAGTTCTTCATTGGTGACTTGCTGGTAAAGCCAGTGACGTCTGAAGGTGCCACCACACAGACAGTCTATCTCCCTGATGAAGAGGTTTACTTTGACTATGAGGATTTCTCCCAAATTCAGGGTAAAGGCGACCATGATGTCGCTGCACCTCTGGAGAAGATCCCAGTCTACATTAGAGGCGGTGCTATCATTCCTAGAAAGGACAGGTACCGTCGCTCATCGGCTCTCATGTCCTATGACCCGTACACCCTCGTGGTTGCCGTTGGTTCAGATGGTGGCTCAGCCAAGGGCCAGTTATACATTGATGATGGCGAGACATTTGATTACGCAAGTGGGCAGTTCTTATACATTGACTTCAAACTCAAGAACGGTGTTTTGTCCAGTACCATCACATCTGGCCACTTGGAAACCGATTTAAAGGTGGAGAAGATCATCATTGTTGGTGGTGGTTCTGAATTTCAGAATGCCACTGCAACACAAGCTGGCAAGTCATGGAGTGTTTCCATTGAGAAGAATCACAGTTACACCTTACTCAAGAACCCTCGTGTCAGCTTGGGGAACGAATGGACTGTCGCACTCTCCTGAGTAATCTTCTTTGAATCAACATGTCTATATGGTTATGGGAGTAGGTCACATTTCTTCATTCTCTTCCTCTCCAGGTTGCCTCTCACCAAGGCCTAATATGTATCTAATCCGGGTAGAATTTCTCACAACATCTGCCCAAATCATCACAAGCTGACAAGAAGGACATTTCCCCTTGTATGGAATCAAGTCGCTCTCTGGGACATTATCAAATGCTTTGCTGCTGCTGCTCTTTGATGAAGGAGGAGGTGACAGTGACGACTGGTGGTGGTGCAGCTGTTGTTCACGAAACTCGCTTCTCAAACAGCTCAAATGGGTGAGATTGACGCAGCCAACATGGTGGCAAATACTCACAAGCTCATATTCAGCAGTGGAAATGTAGTCGATTGCCTCCTGGCAGATAGAACAGGCCAGATCATCCTTCATTAAAACTTGCTTCGAGCTCTCAATGAATTCTATATCATTCTTCACAAGCCCTTCTTGAAAATCCTTCAACCTTTCGGCATTTCCTCGTCCATTATCATCGTCTGCTGCTTCATCACCACACTCGTCAAAAGTGACCGCATTCAGTTCGGTCCTCACGCTTATCCTAAACTTGTTATCCAACCACGCTTTGTAACACTCACGATTGAACAGTCTGACTTTCAAAGCCATCCTGTTGAAGAATGGAGACTTCATCAGTAGCCGCACATTGCCGATCTTATGCACCAGTGATCGTCCTCCGCTCTTGTTCTTCACTATTCTGTCATCTGCGGGAATGTGTCTTGTCTGGTAACAGTGTTGCCAGGCGTGCTCGAAAGCCAGTGCAGCTTGCTTGGACGGAAACCCATGTACGTACACCACCATCTGCCATGGTCTGCAACCTTCACGTTTGGTCCGATATGCTCCACCTGCCTTCAAGTCTCCGTTATGCTGGCGAAGACGACGCTGTGGGGACGGTGTCGATCCAATGTAGAACGATCCAGGTCGTGGAATCGACCGGAGAAGATATACACCGTATAGTAATGGCGTGGCCGGAACTGTGGTCTTCTGTGGTGATTTACATCGCTGTGCCATTGAAACAGAACAGGTCACTGCTACTGTTGGTCTTTACAGCAGTATCAGCTTCCTATTTATATCTTTGCGGGTCGGTCCAAGTTCGTTATAGGAAGGACCGTATAATGTGATGAATATATTATATAATCAACTTATATAAGCATATGTTTGGTTTGATTACATAAGCAATATTATGTGGCTGGATGAATGCAAAACGGGCCATCACTGTGGCAGCCTGCCTGCCTGGTGAATCAACAAACGAACGAAGGAACAAACGAACTAACAAAGAGAAGAACAACAATCCCCATGTGGTTGACACAGCTTTAATGCAACATGAACAGATGTTCCTGTGAACTCAGTATGGATGCGGGGTCTTCAAGACGAAAGAGATTCATATCAATGGAAGACAAAGAAAAGAGTTCATCTCATCACAATATTTGCAATCGCCACCGTTTCTATGCTCATATTAATAGAGATTGTGGATCGCTAACTGGTGTTTAAAAGTGGTACTGGACCTCCTTTCTGAACACGAACAGGCGGTGTCAATACAATACAGCAAACTTCATGACTGTTTCCAATGATCATCCACCGCAGCAGCAACAGCAGCCAACGCTGAGAAGAGGCTCCTCTGTTCTCAACGCATTGCAGGACATCGTCACGGCAGGTGGAGAAAACTCGATACAAAATTTTACATCGTCATACACTCGTTCTGCTAGTTTCATCCAGGCTGATCTTGATTTGAATGCAGAAAGACCCACCATATATGAGTTAGAGACTGAAGAAACTGCACCAACGGAACAGAGCCGACTGATCGATACAGTTGTGGAACAAGATGCGCTACTAGATGAAGACGAAGTCCATGGCGTAGACTCGCTGAGATCTGAAGTGAGTGTGTTGAATAAAAGCACTGCTCCTCAGACGATATTCAACGGGATCAACACGTTGATTGGGATTGGCATCTTGTCGTTGCCGTTGGGAATGCACTATGCTGGCTGGGTCTATGGGTCTTTGATTCTCCTGTTCAGTGCCCTCGCCACCGGACACACAGCGAAGCTTTTGGCAAAGTGCATTGACAAAGACGCAGGGTTGCAGACATATGGTGATATTGCCCACTACAGTTTTGGTCGACTGGCCTACGCATTGACAGTGACAGTTTTCTCCATTGATTTGATGGGTGCCACCACCTCAATGATTATAATCTTTGCGGACTCATTCAATGCCCTGACAGGAATCGACAAGATATGGTTCAAGGCAACCATTTCCGGGGTTTATTTCCTCTCTAGTTTCCTAGACTTGAGAGTTCTGTCTCATTTTAGTCTTGTTGGGATCATTTGCACCTCCTTGATTGTTGCCACAGTGGTGTTTTGTGGATTGACTAAAGCTCACGCTCCTGGGTCTTTAATAGACATTTCACCCACAAATTTATGGCCCAAAGATACATTGAGCTTGTTGCTAAGCATTGGCATCTTCATGGCACCCTTTGGCGGACATGCAATCTTCCCTGAATTGTACAAAGACATGAAACATCCGGACAAGTACAGCAAGTCATGTTCTACGATCTTCACGTTCACATGGAGTATCGATTACATCACTGCCGTGCTGGGCTATCTGATGTTTGGCGTATTGATCTCTGACCAAGTGACCAAATCCATCATGCTTCAGGAAGGTTTCCCCTCGTGGGTCAAGGTACTACTCTGTACACTGATGGGCATCTTGCCGATTTCGAAAGGACCGTTGCATTTGAAGCCAATCATCACCTTGATTGACCAACTCACCACTACTACTTTGACACATACAAAACAGAGTAGCTATCACTCGTTCATCAGGTTTTCCAGCAGGCTGAGTGCAGTGTTTTTCTTCTTTGTGATATCTCTCATATTCAGCAACTTTGGTAACCTGATGTCCTTTCTGGGCAGTGCAGTCTGTTTTACTATATGCCTGATCTTGCCACTGATTTTCTACACCAAACTGTTCTACAAGAAGCTTTCGCCCTGGACAGTGTTTTTGTACATCACTGGAATCTTCATTTCCACCACCCTCGCACTTGTTGGAACCGTGGCGGTCGCCTTTACATAGTATAGCATAGGCGAAATGGGTAGGGTAAGAGAAGAAATGGCATGTTGATTGCCATTGCGCCATTTTTTTTTTAATGGACAACAATGGTGTTAGAAGAAGGGAAACTGGCTTATACATTTAGTAAATGGGTATGGGTACACATAGATGTATGTTTAAATCCCCTTGGATTGGTTCTGGCTGAATTATATCCCAACCCTACCCCTCCCACCACCCCTCCTTCTTCGAGGGAAATAATCCGGAAGAAAAAAAATTATAACAATCAGCTTTTTCTTCAGCACTCAAATAAAATTGTAAACCAAACCCAACGAGACTCTGAGGACAAGATACAACCATCCCTCATTGGTACCTCAGTGTACTGTAACGATACCTAATTATTAAAATTCGACCATGTCTCTGTCCACACCGAAGACTGACTGTTCGAGTCGAAGAAACTCATCAGTATACAACTCTTTCCAAGATATGCTCAGTGCCGGAGGACAGAACTCACTTCAGAACTTTGCCTCCTCGTACTCACGCTCGGCCAACTTTCTGCAGGCTGACTTTGACGTAAATGCTGAGCGTCCACGAACAGTGGAGATTGGCCTTCCTTACCATGAACAGAGCTCGCTGATCGACAACATTAGCGCAACTTTGCATCCGTACGATCCACGTCTAGTGATTGAAGAAGAGGAGGAGGAGGAGCAAGAAGAAGCAGAAGACGGATCTGATGCAATGAGTATAAGGACTGCTGTAATCAAAGAATCTGGAAGCAGTACTGTTCCCCAGACGATATTCAACGGGATCAACACGTTGATTGGGATTGGCATCTTGTCGTTGCCATTGGGAATGCACTATGCTGGCTGGGTCTATGGTACGATGATCCTTGCCGGATGTGCGCTCAGCACTCAGTACACCGCCAGAATCCTGGCGAGGTGTCTCGATGCTGATGCAGAGCTGCAAACATATGGAGACATTGCCCACTACAGTTTTGGGAAACTGGCTTATACTATAACTGTGTGCATTTTCTCTATCGACTTGCTGAGTGCCGGGACATCGATGATAATCATTTTTGCTGATTCTTTCTACGCTTTGACTGGGGTGGACAAGTTTACCTTCAAGGCTGTGATTTCTCTCTTGTTCTTTTTATCTAGTTTCCTTGAGCTGAGAATCCTGTCCGGTGTGAGCCTTGTCGGGATCATATCTACGACGTTGATTGTATTCACCGTGCTGTTTTGTGGGTTTAGAAAAACCGAGTATCCAGGCTCATTGCTGGATGTCTCGCCAACTCAACTATGGCCGAAAGACCTATTGAGTCTGTTTCTTAGTATTGGGATTTTTATGTCTCCGTTCGGTGGCCATGCTATTTTCCCAGAACTTTATAGAGACATGCAACACCCATACAAGTACAACAAGGCTGTTGCTACCGTCTTCTCGGTGACTTGGTTTATTGACTACGTGATGGCTAGTCTGGGCTATCTGATGTTCGGCGCACTGATCACCGATCAAGTGACAAAGTCTATAATGGTGCAAGACGGGTTCCCATCTTGGATTAAAATACTTCTTTGCACACTTATGGGCATACTGCCTGTTTCTAAAGGACCGTTGATCCTGAGACCAATCATTACACTGATTGACCAATTCACACTAGACAAGAAGCAGAAGAAGAAAACGACACATTCCAAACCAGACTATGGCCCATTTATCAAACTATTCAACAGACTCGGGGTCGTTGGTGTTTTCTTTATCACCTCTCTGGTCTTTACTGACTTTGGCAAGATTATGTCCTTCTTGGGAAGTGCCATCTGCTTTGCTGTCTGTATCATTTTCCCACTGTCTTTCTATATGAAGTTGTACCATGAACAGCTCTCCCTGTTGACAAAAGCTGTTTATATCACAGCAATTGCTGTCTCAGTTGTTTTGGCCGTTTGCGGGACCGTCGCCGTTGCTATTGCCTAAACAGAACAGAAAAAGTGTTGATGCTTACCCAATCGGGAAAATACAAACCTACATCATCGGTTTTGTGTCACAAAGAGGGAAAAAACCAGTCAAAAGATCAAAAGAATCAAAAAAAAAAAAAGAAGAAGAAGAAGAACAATAATTCGCCACCCAGTTCACATTAAACTGAACCCCGTCAAATGTTTATTGACCAGGACGCTCTTATCAAACAGCATTCAGGTGTTTCCACGGTGTGGCTCATTTCCACCTTGGGAAGCAAATCGACCACGTACAAGAAGATCTCCAAAAAGGATATTCAGTCAGTCTCTATTCCTCAGACATGTGATCTGATCAAGAACCCGCCGCAGCCTATAGCGCTGAGATTGACATCGAACCTGTTATACGGTGTTGCACTAGTGTATAAGCAGAAGACGGACTATCTCAATAATGACGCTGTTTTGACAAAGACACGTATTCAGAGAGAGCAGCTCTATGGTGGAAAGAGTGCAGATCGACACCTTTTGCTACCTGTTCAGAAGATGAACGGGGGTAACGGTGGCGCTGCCGCCGCTGCGGTACCAGTAATGCTTCTTGCCGATGACCCTTTGTTCAATATCCAGTCCAGTTTGCTTCCTCCACTTGCTGCAGACCTAGACTTCCTCCAACAGACAATAGCTACACAGGATTCCGGGAGCTTGGCCAAGAAGCTGGCAATGAAACAAGGCATCAGGGCTGCGGATCTTGAGAACAATGTTTTGGCGTTTGAGAACCCTGGATTGCCGTCGTCTCAACAACAGGGAGATGATGATGGGTTTGAGTTTATGAAACTGCGTCAGCAAAGACCGGTAGATGAACTGGATGTCGTTAGTGGTGCCAATAATAATCATCCTGAGTTTGCTTTCGATGAAGATGGTTTATTATTGCTTGATTTGGATCTTGCTGGGGATGATGAGGCTATTGTGAGGGAGGAAATGCCACCCGAGGTTGAGATGGATTTTGGATATGATGATGAAGAACAACTAGCACAACCACCACAGCCACAGCCACATTCAGCTCGTTCGTCTATTACAGCGGCACCTTTGGAAAAAGTTGCTGATGCTGATGACCCTTTGGGTGATATCTATGAGGAGCGTCCGGAGATCCCTCAGGGAACACCTGTTCCATCATCACCATCCTCCTCCTCCAAAAAAAAAGATAGCAAGAAGAAGAAAAGAGCCACCAAAACACACAACAACATTACTGTGGTTGTTGTCGATGATCGCATTAGTCTATTCACTGATGATTTAAGAAGAGCCAGGGACGATTATGTTGCAAACATGCAGAGACCCCGGGCAACCAAGAGACAGAAACTTGGTTCCCAATTGGCTAAGATGAGACTTGCCCTTGCTGAGGATTCATACAATCCTACTTTCACTCCTCCTTTACCAGTGCCTGCTCCAGCGATTGAGACAGGTCGTGGTAGACCACGTCATCGCGATAACGATGAGGATTTCGTTGATGGGCTAATGAGAGATCGGGGGTCTAGTTATTCACTTGAGGTAAGAAGAAACATCTCCCGTGATAGCAGACGCCATTCTCGTTCAAGTATCTCTTCGATCTATTTGCCCTTATACCCTGCTGGTCATGAAGAACAGCAGCAACATTTTGATGATCCTCTTGCTGCTGATGAGGATTTTTATCATCTAGGTTTTGGTCCAGATGCTGTTGGACAAGAAGATACTGAGAGCACTAGTGGCAGAAAGAGATCTTCGTCTTCTATCAGGCGATTTGAAACGGTGGAAGAGGATCATGTGATGGATTTCGACCTTGATTTTGGTGGTGGTGGTGGTGGTGAAGACCCTTTTAGAATTAGCAGTGAACCTGCCATTCGTTCCTCGAGATCTGGGTCACTGGGACCACCAACTCTGTCCTCTCAAAGGGATACGTTGAACCCAGAGGAGATTAACAGCAAGTATGGCAAGCAAACGTTGAAGTTTTTACGGTACATTGAGACAAGATGCTACGAGGAGGATGACTGCAACACTTTGACATTTGAGACGTTGGTGGGTGCTCAAGGCTCAAGAAGATCAATTATTGTGAAGGCCTTTTATGAAGTTTTGCAATTAGCCACGTTGAGCCAGATTGATGTTGACGTGATACAACCACAGAATCAAAGATTTGAGATTATGAGAGCTGATGAGTTCCAGATTACTCTATAGCTAATCAAATTTTATGGCTCGATACAAAAAGGCATTTATTAATTGTGCTAATAGTACATCACTTGAAATAGTTCAAAACAGGTCAGTCCAATCCAATATTAATAATGATGAAGAATTAAAACAAAAAGACACTAGTAGGGGAGTGT